>CAWUFW010018931.1:0-204113 GCA_963921515.1 Calotriton arnoldi | reverse complement strand
AGCTCAGCTCGTCATGCTGTGATAGCGCTGTGCATGACGAGCTCAGCTGCCATTTAGGCCCCGACCCGCGAATCGGAATGTCCAGCACACGAGCCGGAATTCCGATCGCGGTCAAGGGGTTAAACATCACTTACACCCACTCCCCCCTACACTGCACGCCACATAGCCTCACTAGCGTAAGTGCTCCTACCGCAACCGCAAGTCTGCAGCACGCCCAAATCAGTAGATGTTTGGGATGGCCCCAATGATGAAGCATGTCACCTAGGGGCAACCCTGGGTGAAAGTGAGGGGACACAAGAAAAGAAATTTTTCTTTTCTACCAGTAGAGTGTGTGGCCTTTCACCCCAACCGGTGAACCCGGGCCTCCTTGTTTCTTGGCTAGGTTCTTTTGATCCGCCACCTCACGGATTCTCTTTGATGTGCCCTGGATCACACAGAGGGTGAACCCAGCCTCCAATCCTCCTCCTCCCCTTCTTCTGATTGGCCCTCTAGCAAGCCAGCATGATAAACTACAATGCTGTAGCCAAATCTACCAAGAAAGGGGCATTTAGTACCCATAAGATCGGTCTCCTGCAATAATACTTTATGCCTAGTCAGTGTCAGTGTATAAACTTGAGGGCTATTGTCCGCGCTTAATGCGGTCCAGAAGACCGTTGGCGCGCCAGGAAAGTGAGACTATGGCTCATCATGTAGTTGGTCGGAATGTGGGCTGAGCGGGCTTCAGGAGTTGGGCGGGAAGGGGCCAAGGCGTGGAGAGTGGATGGTGGCGCGAAACAGGCAATAAAAAACAAAAGGCAACTAACAAGTGCAATGCAGTCAACCAAAACCAAAAACAGAACCTCCACAACACCCCCACCCCATACCTCCACCACAGAAGCACCTGTCGCACAACAATGTTCCCCAACTAGCATATAGCACATAATCCGGGCCTTTCGAATAAGATCCCTGTAGGAGAGTAGGATCTGCGTCACATGGGTACCCCCACTTTTGCTGATGCTTCACTGTTTTTCGACCTTAGTCTGGCTGGGGCCCTGCTAATCAGAACCCCAGCCTAGCTGCTTCCTCTTTAAAATGGTTTCCATGTGCCTTAGGCACATCTCTGATTGGAATCTGGAGTGCCCTTATAAGTCCCTAGTATATGGTATACTATGTACCCAGGGCATAGGTACCTCAGAGGCCTACCAGGGGCTGCAGCATGTATTGTGCCACCCCTGGAAGGCCATCCAAACTGACACCACAGGTCTGCTACTGCAGCCTGGGTAAGGTGGTGCATGCACCCCTTACTGTGATATAGACTACCTATATCACTACATACCTACACACATATAAACCTATAAGTCACTCCTATGGCAGGCCTTATCAATCCTGAAGGCAGAGTGTGTGGTTCCTATGTGAGAGGGTGCCCCTGCATGAGCTGGGCCCCTCTGCAGCGTTCGGAGACCCTTCTCTGATGCTGTTTGTAGTGCAGCCTGACCATATACTCTTAAGCGCATTATAACCTCGCGTTAAATGCTAACTTTGGGATGGCTGCACGGAAACATGTCGTGTTTGGTGTCAAACATCTTGGAATACTACCCCTCGCCAGTTCTGGCAGCGGGGGTAGCATTCCACCCTTCTAGAGGGAAAGACATGTACACACCGGTATACCCGGTACTGACTTTCCAGAGCCCTGGCATCACAAAATGGATGCCGCTGCCACAGACACGAGTCTGGCCTCCTGCTGCTGACCGAAACTCCGGCAGGGGAGGCCTGGACAATAGGTTTCTGTCCCAGGGAGGTGTGACCACCTCCCCAGACAGGATAGTGTGTATTGGGGCTGGGCGGGAGCACTCTCGGGTGCTTTGAAGTCCTGCACTGGGGGCACACTTGGTGTCCCTGTGCATACCCCAGTTCAAACCGGCTCAGGGGCTTCCAGCCCCTGCTCTGGCGTGAAACTGGACAAAGGGAAAGGGGTGTAACCACCCCTCTGCCCTGACCCTCCCATAGGTGGGGCCACAGAGTATGTCCAACCCCCTACCTTAGTATAAGTAGGGGACCCCAGTCCTTAGGACTTTAGATTTACCTGGACGAAACTCTGATACAGAATCCTGGACCTTCGACACTCTACTTCAAGATTAGAGGACTGAAGAATCTCCCTTGGGGTCAAGGAGTGACTCCCCTGCTTGGCAGGCACCAAAGAAGCAATTGTCCAGTCTGCATCGCTGAAGCTCCCGTCGGACGCCGAAGTCTTTGCATCACCAGAGGTAGATTTCCAGACTTCGCCGAGGCTGCCCTGAGTCCCCAGCAAAGCTGAGGCCTGTAGCTGTCGTGGGTAATGTGGAACCATGACCCCTGGACAACGATTGCATTTGCAAGTGCATCCTCTTGTGGGTCTCCCACAAAGTCATGCTTTGGGCTCTGAGTAGCCCCAGCCTCTAGCACCAACTGCACCAAATATCACTGGCCTACACTCCACGAGTGTCCTGTGAGCCAGCTCCACGTGCATTGTCTTGAGGCTCCTTCGCGGTCGCTAGTCCGTTGGCTAGTAGGCCCTCCCGAAGGCCAATCTTTTTCTGCTTGGGCTCCCTAGTTGCTCCAGATGTGCCCTGACTTATCCTCGCGGGGTGAGTCCCCCAGACCTTGCTGATCTGCAACATCTTCCTTCTTCCATTTCCACGAGACTTGCCGTTGCCAAGGCTTGTTGGGTCCAATCTGGTCGCCGACACCCCTGCAATCGACAGACGTTGTGAGACAGCTGGAATCCAGCTCCTGGTTGTCGTCGACGCCTCCTGGACCTCGTGGCTGAAGAGTCAAGATGACCGTCAACCTACCTGAAGCACTCGACATCGGTGGGCATCTGCTCATCGCCTTCCTGGTCACTGGCTAGTGACCCAGACTCTGTCCCCTCTGCTTTCAGGTTCTTCAGATCTTCGATCCACCTTTGTATCCACCCGAACACTTTCGACTTGGCCGCCAGCAGCACTTTGCAGCAGATCGCCATTGAAAGCGACAACGAAACCCGACCCCGAAAGACACCTATGCACCCGGCTCCCCTGGGTGAGGTAACTCGAGTACTCCGGTGCTCCCGTGGGTATTGACACTAGAACAGCCTAGTTCTCAAAGGGTTTGCTCCAAGTCCTTCTCTAAGTGTCCCTTTTCTTTTAAATTCTAATCGCGACTTTCCCCATAGAAGTTAACGGTGGTTCGCGGCTGTGTTCATACACTGCACGTGTCCCCCGTGGGTCCCCTGTGTCACTGCCGTGGGTGGTTCCTTGTGGTCCAAGCACTTCTACAGGCTCTAGGCCTTGTGTCTAGCTCAGTCGTGGTTCTTATACCACTTTATTGGTATATGGTTTGGTACGCCCCTGGGGCTCAAACGTGTATTTGTGCTATTACTGTAGATAACTAACTTATAATTTATGTACTTCGAACTCTAGCCTCATAAAGAGACTAGAGGGGTGTGTTTAGTAATAAATACATATATTTTGAATATATACCTGGTGTGGTCCTCTTTCATTTGGTCACTCAGGAGATTATAGACTGGTAAAACAAGTTGCTTTACATTCCTTCAAGACTTAGCCTGAAGGCTGCTCTCCATAGCTACCACTAGGATAGCTTTCAATAAAGGTTGTCTTTAACCTATCTCCAATAATGGGTTGTTTGGACTGGTGCAAGGTGCCCACTATAATTAGTGGACAGCATATGCCAGGCCAACTTCTCACATTGGTGTGCAGCGTGTGGGATTCCAGCTTGCTATTGTTTTACCAGATAATCTCAATTGAATTGATCAACTGAAAACCACTAAGGGTACCTAAGGTACATATAAATCAAGCTTAGTAATACAGTAAGTTCTACTAAACTTAGAGTTGTGTGTTAAGGGACAGCACACCCTTTCTACAACTCAAGAGAGTTTAGTAGGCCACACTAGAGTAGGTAGTGCATACACCACACCTCACTAGTAATGTCTTCAAAGCCAGGACCCAGTGAGTCCTTGCCAGAAGCCAGTGGGCTTCTTCCCTCCAAGTATGATAAACTCCCATTCTTGGAATTGAGAGCATTATGCAATACTAGGAAGTTGAAGGCAGGCAAAAGTGCCAGCACCCAACACCTCAGGGAGGTGTTACTAGCTGATGATCTCAGCAGGCCCCTAGGGTCTGAAGGGGTAGGCAAATAGGGTGGGGCAGAAGATGAGGAAGGGGCCAGGGGTGAAGAAACCCAGGCCCCCCTGTGAAACTGGCCAGGAAGGTGAAAATGACCTTGTCCTGGAAAACCCAATTCCTCCTGTGGAGGAGGAGGAGGAGGATCAGAATGACCTCCCCTTTGTCCCCCAGGAAGAGTTCTGAGTGTGCCCAGAAGGTCTAGGTCTCCTTCTCAGGAGTCTAACCACTCTGACACCTCAATAGGGACCTCTGTCTCCTCTCATAGGAGGGAATCCTCTCATGAGAGGAGAAAGAGACTGATTCAGTATGAGCAAGCCCAGCTTGAACTCAGAAAACAGCAATTGGCTATAGACAGGGAGTCCCTAGATCTCTATAGAGAGAGACAAAAGTTGGGACTAGAGTCCCATGGTGGCAGCAGTTTCCCCAAAGATAGGGAAAGGTCTTATGACCATAGAAACCTGAGCAAGAGTGTCCCTCCCTACCAGAGTGGGGATGACATCCACAAATGGATAACTGCTCTAGAGAGGGCATGTAAAGTACAGAGGGTCCCTCGGGAGCAGTGGGCAGCAATCTTGTGGCTCTCCTTTGCAGACAAAGGTAGAGACAAGCTCCTCACTGTTAGAGAGGAGGATGCTGATAATTACAAAGTCTTGAAGAGTGCTCTAATTGATGGGTTTGGCCTAACCACTGAACAATACAGGTTAAAGTTCAGGGATACCCAAAAAGCACAGACTCAAGACTGGGTGGACTTTGTTGATTGTTCTGCCAAGGCTCTGGAAGGTTGGTTATTGGGCAGTAAGGTATGTGACTTCACAGGATTGTACAATCTGATCATGAGGGAGCAGATTCTTAATAACTGTCAAAATCAGCTGTTGCATCAGCACCTGGTAGACTCTGATCTGACCTCTCCCCAAGAATTGGGAAAGAAAGCAGACAAATGGGTCAGAACCAGGGTGAAGCAGAAGGTACAGAACCAAGGTGGTGACCCTAAGAAGCAAGATTCGAAAACCTCTGTTAAGGGTGGGGAGAAGGGTAAAGATCAAAAGTCTTCACAAGGCCCCCAAAAATCTTCTTCAGGTGGGGATTCACAGTCTACCAAAGGGAAAGGCCAAAGGAACCCATGGTGCAAGGTCTGTAAGCAAAAGACCCACTGGACCAGTGATTGCACCAAGTCCAAAGACTCTACTCCAGCCCCCACCAATGCCCCTAAGGCACCTGCTCCCCCTAGTGCAGTTACAGTTGGTGGTGGGACTACACAAGCCAAGGGTTTAGTAGGGTTGACCCTGGGTAAAGAGATGAGCTCTGACCTAGTCAGAGAACTCACTCAGGCTGTCCTAGTCTGTGATGGAGGCATGGATATGACCTCCTCTGTGAGTCCCAGTAATCTGGGCAAGTACAGACAACAGCCCTTAATCAATGGAAGAGAGGCTTTGGCATTTAGGGACACAGGGGCAAGTGTTACCATGGTGACACAAGACCTTGTGAATCCTGGGCAGATTATACTTGGTGAAATGTACCAAGTGACCAATGCTAGCAACGTCAGAACAGACCATACTCTGGCAGTTGTTAACTTCTCCTGGGGAGGGGTAACTGGCCTTAAGAAGGTTGTGGTAAGTGCAGACCTACCCATTGAATGCTTGCTTGGCAATGACTTAGAAACTTCAGCTTGGGCAGAAGTGGAGCTCAGGACCCATGCAGAAATGCTGGGCATCCCTGCAGATGTGTTTGCTGTGACCAGGTCACAAGCCAAAATGTCTAGCACTGAACAGGCCTTGGATTCTGGAATAAAGGACCAAGTGCCCTCCAAGAAGAGGAGTAGTAGTGTAAAGGCAGTGCCTTCCCCCTTGGCTCAGAAGGAAGATCAGTCCCTTAAGGGGGATGATCTCAGTCCTGAGGAAGGAACTGTCCCAGAGGAGCTTGAACCTGACCAGGTTGAGTTCTTGGGGACAGGGGGCCCTTCCAGGGCAGATCTGAGCCAGGAGCAGCAGAGCTGCACCTCTCTTGAACCCCTCAGACAGCAAGCTGCTGCTGAGGCTGCTGGGAAAGCTAGTGGTCCCCATACTGTGTATTGGGATGATGGACTCTTGTACTCAGAGTGTAGAGACCCCAAGCCTGGTGCTACCAGGAGCTTGGTTATACCTCTGAAGTTCAGGGGCTTCCTATTGACCCTAGCCCATGATATTCCCTTAGCAGGTCACATGGGCCAGAACAAGACTTGGGACAGAATTGTCCCTCACTTTCACTGGCCCCACATGTCTGAAGACACCAAGGAGTTTTGTCGCTCCTGTGTAACCTGCCAGGCCATTGGCAAGGCAGGTGGCACTACAAAGGCCCCCCTGATACCACTACCTGTGGTGGGGGTTCCCTTTGAAAGGGTGGGGATTGACATTGTTGGTCCCATGGATCCCCAAACAGCATCTGGGCACAGGTTTATCCTGGTGGTAGTGGATCATGCCACCAGGTACCCAGAGGCTATTCCCCTTAGGACCACTACAGCACCTGTGGTGGCAAGGGCCCTCCTGGGAATTTTCTCAAGAGTGGGCTTCCCTAAGGAGGTTGTATCAGACAGGGGTGCAAACTTTATGTCTGGATACTTAAAAGCAATGTGGAAGCAGTGTGGAGTGACTTACAAGTTCCCCACACCCTATCACCCACAATGCAATGGTTTAGTTGAGAGATTCAACAAAACCTTGAAGGGCATGATTAAAGGGCTCCCAGAAAAGCTTAGGCGAAGATGGGACATACTCTTGCCCTGCCTTTTATTTGCGTACAGGGAGGTGCCTCAAAAGGGGGTTGGCTACAGCCCTTTTGAACTTTTGTTTGGTCACCCTGTCAGGGGTCCATTGTGCTTGGTGAAGGAAGGATGGGAGTTACCTCTCAAGCCCCCAAAGCAAGACATAGTGGACTATGTACTTGGTCTCCGCTCCCGGATGGCTGAGATATGAAAAAGGCAACTAAAAACCTTGAGGCTAGCCAGGAACTTCAAAAAGCCTGGCATGACCAAAAGGCTGTAATGACTGTTTACCAGCCAGGACAGAAGGTGTGGGTGTTGGAGCCAGTGGCCCCAGCAGCTCTCCAAGACAAATGGAGTGGACCCCATACCATTGTTGAACAGAAGGGTGAGGTTACCTACTTAGTAGACCTAGGAACACCCAGGAGTCCCCACAGGGTTCTCCATGTCAACAGGTTAAAACCATATGTGGACAGGGCAGACATGGGCTTGCTCATGGCTACTGATGAGGGACAGGAGGAAGAGAGTGACCCACTCCCTGACCTGCTCTCACAGAACCCTGGTGATGGGTCAGTGGATTGTGCAGCCTTGGCAGGCAGCCTCACTACCCAGCAGCAGACTGATTGCAGACAGGTGCTCAATCAGTTCAGACACATATTCTCACTGACACCCAGTCAGACTACCTGGTGCACTCATGAAGTGGACACTGGGGACAGTCTGCCTATTAAAAATAAGATATATAGGCAACCTGACCATGTCAGGGACTGTATCAGGACAGAAGTCCAGAAGATGTTGGATTTGGGAGTTATTGAACCCTCAGATAGCCCTTGGGCTAGTCCAGTGGTCCTTGTGCCAAAACCTCACACCAATGGTGGGAAAAGAGAGATTAGGTTTTGTGTGGACTACAGGGGTCTCAATGCAGTCACTAGGACTGATGCCCATCCAATACCTAGGGCAGATGAGCTAATAGACACTTTGGCCTCAGCCAAGTATCTAAGCACATTTGACCTGACAGCTGGCTACTGGCAGATCAGACTAGCTGATGATGCAAAGCCAAAGACAGCATTCTCAACCCCTAGTGGGCATTATCAATTTGTGGTGATGCCCTTTGGTCTGAAGAATGCACCTGCCACTTTTCAGAGGCTGGTGAATACAGTCCTTACAGGTCTGGAAGCCTATAGTGCAGCATATCTAGATGATATTGCTGTCTTTAGCTCCACCTGGGAGGATCACCTGGTCCACCTCAGAAATGTTTTACAGGCCCTGCAGAAAGCTGGCCTGACTATCAAGGCCACCAAGTGCCAGATAGGGCAGAGTCAGGTTGTGTACCTGGGCCACCTTGTGGGTGGAGGCCAGGTTCAACCACTGCAGAGCAAGATCCAGACCATCATGGACTGGACTGCTCCAACTACCCAGACTCAGGTGAGAGCCTTCTTAGGCCTGACTGGGTACTATAGGAGATTTGTCAAGGGGTATGGATCAATAGTGACACCCCTGAATGACTTAACTTCCAAGAAAATGCCCAAAAGGTTCAGTGGACAGTTAGCTGTCAAAAGGCATTTGATGACATAAAGCAGGCCATGTGCACTGCTCCCATTCTACAGAGTCCTGATTACTCCAAGAAGTTCATTGTTCAAACTGATGCATCTGAATTGGGGGTAGGGGCTGTACTGTCACAATTGAATGATGAAGGTCAGGATCAGCCAGTAGCTTTTATTAGCAGAAGGATGACCCCTAGAGAGAAACGTTGTTCAGCCATTGAGAGGGAGGCCTTTGCTGTGGTCTGGGCTCTGAAGAAGTTGAGGCCATACTTGTTTGGTACTCACTTCCTTGTTCAAACAGACCATAAGCCCCTCTTATGGCTAAAACAAATGAAGGGTGAAAACCCCAAACTGCTTAGGTGGTCCATTTCCCTACAGGGGATGGACTTCACAGTGGAACATAGACCTGGGAGTAACCATGCCAATGCAGATGGACTCTCTAGGTACTTCCACTTAGAACATGAAGACTTAACTGGGCAAGGTTAGTTTAATGTCCCTACGTTTGGGGGGGTTGTGTAGGAGAGTAGGATCTGCTTCACATGGGTACCCCCACTTTTTGCTGATGCTTCACTGTTTTTCGACCTTAGTCTGGCTGGGGCCCTGCTAATCAGAACCCCAGCCTAGCTGCTTCCTCTTTAAAATGGTTTCCATGTGCCTTAGGCACATCTCTGATTGAAATCTGGAGTGCCCTTATAAGTCCATAGTATATGGTATACTATGTACCCAGGGCATAGGTACCTCAGAGGCCTACCAGGGGCTGCAGCATGTATTGTGCCACCCCTGGAAGGCCATCCAAACTGACACCACAGGTCTGCTACTGCAGCCTGGGTAAGGTGGTGCATGCACCCCTTACTGTGATATAGGCTACCTATATCACTACATACCTACACACATATAAACCTATAAGTCAAACCTATGGCAGGCCTTATCAATCCTGAAGGCAGAGTGCGTGGTTCCTATGTGAGAGGGTGCCCCTGCATGAGCTGGGCCCCTCTGCAGTGTTCGGAGACCCTTCTCTGATGCTGTTTGTAGTGCAGCCTGACCATATACTCTTAAGCGCATTATAACCTTGCGTTAAATGCTAACTTTGGGATGGCTGCACGGAAACATGTCGTGTTTGGTGTCAAACATCTTGGAATACTACCCCCCGCCAGTTCTGGTGGCGGGGGTAGCATTCCACCCTTCTAGAGGGAAAGACATGTACACACAGGTATACCCGGTACTGACTTTCCAGAGCCCTGGCATCACAAAATGGATGCCGCTGCCACAGACACGAGTCTGGCCTCCTGCTGCTGACCGAAACTCCGGCAGGGGAGGCCTGGACAATAGGTTTCCTGTCCCAGGGAGGTGTGACCACCTCCCCAGACAGGATAGTGTGTATTGGGGCTGGGCGTGAGCACTCTCGGGTGCTTTGAAGTCCTGCACTGGGGGTACACTTGGTGTCCCTGTGCATACCCCAGTTCAAACCGGCTCAGGGGCTTCCAGCCCCTGCTCTGGCGTGAAACTGGACAAAGGGAAAGGGGTGTAACCACCCCTCTGCCCTGACCCTCCCATAGGTGGGGCCACAGAGTATGTCCAACCCCCTACCTTAGTATAAGTAGGGGACCCCAGTCCTTAGGACTTTAGATTTACCTGGTCGAAACTCTGATACAGAATCCTGGACCTTCGATGCTCTACTTCAAGATTAGAGGACTGAAGAATCTCCCTTGGGGTCAAGGAGTGACTCCCCTGCTTGGCAGGCACCAAAGAAGCAATTGTCCGGTCTACATCGCTGAAGCTCCCGTCGGACGCCGAAGTCTTTGCATCACCAGAGGTGAATTTCCAGACTTCCCCGAGGCTGCCCTGAGTCCCCAGCAAAGCTGAGGCCCGTAGCTGTCGTGGGTAATGTGGAACCGTGACCCCTGGACACCGATCGCATTTGCAAGTGCATCCTCTTCTGGGTCTCCCACGAAGTCGTGCTTTGAGCTCCGAGTAGCCCCAGCCTCCAGCACCAACTGCACCAAAGATCACTGGCCTCCACTCCACAAGTGTCCTGTGAGCCAGCTCCACGTGCATCGTCTCGAGGCTCCTTCGCGGTTGCTAGTCCGTTGGCTAGTAGGAGCTCCCGAAGGCCAATCTTTTTCTGCTTGGGCTCCCTGATTGCTCCAGGTGTGTCCTGACTTATCCTCATGGGGTGAGTCCCCCAGACCTTGCTTGTCTGCAACATTGTCCTTCTTCCATTTCCACGAGACTTGCCATTGCCAAGGCTTGTTGGGTCCAATCCGGTCGCAGACACCCCTGCAATCGACAGACTTCGTGGTACAGCTCGAATCCAGGTCCTTGTTGTCGTCGATGCCTCCTGGACCTCGTGGCTGAAGAGTCAAGACGACTGTCAACCTACCTGAAGCACTCGACATCGGTGGGCATCTGCTCATCGCCTTCCTGGTCACTGGCTAGTGACCCAGACTCTGTCCCCTCTGCTTTCAGGTTCCTCAGATCTTCGATCCACCTTTGGATCCACCCGAACACTTTCGACTTGGCCGCCAGCAGCACTTTGCAGCAGATCGCCATTGAAAGCGACGACGAAACCCGACCGCGAAAGACACCTATGCACCCGGCTCCCCTGGGTGAGGTAACTCGAGTACTCCGGTGCTCCCATGGGTATTGACACTAGAACAGCCTAGTTCTCAAAGGGTTTGCTCCAAGTCCTCCTCTAAGTGTCCCTTTTCTTTTAAATTCTAATCGCGACTTTCCCCATAGAAGTTAACGGTGGTTCGCGGCTGTGTTCATACACTGCACGCATCCCCCGTGAGTCCCCTGTGTCACTGCCATGGGTGGTTCCTTGTGGTCCAAGCACTTCTACAGGCTCTAGGCCTTGTGTCTAGCTCAGTCGTGGTTCTTATACCACTTTATTGGTATATGGTTTGGTATGCCCCTGGGGCTCAAACGTGTATTTGTGCTATTACTGTAGATAACTAACTTATAATTTATGTACTTCGAACTCTAGCCTCATAAAGAGACTAGAGGGGTGTGTTTAGTAATAAATACATATATTTTGAATATATACCTGGTGTGGTCCTCTTTCATTTGGTCACTCAAGAGATTATAGACTGGTAAAACAAGCTGCTTTACATTCCTTCAAGACTTAGCCTGAAGGCTGCTCTCCATAGCTACCACTAGGATAGCTTTCAATAAAGGTTGTCTTTCACCTATCTCCAATAAGGGGTTGTTTGGACTGGTGCAAGGTGCCCACTATAATTAGTGGACAGCATATGCCAAGCCAACTTCTCACACCCTCTTCCCTCTTTCTGCTCCCCACTTGCCTCTTTCTGCACCCCTGTCCCTTCTTTCTGCTCTTCTTTTGTTTCTTTCTGCACCTCTCTTGTTTCTATCTGCACCCCTCTCACCACTTTCTCCACCCCTGTTCCCACTTTTTGCATCTCTGTTGCTTCTTTCTGCACTTTTCTTGCCTCTTTCTTCACCCCTCATCCCTCTTTCTGCACCTCTGTTGCTTCTTTCTGCACTTCTCTTGCTTCTTTCTGCACCTCTGTCCCTTCTTTCTGCAACCCTTGTGCCTCTTTCTGCACCTCTCTTGCTTCTTTCTGCAGCCCTGTTGCCTCTTTCTGCACTTGTCTCCCCTCTTTCTGCACCTCTCTTGCTTCTTTCTGCACCTCTCTTGCTTCATTCTGCACCTCTCTTGAATCCTTCTGCACCCATCTTCCTTCTTTCTGTACCTCTCTTGCTTCTTTCTACACCTCTGTTGCTTCTTTCTGCACCTCTCTTGCCTCTTTCTGCACCTCTCTTGCCTCTTTCTGCACCTCACTTGCCTCTTTCTGCACTTCTCTTGCTTCTTTCTACACCACTCTTACTTCTTTCTGCACCTCTCTTGCTTCTTTCTGCACTTCTCTTTCCTGTTTCTCTACCTCTCTTGCTTTTTTCTGTATCTCTGTTTCCTCTTTCTGTTCCTCACTTGCTTCTTTCTGCACCCCTCTTGCCTGTTTCTGTACCCCTCTTCCCTGTTTCTGTACCCCGCTTGCCTCTGTCTGCACCCTGTTCCCTCTCTCTGCACCTCTTTTTCTTGTTTCAGCAACTCTCTTGCCTCTTTCTGCAGTTCTCTTATCTCCTTCTGCACCTCTGTTGCTTCTTTCTGCAATTCTCTTGGCCCTTTCTGTACACCTCTAGCCTCGTACTGCGCCCCCGTTGCTTCTATCTGCACTTCTCTTGTTTCTTTCTGAACATCTCTTACATCTTTGTGCACCCCTCTTGCCTATTTCTGAACCCATATTCCCTCTTTCTACACATCTCTTGCCTCTTTATGCACCTCTCTTGCCTCTTTCTGCAGTTCTCTTATCTCGTTCTGCACCTCTGTTGCTTGTTTCTGCAATTCTCTTGGCTCTTTCTGTACCCCTCTAGCCTCCTTCTGCACCCCTCTTGCTTCTTTCTGCACTTCTCTTGTTTCTTTCTGAACATCTCTTACATCTTTGTGCACCCCTCTTGCCTCTTTCTGCACTCGTCTTCCCTCTTTCTGTACCTCTCTTGCCTGTTTTTGCATCCCTCTTGCCTCTTTCTGTACCTCCCTTGCTTCTTTCTGCACTTCTCTTGCTTCTTTCTGCATCTCTTGCTTCTTTCTGCACCCTTGTTCCCCTTTTCTGCACCTCTCTTGCTTCTTTCTGTACCTCTCTTGCCTCTTTCTGTACCTCTGTTTATTCTTTCTACACTTCTCTTGCCTCTCTGCACCACTCTTCCCTCTTTCTGCCCCTCTCTTGCCTCTTCTACAGTTCTATTGCCTCTTTTCACACCTCTTTTGCCTCTTTCTGCACCCCTGTTGCCTTTTTCTGCACCTCTCCTGCCTGTTTCTTCACCTCTATTGCCTTTTTCTTCATCTATGTTGCTTCTTTCTCTACCCTCTCTTGCCACTTTCTGCACACCACTTGCCTCTTTCTGCACCTCTGTTGTTTCTTTCTGCACTTCTCTTGCTTGTTTCTGCACCCCTCTTGCCTCTTTCTGCACCCTCCCTTGCCTCTTTGTGCACCTCTTCTGCCTCTTTCTGCACCTCTCTTGCCTTTTTCTGCAGTTTGCTTGCTTCTTTCTGCATATCTTTTGCTTCTTTCTGCACTTCTCTTGCCTCTTTCTGCACCCCTCTTGCCTCTTTCTGTACCCCTCTTGCCTCTTTCTGCACCTCTGGTGGTTCTTTCTGCACTGCTCTTGCT
This sequence comes from Calotriton arnoldi, assembly GCA_963921515.1. Lineage (NCBI taxonomy): Eukaryota > Metazoa > Chordata > Amphibia > Caudata > Salamandridae > Calotriton > Calotriton arnoldi. The sequence continues at coordinate 190,513 of CAWUFW010018931.1, read as the reverse complement.
TCTTTCTGCACCTTTCTTGCAAATGTCTGCATCCCTTTTGCCTCTTTCTGCACCGCTCTAAACTCTTTCTGCACCTCTCTTGCCTCTGTCTGCCTCCCAGTTCCCTCTTTCTGCACCTCTTTTGCCTGTTTCTGCAACTCTCTTGCATCTTTCTGCAGCGCTCTTGCCTCCTTCTGCAACTCTGATGCTTCTTTCTGCACTTCTCTTGCCTCTTTCTGCATCCCATAGCCTCTTTCTGCACCTATTGCTTCTTTCTGCAAACTTGTTCCCCTTTTGTGCACCTCTCTTGCCTCTTTCTGTACCTCTCTTGCCTCTTTCTGTACCTCTGTTGATTCTTCTGCACTTCTCTTGCCTCTCAGCACCACTATTCCCTCTTTCTGCCCCTGTCTTGCCTCTTTTTGCAGTTCTCTTGCCTCTTTTTGCACCTCTCTGGACTATTTCTGCACCCCTGTTCCCTCTTTCGGCACCTCTCCTGCCTATTTCTGCACCTTTCTTGCCTCTTTCTGCATCTATGTTGCTTTGTTCTGCACCACTCCTCCCTCTTTCTGCACCCCTCTTGCCTGTTTCTGCACCCCTCTTCCCTGTTTCTGTACCTCGCTTGCCTTTGTCAGCACCCCTGTTCCCTCTCTCTGCACCTCTTTTGCTTGTTTCAGCAACTCTCTTGCCTCTTTCTGCAGTTCTCTTATCTCGTTCTGCACCTCTGTTGCTTCTTTCTGCAATTCTCTTGGATCTTTCTGTACCTCTCTTGCCTGTTTTTGCATCCCTCTTGCCTCTTTCTGTACCTCCCTTGCTTCTTTCTGCACTTCTCTTGCTTCTTTCTGCATCTCTTGCTTCTTTCTGCACCCTTGTTCCCCTTTTCTGCACCTCTCTTGCTTCTTTCTGTACCTCTCTTGCCTCTTTCTGTACCCCTGTTTATTCTTTCTTCACTTCTCTTGCCTCTCTGCACCACTCTTCCCTCTTTCTGCCCCTCTCTTACCTCTTCTACAGTTCTATTGCCTCTTTTCACACCTCTCTTGCCTCTTTCTGCACCCCTGTTGCCTTTTTCTGCACCTCTCCTGCCTGTTTCTTCACCTCTATTGCCTTTTTCTTCATCTATGTTGCTTCTTTCTGTACCCTCTCTTGCCACTTTCTGCACACCACTTGTCTCTTTCTGCACCTCTGTTGTTTCTTTCTGCACTTCTCTTGCTTGTTTCTGCACCCCTCTTGCCTCTTGCTGCACCCTCCCATGCCTCTTTGTGCACCTCTTCTGCCTCTTTCTGAACCTCTCTTGCCTTTTTCTGCAGTTCGCTTGCTTCTTTCTGCATATCTTTTGCTTCTTTCTGCACTTCTCTTACCTCTTTCTGCACCCCTCTTGCCTCTTTCTGTACTTCTCTTGCCTCTTTCTACACCTCTGGTGGTTCTTTCTGCACTGCTCTTGCTTCTTTCTGCACCTTTCCTGCAAATGTCTGCATCCCTTTTGCCTCTTTCTGCACCCCTCTAAACTCTTTCTGCACCTCTCTTGCCTCTGTCTGCCTCCCTGTTCCCTTTTTCTGCACCTCTTTTGCCTGTTTCTGCAACTCTCTTGCATCTTTCTGCAGCGCTCTTGCCTCCTTCTGCACCTCTGATGCTTCTTTCTGCACTTCTCTTGCCTCTTTCTGCATCCCATAGCCTCTTTCTGCACCGTTTGCTTCTTTCTGCACCCTTGTTCCCCTTTTGTGCACCTCTCTTGCCTCTTTCTGTACCTCTCTTGCCTCTTTCTGTACCTCTGTTGATTCTTCTGCACTTCTCTTGCCTCTCAGCACCACTATTCCCTCTTTCTGCCCCTGTCTTGCCTCTTTTTGCAGTTCTCTTGCCTCTTTTTGCACCTCTCTGGACTATTTCTGCACCCCTGTTCCCTCTTTCGGCACCTCTCCTGCCTGTTTCTGCACCTTTCTTGACTCTTTCTGCATCTATGTTGCTTTGTTCTGTACCACTCCTCCCTCTTTCTGCACCCCTCTTGCCTGTTTCTGCACCCCTCTTCCCTGTTTCTGTACCTCGCTTGCCTTTGTCAGCACCCCTGTTCCCTCTCTCTGCACCTCTTTTGCTTGTTTCAGCAACTCTCTTGCCTCTTTCTGCAGTTCTCTTATCTCCTTCTGCACCTCTGTTGCTTCTTTCTGCAATTCTCTTGCCTCTTTCTGTACCCCTCTAGCCTCTTTCTGCACCCCCGTTGCTTCTTTCTGCACTTCTCTTGTTTCTTTCTGAAGAAACATACTTTTTTGACCCCCCTTTTTCTCTGTTCCAGCTTCATGGATCACCCTGAAACTTGCCATGCACAACAGAACCCAAATTTACTCTTTTGTTGGAAAATCTTTTGAAGATTTGTCAAATGGTGCCAAAGTTATAGGCAAGTCAAAAAACACTTTTCTTATAGGAACATGGTCCTAACTATATCTATATATATCTGTATCTATATATCTCTGTATCTCTCTCTTTCTCTCTCTCTCTCTCTCGCCCTCTCTCTCTCTCTCTCTCCCACTCTATATATATATATATATATATATATATATATATATATATATATATATATATATATATATATATATATATATATATATATATTCACTGAAAAAACCATAGGTTTCAGGGACGTTATAATTACAAATTAGCATTTAAAAAACCATAGAAATTCACTGAAAAAACTATAGGTTTCAGGGAGGTTATAGTTAGTTGGACATTTCACTCATACAAAACCATAGAAATTCCGCCATTATAGTTAGTTGAGCTAACTATAACTCACGCCCCGCAATGCACTGCTGATGACGTCACATATTACATCATTCATGACATGGTCAGTGACATCACTGATGACATCTCAAATGACATCACTGATGACATCACTGATGACATCATCTAGTGACTGTGTGTTTCTGTAAAGTTTAAATATGTTTTATATATATACCAAGCTGTATTGAAGAATGAGTGGTTGTAGAAGTATCTGGATGGAGGATTTAGTAGGTGTGTAACTGACTGTTTAAGTGAGTGATTAAATGTCTCTTACTGAATACATGGGTTAGTGACTAAACTGTGTGAATGTCTGTATGAGTCTGTTTGTTGTTGTATAACCTGCAGCATCAGTTGGTCAGTAGCTACATGAGTGTCTATATGGGTTATTGATTAGTTGCCTGAGTATTTGTATGGGAGACTGAGTGTGTGTGTGGTTGGGTGGGGGGTGTGACTCTGTGCATAGATGTTTGAGTGGTTGATTCACTGGGTGTATGAGTTTAACAGTGCATGTGGAAACAGTTGTATGGGTGAGTGTGTGTATGCATGTGTTGGTGAGTGAATGGATGTGTTAGTGGTAGATGTCCAACTAAGTACAAAAGTTAAAGGCAGTGTATGTGAGAGTTGGTGTATAAAAATAACTATACGTGAGAGTGAGTGATTGTGAGAGTGGCTGTATGGATAAGTGTGTACTTGTATTAGTGATTATATAAGAGAGTAAGTATGTGTTAGTATCTGTATGAATAAATGAGTTGGTGTGTGTATAACTGTGTAGGTGAGTAAATGGAACTGTGATTGATTTTGTGCACCTCTCTTGCCTCTTTCTGTACCTCTCTTGCCTCTTTCTGTACCTCTGTTGATTCTTCTGCACTTCTCTTGCCTCTCAGCACCACTATTCCCTCTTTCTGCCCCTGTCTTGCCTCTTTTTGCAGTTCTCTTGCCTCTTTTTGCACCTCTCTGGACTATTTCTGCACCCCTGTTCCCTCTTTCGGCACCTCTCCTGCCTGTTTCTGCACCTTTCTTGCCTCTTTCTGCATCTATGTTGCTTTGTTCTGCACCACTCCTCCCTCTTTCTGCACCCCTCTTGCCTGTTTCTGCACCCCTCTTCCCTGTTTCTGTACCTCGCTTGCCTTTGTAAGCACCCCTGTTCCCTCTCTCTGCACCTCTTTTGCTTGTTTCAGCAACTCTCTTGCCTCTTTCTGCAGTTCTCTTATCTCGTTCTGCACCTCTGTTGCTTCTTTCTGCAATTCTCTTGGCTCTTTCTGTACCCCTCTAGCCTCTTTCTGCACCCCGTTGCTTCTTTCTGCACTTCTCTTGTTTCTTTCTGAACATCTCTTACATCTTTGTGCACCCCTCTTGCTTCTTTCTGCACTCGTCTTCCCTCTTTCTGTACCTCTCTTGCCTGTTTTTGCATCCCTCTTGCCTCTTTCTGTACCTCCCTTGCTTCTTTCTGCACTTCTCTTGCTTCTTTCTGCATCTCTTGCTTCTTTCTGCACCCTTGTTCCCCTTTTCTGCACCTCTCTTGCTTCTTTCTGTACCTCTCTTGCCTCTTTCTGTACCCCTGTTTATTCTTTCTACACTTCTCTTGCCTCTCTGCACCACTCTTCCCTCTTTCTGCCCCTCTCTTGCCTCTTCTACAGTTCTATTGCCTCTTTTCACACCTCTTTTGCCTCTTTCTGCACCCCTGTTGCCTTTTTCTGCACCTCTCCTGCCTGTTTCTTCACCTCTATTGCCTTTTTCTTCATCTATGTTGCTTCTTTCTGTACCCTCTCTTGCCACTTTCTGCACACCACTTGCCTCTTTCTGCACCTCTGTTGTTTCTTTCTGCACTTCTCTTGCTTGTTTCTGCACCCCTCTTGCCTCTTTCTGCACCCTCCCATGCCACTTTGTGCACCTCTTCTGCCTCTTTCTGCACCTCTCTTGCCTTTTTCTGCAGTTCGCTTGCTTCTTTCTGCATATCTTTTGCTTCTTTCTGCACTTCTCTTACCTCTTTCTGCACCCCTCTTGCCTCTTTCTGTACTTCTCTTGCCTCTTTCTACACCTCTGGTGGTTCTTTCTGCACTGCTCTTGCTTCTTTCTGCACCTTTCCTGCAAATGTCTGCATCCCTTTTGACTCTTTCTGCACCCCTCTAAACTCTTTCTGCACCTCTCTTGCCTCTATCTGCACTCCTGTTCCCTCTTTCTGCACCTCTTTTGCCTGTTTCTGCAACTCTCTTGCATCTTTCTGCAGCGCTCTTGCCTCCTTCTGCACCTCTGATGCTTCTTTCTGCACTTCTCTCGCCTCTTTCTGCATCCCATAGCCTCTTTCTGCACCTATTGCTTCTTTCTGCACCCTTGTTCCCCTTTTGTGCAGCTCTCTTGCCTCTTTCTGTACCTCTCTTGCCTCTTTCTGTACCTCTGTTGATTCTTCTGCACTTCTCTTGCCTCTCAGCACCACTATTCCCTCTTTCTGCCCCTGTCTTGCCTCTTTTTGCAGTTCTCTTGCCTCTTTTTGCACCTCTCTGGACTATTTCTGCACCCCTGTTCCCTCTTTCGGCACCTCTCCTGCCTATTTCTGCACCTTTCTTGCCTCTTTCTGCATCTATGTTGCTTTGTTCTGCACCACTCCTCCCTCTTTCTGCACCCCTCTTGCCTGTTTCTGCACCCCTCTTCCCTGTTTCTGTACCTCGCTTGCCTTTGTCAGCACCCCTGTTCCCTCTCTCTGCACCTCTTTTGCTTGTTTCAGCAACTCTCTTGCCTCTTTCTGCAGTTCTCTTATCTCGTTCTGCACCTCTGTTGCTTCTTTCTGCAATTCTCTTGGCTCTTTCTGTACCCCTCTAGCCTCTTTCTGCACCCCGTTGCCTCTTTCTGCACTTCTCTTGTTTCTTTCTGAACATCTCTTACATCTTTGTGCACCCCTCTTGCCTCTTTCTGCACTCGTCTTCCCTCTTTCTGTACCTCTCTTGCCTGTTTTTGCATCCCTCTTTCCTCTTTCTGTACCTCCCTTGCTTCTTTCTGCACTTCTCTTGCTTCTTTCTGCATCTCTTGCTTCTTTCTGCACCCTTGTTCCCCTTTTCTGCACCTCTCTTGCTTCTTTCTGTACCTCTCTTGCCTCTTTCTGTACCTCTGTTTATTCTTTCTACACTTCTCTTGCCTCTCTGCACCACTCTTCCCTCTTTCTGCCCCTCTCTTGCCTCTTCTACAGTTCTATTGCCTCTTTTCACACCTCTCTTGCCTCTTTCTGCACCCCTGTTGCCTTTTTCTGCACCTCTCCTGCCTGTTTCTTCACCTCTATTGCCTTTTTCTTCATCTATGTTGCTTCTTTCTGTACCCTCTCTTGCCACTTTCTGCACACCACTTGCCTCTTTCTGCACCTCTGTTGTTTCTTTCTGCACTTCTCTTGCTTGTTTCTGCACCCCTCTTGCTGCACCCTCCCATGCCTCTTTGTGCACCTCTTCTGCCTCTTTCTGCACCTCTCTTGCCTTTTTCTGCAGTTCGCTTGCTTCTTTCTGCATATCTTTTGCTTCTTTCTGCACTTCTCTTACCTCTTTCTGCACCCCTCTTGCCTCTTTCTGTACTTCTCTTGCCTCTTTCTACACCTCTGGTGGTTCTTTCTGCACTGCTCTTGCTTCTTTCTGCACCTTTCCTGCAAATGTCTGCATCCCTTTTGCCTCTTTCTGCACCCCTCTAAACTCTTTCTGCACCTCTCTTGCCTCTGTCTGCCTCCCTGTTCCCTCTTTCTGCACCTCTTTTGCCTGTTTCTGCAACTCTCTTTCATCTTTCTGCAGCGCTCTTGCCTCCTTCTGCACCTCTGATGCTTCTTTCTGCACTTCTCTTGCCTCTTTCTGCATCCCATAGCCTCTTTCTGCACCTATTGCTTCTTTCTGCACCCTTGTTCCCCTTTTGTGCACCTCTCTTGCCTCTTTCTGTACCTCTCTTGCCTCTTTCTGTACCTCTGTTGATTCTTCTGCACTTCTCTTGCCTCTCAGCACCACTATTCCCTCTTTCTGCCCCTGTCTTGCCTCTTTTTGCAGTTCTCTTGCCTCTTTTTGCACCTCTCTGGACTATTTCTGCACCCCTGTTCCCTCTTTCGGCACCTCTCCTGCCTGTTTCTGCACCTTTCTTGCCTCTTTCTGCATCTATGTTGCTTTGTTCTGCACCACTCCTCCCTCTTTCTGCACCCCTCTTGCCTGTTTCTGCACCCCTCTTCCCTGTTTCTGTACCTCGCTTGCCTTTGTCAGCACCCCTGTTCCCTCTCTCTGCACCTCTTTTGCTTGTTTCAGCAACTCTCTTTCCTCTTTCTGCAGTTCTCTTATCTCCTTCTGCACCTCTGTTGCTTCTTTCTGCAATTCTCTTGGCTCTTTCTGTACCCCTCTAGCCTCTTTCTGCACCCCGTTGCTTCTTTCTGCACTTCTCTTGTTTCTTTCTGAAGAAACATACTTTTTATGACCCCCCCCCCCTTTTTCTCTGTTCCAGCTTCATGGATCACCCTGAAACTTGCCATGCACAACAAAACCCAAATTTACTCTTTTTTTGGAAAATCTTTTGAAGATTTGTCAAATGGTGCCAAAGTAATAGGCAAGTCAAAAAACACTTTTCTTATAGGAACATGGTCCTAACTATATCTATATATATCTGTATCTATAAATCTCTGTATCTCTCTCTCTCTCTCTCTCTCTCTCTCTCTCGCCCTCTCTCTCTCTCTCTCTCTCTCTCTCACTATATATATATATATATATATATATATATATATATATATATATATATATATATATATATATATATTCAACTCCGTAGGCTCAATTTACGTCGGGTTCAGGCGCTCTGTAGTTAGTGCGAGATCCTCGCGGTCGAGCCCAACCGCTACATATCACCCAACTCCTCAAAAAGGACCAGGATCGCTCTCCGCAATGCCGAATATCAAAATTTATTTGCTTAGGTTTCAACCAACAACAACACAGTTCATGATCTGATCAACGTTTCGGTCTCCTCACGAGACCTTGCTCACGATCAATTTACACCCCTCCGTGTTCACAAATATATTACTTTTTTCATGTCATTTCCTGTTAACCAGGTTCAACCATTCTTAGTATTCTGGGATTTGTAGTCCTGTTCCTCCACAAGATATAGTACATACTAAGACCAAAATCCATTAACAAGTGCTGTGTGCATAATGCAAAGTGATTATATACAAATTGTGAAAATTGTGAACTAAGGAAAAACTAAAAATTAATTTAAAAAAAGATAAAATTGAGTTCATTTATAACTTATATCCAAAAATGCAATCCCAAACAGTCTTTTTCAATAGTCTTGTTTTCAGGTTATTTTGCAGCTTGGAAAAATTCCAACCGCTCTATTCTTGAAATTACTGTCCCTCTAGTGGGAAGACACAGTTGTATTTGTGAGATGTAATCGGGGATTGCACTTTCGTATATTTCAATTTGACATGGAGAATGGCACGCGATCCTGAGTTTGATGTTCATTTCTTTACATATGGTTCTGTTTAGAGATGGCTATACAGTTCCTCACTCTGGTTAAGGCCATACGGTGTCAATGTTCTTAAATTAATAATATGGCGTGATTCCTTCTGGCGCAGTATTTTCTCTCTATTGCCGCCCCTGTTGTTGAGTGGGACTGTTTCAATACCATAAAATGTCAACAGTTTCCAATTACTCATATGTGCTTGTTCCATATGTTTCGCTACAGCGTTTGTTTTATCCTTGTTTGATGTTGCCCTAACATGTTCTAGTATACGTTTCTTAAGTTCACAGATTGTGATGCCAACATATTTGAGGTGGCATGGGCACTCTATTACATATACTGTGAATTGGCTTTTGCATGATATCAATTCTTTGATTTTCCAACTTTTATTGTTCGCTAGTTTGACTTCAGTCGTTGGTTTTGCAATCTGACATACCTTACAATTGTAACATTTTATGAAACCTTTTGTGTTAAGCCATTGGTTGTTTTGTTTTCCTTTATAATGACTATGGATTAATTGATCTTTCAAATTTCTGGCTCTTCGGTATGTAATCATTGGATGTTTTCCTATGGTTTTACCTACAGTTTCATCCATTTGTACAATTTTCCAGTTTTTCCTTATGATTTTTTGTATCTGTTTGCAGTCTTTTGAGTAATCCATGATCATTCTTATGGGTTCCATTTTGTCAACTTCAATTTTTGGCTTTGGGATTAGACAATCTTCTCTTGATCTTTCATTTGCTCTTTTCCAGCATCTTGTTACTATGCTCTTGTTGTATTGTCGTTGTTCAAACCTTTTCGCCGTAGCTTTGCTGTGTTTTTGCCATTCCTCTTCTTCTGTGCAGATTCTGCGGAGACGCAAGAATTCCGTACTTACCAGTAACTTATATTTTCTTCCATAGGAATCCATTGTCTGGTTTTCAGCAAAAAAGTTTCAAAGTGTTGATTTTTACAAACTACAAATATTCCTTAAAAATCGCCTGTATGACTTAAACGCATTCTTTCAACTGTTTACAGGAGATGCACCAGTGCTGGATCCAGGATCCAACACTGAGTAAGAAAAAGTAACGATAACAGTTTTTACCTGCTAAGTGAATTTCCTTCCATAGGATAACATTGGTGACTATATGAGAAAAAGTTTCTAAGTGTCAACTTTTAAAATACAATAATATTCCTTAAAAATCAGTACTGTAACCAAAACGCTTTTACTCAACTGTTTACAGGAGATGTCCCAGGACTGAATCTAGGATCCAGTCCTGTGGTTAGAAAAGTAATCCATAAAGTAACTAATGGCATTTAACTAGAAATTCACATTGAGCTGAATGTTGCATTGTGTTTGAAAATGTGTTGCCCATTGCAACAACTGTAACTATTGTACTTAAAAGTCTATTGCCTATGTGCAAAGTATTTAAACTAAAGTAATTCATTCTGAGAAAGTATTTTTTGTAATGTAATGTATAATGTAATTACAATGTAATTTAAAAAATAAAATATGTAAAAAAAAATAGTTTCTAAAAATGTAGTAAATCAGTATGAAAAAAATTAATATAACAATTAATACATTTAAAAATTGTCATTTACAAAACCTTTGAAATTCACTGAAAAAACCGTAGGTTTCAGACACGTTATAGTTACAAATTAGCATTTAAAAAACCTTTGAAATTCACTGAAAAAACCATAGGTTTTAGGGACAGTTATAGTTACTTGGACATTGCACTCGTAAAAACCCGTGAAATTCCCCCGTTATAGTTAGTTCAGCTAACTATAACTCGCGCCCCGCAATGCACTGCTGATGACGTCACATATTACATCACTCATGACATGGTCAGTGACATCACTGATGACATCACTGATGACATCTCAAATGACATCACTGATGACATCATCCACGTGATAATCTGATGCACCTCCTCACACCCTAATATAACCTTTGATACACCCACTCTAAATTACAGACTGCCATTCGCAAAACCATAGACACTCCAACACCAATAACTACATACCCACTCACTGATTCTTAGGTCTACACACACACATCCACTCACTCACCCGTACAGTCACTCATACTTATGGTCACTCAGTCCAGGACTATCATATGCACTCTTACTCCTATATAGACACTCAAACACCGCCACTCATCCATAGAGGTACTCACACACCTAGTCAGTCATGCAAATAATTAAACACACTGCCATTTACTCACCTATACAGTTATACACACACCAGCTCACTTAATCATACAAATACTAGCACATTGTTACGCTCTTATACAATCACTGATACAAGCACACACTCATCCATACAGCCACTCTCACAATAACACACTCTCACTTATAGCCATTTAAATACTCTAACACACATATATACTGCCTTTCACATATGTAGTTACTCACACATGTACCACTGGGACATACATTCACTCACTAACACACTGTTACACACACTTACCTACCCATACAGTCTATCACAGATGCACTCTTGAAACCATCACCCAGTGAATCACCCACTCACACATCTATGCACAGTCGCACACACCCCATCCACACAAACACTCAGGCACCCATACAGATACTCAGACAACAAATCAATAACTCTTATAGACACTCATGTAGCTATTCACAAACCCATGCAGCCACTTACACAGCAACAGACAGATACAGACATTCACCCAGTTTAGTCACTAACCCATGCATTCAGTAAGATACGTTTAATCACTCACTTATAGAATTAGTCACGCACCTACTAAATCATCCATACACACACTTATACACCCACTCATTCTTTAATACGCCTTTCCCTATATATATTAAAAATATTTAAACTTTACAGAAACACACAGTCACTGGATGATGTCATCAGTGATGTCATTTGAGATGTCATCAGTGATGTCATCAGTGATGTCACTGACCATGTCATGAGTGATGTAATATGTGATGTCATCAGCAGTGCATTGCGGGGCGTGAGTTATAGTTAGCTGAACTAACTATAACGGGGAATTTCACGGGTTTTTTACGAGTGCAATGTCCAAGTAACTATAACTGTCCCTAAAACCTATGGTTTTTTCAGTGAATTTCAAGGTTTTTAAATGCTAATTTGTAACTATAACGTGTCTGAAACCTATGGTTTTTCTGTGAATATATATATATATATATATATATATATATATATATATATTCACTGAAAAAATCATAGGTTTCAGGGACGTTATAATTACAAATTAGCATTTAAAAAACCATAGAAATTCACTGAAAAAACTATAGGTTTCAGGGAGGTTATAGTTAGTTGGACATTTCACTCATACAAAACCATAGAAATTCCGCCATTATAGTTAGTTGAGCTAACTATAACTCACGCCCCGCAATGCACTGCTGATGACGTCACATATTACATCATTCATGACATGGTCAGTGACATCACTGATGACATCTCAAATGACATCACTGATGACATCACTGATGACATCATCTAGTGACTGTGTGTTTCTGTAAAGTTTAAATATGTTTTATATATATACCAAGCTGTATTGAAGAATGAGTGGTTGTAGAAGTATCTGGATGGAGGATTTAGTAGGTGTGTAACTGACTGTTTAAGTGAGTGATTAAATGTCTCTTACTGAATACATGGGTTAGTGACTAAACTGTGTGAATGTCTGTATGAGTCTGTTTGTTGTTGTATAACCTGCTGCATTGGTTGGTCAGTAGCTACATGAGTGTCTATATGGGTTATTGATTAGTTGCCTGAGTATTTGTATGGGAGACTGAGTGTGTGTGTGGTTGGGTGGGGGGTGTGACTCTGTGCATAGATGTTTGAGTGGTTGATTCACTTGGTGTATGAGTTTAACAGTGCATGTGGAAACAGTTGTATGGGTGAGTGAGTGTGTGTATGCATGTGTTGGTGAGTGAATGGATGTGTTAGTGGTAGATGTCCAACTAAGTACAAAAGTTAAAGGCAGTGTATGTGAGAGTTGGTGTATAAAAATAACTATACGTGAGAGTGAGTGATTGTGAGAGTGGCTGTATGGATAAGTGTGTACTTGTATTAGTGATTATATAAGAGAGTAAGTATGTGTTAGTATCTGTATGAATAAATGAGGTGGTGTGTGTATAACTGTGTAGGTGAGTAAATGGAACTGTGATTGATTTTTTGCATGACTGACTAGGATGAGTGCATGACTGACTAGGATGAGTGGTGGTGTGTGAGTGTCTGTATAGGTGTTTGAGTGCATCTGATAGTATTGTATTGATCAGTGACTACATGTATGAATGGTTGTATGGGTGAATGAGTGTATGTGTGTGTAGACCTAGGAATCAGTGCGTGCGTACGTAGTAACTGGTATTGGTGTGTCGATGGTTTTTAAAATGGTAGTCTGTATTTTACAGTGGGTGTATCTAAGGTTATATTAGGGTGTGAGGAGGTGCATCAGATTTTTTGCGTGGATTATGTCATCAGTGATGTCATTTGAGATGTCATCAGTGATGTCATCAGTGATGTCACTGACCATGTCATGAATGATGTAATATGTGATGTCATCAGCAGTGCATTGCGGGGGCGCGAGTTATAGTTAGCTCAACTAACTATAACGGCGGAATTTCTATGGTTTTGTATGAGTGAACTGTCCAACTAACTATAACGTCCCTGAAACCTATGGTTTTTTCAGTGAATTTCTATGGTTTTTTAAATGCTAATTTGTAACTATAATCTCCCTGAAACCTATGGTTTTTTCAGTGAATTTCAAAGGTTTTTTAAATGCTACTTTCTAACTGTATCCTCCCTGAAAGCTACTATTAATAATAATAGCGGATACTTGTGTAAGTAGCTAGTGCATTCCATAACTACATGACTAGTAACTGGAATAAATACAGTGCTGCAAACAGAGTGCATGGTGAATTTATAAGTGCTTACATATTGGCTGGATGGGTGATTGGAGAAGTGCAGCGGACTCACAGAAGGATTCCTAGACTGCATGGGTAATAACTGCATATTTAGAGGAGTGTATAAATAGAATATAGGTGGTTAGAGGTCTGCATGGATAGTGTACAGAATATTGGAGCTGTACTTGTATTAGTAGTTAGGCCATTCCATAAGTACGTGAGTAGTAACTGGATGATTATAGTGCTGTAAAGAGAGTGCATAGTGTATTTATAAGTGCTTGGGTATTAGTGGACAGATTGCATTAGTATTTAGTACTCGCTGGGTGACTGGAGATGGGCATAGGGAGTGACGGTGTCTTTGATAGACTGCAAGGGTAGTACCTGGGTGCATTAATCTTACCTGTTTTCAAGCAGATATCAAATTAATAGTAATACATATTCACTTCTTTTTTTAATGCAAATTTAAAATATTTTAAACTTTAGTAGTAAGGTCTGTAAAAGAGAAGAAAAAAAGTCTGTTATTACATATAATTTTATAGTTTTTGCAACACAACATAAGTATACAATTACATCACATATTCAATTTGCCTCTTTTTGCTGTGTTCAGACTGTATTGAATTTCACCATAAACAGTAATTTCAATGTTAATCATCAGATGACAGCGGGCAAAAAAATACAATCAATAAGATTGTTAAAAAAAACATATTTCTCTTCAAAATATCTACAACAAATACAACTTGGTATTTACATTTTCACAAATGAACATCCTTAGTAACATAGTATATAATACAAAAATCAAATATATGACCATCTTCTTTCGAACGCAATTTTCCAAACGCAATATGAAGGAACAGAATCAATAATTGAATCCGTAATTACCAACATCTTCCCAATTGACCGAATGATGTTTTGAAAATATTTCCATTAAGTATATCCCAAATAAACATTTGCATTCATATACACACCTACCCAATGGGCCGAATGATGTTTCTGAAAACATTTGCAATCAGGATATCCAAGATAGATTTCTCAAATCATATTCACATGCTTCCAATAGGGTGAATGATGTATCTAAAATCATTTGTAATGGAAATATCCAAAATATACTCAGTAATTCATGTTGATATCTTCTCAGAATTTTGACATCAAAAATATTAAATATGAATTTGGTCATTCATTAGGCAACCGAAATTTATACTCTAAATGTGCATCATTTCATAGTGTCCATCCTTTATTGCATTTTAAATATACAGTATAGTGTCTAGATGTTGAAGTAGTTCCATCGTGGAAAACAATAGCCACTGTTTTAAAAGTTCTCCCTGAAATTGAGACTTGACCTGCCACAAAAATTTTAATTTTGGTTTCCAATTTTGTTCCATCTTCTCTACAACGTTGCAGCATTAAAATAATATATTGTCCACATCTTTGTATAAATAATGCTGACAACATTTCCGATTTGCACTGAGTACATTCCATATGTTGATTAGCTGATTTCTCTAGATCGTTGAAAGACACTGTTTTCAAATCTGGCATTGTCAAATATATGAATCGTTCAGTGTCTATTTTAGTGGTAGATGAAAATGAACAGCTGTCACATGTTTGAACCCATCTGTAACGTAGTCCAAACAGATTTTGAATTTATATACCTTCATCTTCTAATACTGCAAGCATAAACATAAGAAATTCCTGAGCATCTTGCTGTACATTCTGTGTAAATTGTGAAGATCCAGAACATATATCCAGAAGATTCCGCACATCAGAAGCAGTATGGATTTTCGTTTTATCAGTTTTCAACTTCTCAAAAATATAATGTAACAAAGAACAAAATCTTTTTCTCGATTTTCCATAATTGCATGCTGTAGGTTTTCTAAAAAAACACAACGTTGACGATTACATTAGCATAGCAGTTGATACCTGAACTATTTTCAAACTGACATCCTACAATATTAGCAACTGTGTTCCCTTCTATTTTCTTTCCAGACTCATCATTCTTTTCAATTCTTTTTTTCTTTGCAACCTCAGTAAAATCTTTATTATATTTTCGTTTTGGATGTATTAAACATTTTTCATAAATAGGATATTCACCTAAACTAGGAGCATAGAGTCTTCTTAACTTGTTATACTCTTTTACACAATTTATATCTGCACTAACCTTTTCTTCATCAAAATCAATCAAATACAATCCGGATAACGTTCTTACTCGAGACAATGCAACATATGCCATACCCTCCTTAAACACAGAACTTCCAATATTTACCAAATCACTGTCTACACTTAAACCTTGAGATTTATGAATAGTCACTGCATATGCTAAACAAACAGGAAACTGTTTTCTACGAACATACAAATCTTTTACAAGCAAAAAACAGCGTCCAATCTGTTTCACCTCCTCAATATGATCAAATGTAATCTTCAAAAATTCAATTCCATCTCTATTTGCATAGCTAACAAAGTCAACAACTTTCCCCATTGCTCCATTTACTAAACCTTTCTCAACATTTAAATTACGCCGTAATATTACCCAACAGTTTACAGATACATATAAGGTCTTTTCCAAACCAGCAGTCTTAGATATTGATTTTTCCAAAGAGTCTAATTTTAACTGCAATTTCTCTGACAAAAGAATAGCTACTCCTTCATGTTCTATTTTATCAATAGCTACCATTTTATTATCGGTTCATTCTCCAGTTTCAACAGTTCTTCATTGAATGTAGAGCATTCTTTCAGTGTTGGCATAAGGCAAATTATAGATTCCTTTTCTGCAATTCTTGATGGATTGTTTCAACTGCAATATTTTCTTTTGGAAACAAGTTTCTTAGTAGCCGACTTTCTAAAGCATCTTTTCCATCCTTTGTTAAGACACCAATTCTAATATTTTGAAGAATATTTCCATAATCTTCATCAATAGCTTGTTGCATGTTCTTGATATGTTCCTTATATTCAAAATAACTCCAAATGTTCACATTTCCAATACTTCCCAAAGCTTTTTTAGTGTCTTCATGAAGAAAGGTTTTAAAAACTTGTTGGCCTTTCACAGGTGTGAGTTGTAGTAGATCACCAAATACAATTACATGTTTTCCTCCAAATAAAACATCGTAATTTGTTTCTAAAATCTGCTGCATCCTCAAATGTACAAACGCAAGCATTACGTTTGAGACCATGCTTACTTCATCAATTACTAGAAGTTTCATTTTCTTCAGTACTCTTGAAACTTCAAAACAAGCTTCTCCAGATAGCTTGTGGTATTCCAACTTATTTTCATGTTCTACTGGTAACATAAGTAGACGATGTAATGTAATCCCTTTAATGTTGTGTGCTGCTATCCCAGTTGGAGCAGTTACAACACAAGACAAATGTGAATCCGTTGTTTTCTGTAGATAACTTGACAAACATGTAATCAAGAAACTTTTCCCCGTTCCAGCTTGTCCACTGATGTACATAAGAATAGGTCTAATTGATGTACATTGGCAATCATTCTTTTCATACAGTAATCTATGTTGTATCTGTTGTGTAACTTGGTGATATATTTCTTTCTGTTCAGTATTGAGACGTTCCTCCAAATTTTCCAAATCAATATTGTCTTGTGCTTGCTGCATCACCGTTTCCACTTCACTCATTGCTATTGCCGCTTCATTTTCAAGTATGGCTTCTCCTAGTGGATCTTCACTTTGTGGAGCAGATCTCTGACTATCTTGAGAACTATCTCTAGCAATTTCAGCTGCAATAGTTCTTTCTTGATTAATCTCTTCGTTTAACATTTGGAGATAATTTGGAAAAATTGTACATTCAATGCTATCTTTACATGCTTTGAAAGAATCTTCATAGCAGTCAAAATCTCCAAGTAATTCCATTTCAGTCCGCCAAGGTTTGAATAGTTGCAGAAGAGCTAAATAGAAAAACTCTCTTTTATCTGGAGTATCACAACTTAATTTCCTGTGATTAATCAAATTTCCTTTGTCATGCTTTACCAAACATCCTTCAGATCCAAATACAGCGTATTTTCCTTCATTTATATTTTCCGTAACATTTTTTTAAAAACTATAATGTTGCAGAATTTCATATAGACATATGTTTTCTAGGTATTGACTTCTATTTGGATAGTACGTATCCAACATATTTGTTTTCAGAATATCTGTACTTTCTGGTTCATTCAGTGCCAAGTATTCAATTTCTTGTACAGATTTCAAAACTCGATTTCATACTGTAGCAAGGCCTAGACTTATCCAGATGATTCCTCTTGACTTTGAATATAAACTTGCAGATGTCAATCGATCCGAACATTCGCAGGATCCAATTTCTCGATGTGAAAGCATCTTCAAGCTGAAGCTGTACAATTTTTTGCTAAGTGTCTTCTCCTGTGAAATTTCCTCCCACATTTCTTTCAATTCTGTCTTCTCAGACTTGGTAATATATGATGTCACATAGCGAGCAACAGCAATTGAATTATCTGCAACATATTGTATGTCCATATTTGCATTCCACATCTTCAAGATCACCGGAATGTAATCATTAATGTACTTCGATTCTTCTGTTCTTTTTATATTATAAGTATTTTTGGGTGATTTCCGAGTGATAGTATGCCTCACTGCTGACATAAAACTGTTCACTCTTCCTTTGGAAATTACTGGACGTGGAAAGCCAAATCGACATTTTGTGTAAAACTTATCCTTTGACTTATATTTCCGTCGGCAATATTTTCCACATCGATGACTTTGAAACCGTAAAACTTGCTGTCTTAAGATATTTTTTCCTCCTGTTTTCGGAATAGCACGGGTAACATACTCTTCAATAAAAGATAAAACAGTCTCATCCAAATCAGTTCCAAATTTGGGTGCATCCTTGATCCATAAAAGCATATGTATATGAGGAGCACCTCTAGCTTGGTATTCTTTTCTCCCAAAAAAATCAATAACTTCGCCAATAGGTGGATTTTTTTATTACAGATGAAAGACATCATAGCTTCAAATCTATGATTAAAATATCTGCAGACATTTACAGGATCTAGGGAACACAGTTCTCCAGGTGTCTTCAATTCAATATTTTCTATATTTGAATTTGCTTCTCGTAGAAAATCCAGTAAATCTTCCCATGCATACTCAGCACAACTAAGGGGCCGATTCTGATGCGGGTTGGAAAAGCTTCCCGACCGAATCGGTTGGGAAATGGTGTCCGACCCACTCGGATTGGGAAAGTCTGACCGGCGGAGTAGGATGCATCCGGATGCTTCCAGATACGATTTGGTTGAACTCCCATTGACTTCAATGGGAACATTTGTTTCTAACCGCATCAGAATTGGGCCCTCGGTCGGGAAGACACGTTCCCGATCCGATTTGGAAGGAGCAAATGCCGTTAGGAGGCCTTCCTAACCGCATCAGAATCAGGCCCTCGGTCGGGAAGCTTTTCCAACCCTCATCAGAATCGGGCCCTAAGTGTAGCAAACCATGTAGGGGTTCCTAAATTTCTTAACATACATTTTAATTCCCCATGACGTCGATACCAATATTCATTAGTGCCACGTTGACATGCCATCAAATTAATTAACTGTGATTCTAAATGTTCGTCTCTTTTTTCAACTTTGTCCATAAATTCCTTTGCAGAAAGATGTGAAAGATGCGTTCCAGTTTTCAATATGTGGTTGACTGCATATGAAAGTGCAGACAGATCACTCTCAAATAAAAGATGAAATAAATATGGAATACACTGACGAAATCTTGGTTCTTCTGAGTACTGTCGTAAAGTACGATATTCTGAAGCTGGAATCTGAACTGGTCGTTCATCATATCGTCCACCTTTTCCAGTAGGGAACAGCTGTGGAAAACAACGAGCTTCCAAACTTTTTTCCCACACACTCATGAGACTTCCTTTTGCTTTTTTCATCTGGAACAATTCAATAGTATCTCCTATCAGTTCTTTTGAATGTATAGGGTGTATAGTATAATGTTCATAAATTTCTTCTTTTCTTGAATTCTCCACTTTTTCTATTTGTCCACTTGAAATGTGTCTTTCATCTTCTAAACTCATTTCTTCTTCCTCTACATTTACATTTTTATAGTAAATATTGTTTTGCACCAGATTTAATGTAGCCTTTTGGACTTTCGTGACATCTACTAACTCTTGCCATATTTTCCGACTCTTTGTGGGTACACCATTAACAAGAATGACTACAGGTTCAGTATACTCTCTTTCTACACCAACAGTTTCAATATTTTTCTTAAAATCTAAAGGTAAATACACAACTCTTCCTTTTAAACCTCTTTGTAGATCTGTTGGAGGCAGCTTAACTGTTTGAGGCTCCATACGAATGATAGCCTGAAAAGGGTGCACAGATTGTATAAGGATGGCCTCATATGTATTTAAATCTTTAAGTTCAGGAGGTATAGCTACTAAGTCATTATGGACAGCTCTAGCTGGCATTTTGTTTTCTTCTAATTTATTATAACAATATTTACAAATACATTGTACAGTACCTAACTCAAAACGACCTTCCACAAACAGATAAGCAGCAAATTCTTTCCATTTATCATTATTTTCCTTTTCACTTTTTAAAAACACATCTACATTCCTAGTTTGAATTTTATAATGAGTACGTCGACAACAAATACAAACATAGTTTGGATTTTCACCAGAAACTACTTTAAACTTTGTTATTTCTTTTTCAAACTTCACATCAGTACTATCTTCCATCTCTTCTTCAACACCTACACTTATCAAACTCTCAGTTTCTCTACACTCCTCTTGACCAGCAAAGAAACGTAACTCTATATCATCACAATTTTTTTTTACATCCAACACTGAACCATGCAAAAGAGCTGTATTAATTTCATTTAGACATAATGCAGGACTTTTTACATAGTATAATCTTCTAACTAACTTCCGCATTTCGGAATGATGTACAGATAACATTCTTAAAAGATGAAAACGACTTTGACACACTTTCCTAGAAAGACAAGCCAGAGAATGACCTTGCAACCCTGTATTTTTTCTCACTTTGCAAGGATCCAGTCCTTGTAATATCTTAATCTTCTGTTTCACAGTTTTTCTTCCATATTCTCTTAAGAAATTTAATAAAATATCAATAGATTGTTGACGTATACTACAAATACTACTACAATCCCATGTAAACACTGGAGCCTGGGTACGTCTCCCTTGAACTTCCTCAGCTATTACTTCTTCCACATTTCTAGGAACCATCTTTTCTTTTCAATTGGAGAGCCATTTTTCACTTCATAACAATGACCACAGGTATCTACTACATGCAGTAATCTATTTTGTTGAAAATAACTTTCTTCATTAAAAAAAGGTTCCGTACTAGAACTATGCTTCCATTCCCTGGAAAATATTTTACAAAAATTAGTTCTATTTACAATTCTTTTCTTTTACATTTGTTCTTCATATGCTGCATTATTGTATTTAAAGTCTTCAATCTTTTTATAATTAAGATAAACAATTTTCTTTTCAATTCAAAGGCTTTTTCAATTACACTTAGAATCTCCTTTTCTTGTCTGTAAAATGCTGATCTCCTTTTATATATTTTACATTTTTTTAGTAAATTTTGGAGTACTCTACTTTTATAGATTCTTTTTCGAATTTCAGAAAATTGTTTCTTCCTGCTTCCAACATAATTCTTTTTCCGATAATCCAATTTTCCACTTTTTTGTAAATTTTTCTTTTCCTTTTGTTTCACTGTTCTTGTTGTATCTGTCTGTTCTTTATTTTTAAAATTGGAAACTGTTTTTAAAAGTTTTTAAACAAAATCTTTAGTTCTCTTACCAGAACACTTTTTCTTTAAAGATCCATGTTGTAGTTGATCTAATTCCTCTTTTCCTTTTAAAAAAAAAAAATAGACCTCCTTTCTTTGTTGTCTTTTTCTTTGCTCTTTTCTTGTCATTGTAACTCTTTCTTAATAATTATGCAAACTATCTGTAAAATAAGAAAAGTTTTGAAAACAATTTAATATAATTAAAATAATTATATATAAATATTCACATGTATAACTATAAAAATACATACTAAAAAATGACATAAATGACTTCAGCAATGGAACAGTGCTACCTGCATAATTGTAGTAGTGTATGAGTAGTGTGAAAGATACTAGAGCACAGCATTAGTAGTACACATCTAATTGTGGAACTGCATTGTTACAGCCTGTATCATTCCATGAATACATGGGTAGTGACTAAAAGATTACAATACTACAAGGAGAGTGCCTGAGTGCATTTATAAGTGCTTAGGTATTGGTGGAGTGGTAGGATAAGTAGATAGTGCTGGATGGGTGATTGGAGAAGTGCATGGGACTGACAGTGTTGTATTCCTCTTAGGGTGTCCACACACAGGCTTTCCTGTATCATGTCCTTATATAGGAACAATTCGCCCTGCCCTTATATAGGCATAAAATCCCAGTCCTTATTTAGGCATTAAACCGTGCACTCCAAATACAGGCATGGTCTC
Organism: Calotriton arnoldi; assembly: GCA_963921515.1. Taxonomy (NCBI): domain Eukaryota; kingdom Metazoa; phylum Chordata; class Amphibia; order Caudata; family Salamandridae; genus Calotriton; species Calotriton arnoldi. The sequence goes on along the minus strand of CAWUFW010018931.1, from coordinate 168,995 downwards.
CGACATCCGTCCACCCTAACGTCACAACGAGTTCTTGAAGAACAGACCCTTAGGCTTCGGGAGTTTCCCTAGCACAGGACTATTGATTTCTTCAAGGACTCATCTATTATGCATGAACCGTTATACCTTAGGGGTTCATTCATGACGTCTTCCGCTGTCCGACTCACGTCAATGCTAACATTGTGATGTACCTCTCAGGTATAAATATACCTTCCCTAGCCCTTGTAAACTAGAGGAGACCTCGACTTCAGAGGAGCCCGTTTCCCGGCCTGACGCACTGAGAAGACGCTGTCATCCCTGCACGCACAGAGTCCAGCTTCCAGTGATCTGACTTCCCTCGCGGGGTGTTGGAGTTCAAGTCTGGCAAGAGATTCCCACCTCTCTCATTCTTAAGGTATGGAGCTGACTAGAACCTAGAGGGACTCTTGGCATACTAGGCATACTAGACTTAACATACTCTTAGTATGCCATAGTAAGGAATACTTCACCTACTTCATACCTCTCCCTACACCTAGGTTAGGTTAGGTACATGGGGTAGAACTAGATTAGAAACTCATCGTATGAGTACTCGCATTTTTTAGTCTGTGTTATTTATGTGAATGAATATCTGCTAAAAGATAATGCTATCGCAGTATTATTTATTTCTACTGCTTATGCTGTACATTATTTATCTTGCATACTGTCTTGTGATCGTAACAACACATTTAACTTACACCAGAAACAAGACTGTTCAATAAATCTTTTATTGAAAAGCCCGTCTATTTCTTTCTGTGTAACTATGAGGAAAACTAAGTATGCACGAGTGAGTTGAGTGAAATAGTTATCTATTGTTTCTACGACTCTGGGACACGTTCTGATTCTAAAGGGAAACAAAGTTGTCATGTTTTGCGGCTGCCAGAAACTACTCCCTTCTTGTTTGTCAAGGAGTTTCTAGTGGCCTCTGAGCTAGCTGGCACAAGTAATTAAGTTTAATATACTCGATAGGGACATACTGACCTTAGTCCTATGTCAAACCTATAGGGGATATTATTCCAATGCGCAGAGCCTATTAGGGAAATAGGAGCTACACTACATGGCGCCCAAAGTTTGGTAAGGCGGTAATTTCACGCTAGATACTGAGTAACTCAGCCGTGCTTTTTCTCTCAGAGACCCCTACCCATATACTCCAAAAGACGTCTGGAGTGGGCAGGGTTAAGTATCCGCCACGGCTACATAGGGCAGTACCCTATATATTAGCTGCTTTGTTTGCTCAACGTTGAAGGATACAGTGTTCCAAAATATTGTGCACCTTATCTTTGTTTCCTTGAAACTTGTTCTACATTTTTCAAACAACAAAAATGCCTGACTCCGACACTGAAACCGGAAACGGTGGAGCTGCGGATCAGCCAGCTGTAACAGCTTATAACATCACAGGTTTTATTGAAACCGAGGAGGGTGTTATAGACATCCCTCAAAACTTAAGAAGAGCCATCACTCTAAAACGTATAAAACATGGCCTACCACCAGGAGGCGGTAGAGCAGTTTTTGTGATAGAGGCACACGAATCCTTTCAGACAGAGGTATTCTATTCATGGGTAATATTTCCTGAATCCAATCCAGTAACACACATGTTTCACTTCTACAAAGAAGATGAACAACCAGAGGAATACATTCCTTTCGAGGATATTGAAATTCCATTAACATACCAGGAGCATCAGCTCTGGTTTAAAGGCGCCCTAAAACATCACAGAAACATTACCAGGCTTGGTCCACTAGGTAGACCAGGAGCAACATGGCCGATTCTAGCCGGCTATACACCTCATCCCGACATTGAAGAAATGTCAGACGAGGAACTACTTACTCAACTTACAGAGTTAATAAAAATATACAGACAATTGGTCCAATATGTCATGCAGACTTTCACAGTCCAACCACCATTGACACTTCCAAATCAAACTCCTCACCAGGGGAATACACTAAAAATTACACCACAGACTCTATACGCAGTTATGGGTAAAATGCCCACAAAACGTGAGCAAATTCCATTCTGGATAGCTCAAAAAATTACTCAAATCGAAGCAGTATTTCCAAATACTAGCCCGTATGAGAAACACAGAATCCTAACGATCAGTTTACCAATGGGGATCACACCACAACTGGAAGACTGCACCACTTGGGGCTCAGTCTTTGCTGCCATCTATACTAAAACACATGGCATTCCGTCAATTGCGGTAATACCTGATGTCCTGAAACAAATTCAAAACGAATACGGGGCAGAGCATGCTCTAAATTTAGGTATGAAATTACTGAAAAATTTCGACCAGGTCTCAACAATGATATTATCTAATATTAAAGGGGAGGCAGCAGCAGTGGTGATCCGCCAAAAGTTAAGGGAATTTGATGTTACAGAACATCAAACAGAGCTACCCAGAATTATAGAACAATCTTATGCAGAATTAGGCAGAGATAATATGGGTGGAAGACCAGTGAAGTCGAAACTATCTGAAAGTCCTGAGAAGGACTCTATAAAACAAACTCTTACATCTTCTAAAAAGAAGTGGGAGACTAATAAACAAAAGTCAAACGAGAAACGTTCTCAATCCCGAGGTAGGTCTCCTCAAAAGGAGCCCTCTGAAAGGAGGTATAACTTCAGGAATAGGGATAATTTGAGAAAACCTGTTAGGTATCAAGATACTGATACACGTTCCTCTTGTCCCTTTCAGATCTCATCACAGACTTCGGAAAGAAGAGGACGATCAGAACATAGAGAAGAACGCGTGAAATCAAAAGACGAAAAACACGCTCCGAAAAATTAAACAAAACCCCAATTCTCCAAAAAGAAAGTAGCGGGTCTGAAGATCAGACATGCTGAGAATACTGAGAACACAACTCAAGAACGGAGAATGGGCTCAGACAATGCTGGACAGTGCAGCAAAAGTCACAATAGCTCGCCAGAACCTGAAGGAACTTCTGGAGATAGTGGACTTGAATGAGTACATTACCGTAGAGACTGTAGACACCAGGGTTAGTACTCCACAAAAGTTATATGATATAACACTCCGGATGGAGGGAGACATACCTAGACGGGTGAAAGCACTTTTTTGGGAAAGACTATCAAGGGGCTATGACATACTTCTAGCAGAAAAAGACTGGCCACCACAATTTGTCAGGGAGTGCCCACACGGCGAGGACATTATTATGCCTGCCTTCTCCAACCACATTCCAATTCACCTAAGATATACATATGCCAGGAAATGGGCAGTAGCCCTGGCCCTAGCATTATATAAAAATCATTTAGGATGGGATGAGGACTCCCCTCACCATAAAATACATCTGAAACATGAACCAACTGCACAACGGCAGTATCCAATAAAGCAAGAAGCTAAGAAACAGGTCAGGGAGATCTTAGATAATCTTGAATGCCAAGGTGTGATTGAAACATGCACCTCCTCAATGAACAATCCTTTGTTTCCTGTCTCCAAACCAGACAATACATATCATCTAGTTTTGGATTACAGACACCTAAACACTTGTTCTAAAACATTTGCAGTGCAAAATGCACATAGCACAGCTTTACTGAATAACATTGTGCGTTAAAAATACAAAACAACATTAGACATCTCAAATGGTTTCTTTTGTCAAAACATAGCACCTGAAAGCAGGTACTTAACAGCATTCTCCATAATGGGGACCCAGAGTCACTTTTGTCGACTCCCACAAGGGTTCAAGAACAGCCCAGGTTTATTCTCAGCGAGGGTAACGGAGTTACTACAAATTTATGACAATGAGGCATTGTCCTATGTCGATGACATCTATCTGACGGACGATGACCTGGACAAACACTTGAACAGAGTAAGCACCATTATACTGGGCTTCGCCTCTGAGGGCTACAAGTTCAACTTTAAAAAATCCAGAATTGCCCATCTCAATGTCCTATTTCTAGGATATGAGCTTTCAAGTGAAGGCAAGAGCTTGGCAGCTAACTTTTTAGAAAAGTGTGCGCTGCTCCAACCTCCAAAAACGCTAAAACACTTACAATCCATCCTGGGTTTCCTAAATTTTGGAAGAACATACATTCTAAATTACGCAGAAAGGGTTAAACCTCTCTACGCATTAATCAAACCTGATTTTTCAACCAAGAATTGGACACAAGAACACACAGAAATCTTGCGTTCACTCCAGGCTAACATGTTAGCATCAAATCACTGACAAACACGCGTAAGTCAACGAAACCTGGTGATCCAAATAATTTCGGGTCAATGCGGATTCACCTACTTAACCTTCAATGAGGGTGAGAAAATACCAATCGCATACAAATCTCATTTGTACACACAAGCGGAAATGCGCTTCAGTTCAACTGAAAAAATTCTAACAGCAGTTCAAACCGCTGTAGCAAAAGAAAGAGCCTTAGCCCAAGGGAAACGCATTATTGTCGTAACCCCAGTACCAGCTTTAGAAGCGGTCACAAAAGCAAGCATTCCAAATGCTAAAGCATTACATCCAAGATGGATACAATTTTGATCCAGATTTAAAAACACAAGCATTCCTGCAATATGAACAAGAATGTCCTCTGCCTACTAAAATTCTGCCTCTCGATCAGTACGAATTCATAATTTACACTGACGGATCAGCACAGCCCGCAACAGGGAGTAAGCAAGCTTACAGTGCAGCGTGTGCAATCGTTAAAGGTCGCATGCGAGATGGCATCTTCAGACCTATGGTCACAAAAACTCAATCTCTAGGAGATTGTACCGCTCAGCGAACTGAACTACAAGCATTCAAACGGGCACTTGAAAGTACAGATCGAGAATTCCCCACACTAATAGTGTGTGATTCCTTTTACTGTGTTCAGTCGTATAATGACTATATACAAAACTGGCTTGAAAATGGTTTCAAGGATGCGAAAGGTGGCACAATAAAGCACAAAATGCTTTGGGAACAAGTAGTTCAGTTGAAAAACGAACTACCAAAGGCTCACGTGATCCACACACTGAGTCATCAACGTGATGGCGTTCACGTTGCAGGGAATTCATTGGCTGACGAAGCCGCAAAGGGGGCTGTTCAGACGGCTTCCGTAGCTGCGATCACTTGTTCGAAAACAAAAATAGACGGTGAGATAATGTTGGCTGTCAATGCTTCAAGCAAAGGCAGCAGTGCAGCGTTACCCAAAACGTTTCCACTCAAGTACTCTTATGTAATTGATGCGAACAACGTTCCTTTTGCTCGAATCCCTGGAGTGGGGGATAGGGTAATCCCAAACAAGGAACGTAGATTAGGACTAATCCTAGCAGCACACGAAGGGATAGCTTCTGCCCATGCAGGTGTTTCTGCAACAGTGTCTTTACTCAAGCAAAGATATTGGTGGCCTGGCATTCGGAAACAAACTAAAAAAAACTATGTTTTAGAATGTGATATTTGCCAACAGATGAAAGTCTAAACAGTAAAACGTCCTGCACAGACACCCCTGTTAATTTCAGACAAACCATTAGCTTGTGTTTACCTGGACCACTGCGGTCCCTTGCAAAGGGACGGTAACTATAAATATATCATAGTTGCAGTGGATTCATGCTCTAGGTTCCTATGGATATGGCCTCAGCACTCGGCTGACGCTCAAACTGTTATAAAAGATTTGCGAGTCTTTATCGGCACATACGCAATAGGCATGCTACATTCTGACCAGGGCCCTGCGTTTAGCTCTCGGGCTTACAAAGAAGCCATGGCCAGTCTGGGCGTTGCATTGCAGTACTCCTCTCCATTCCATCCTGAGGGAAATTCGGTTGTGGAAAGGAAAAACCGGGACATAAAGCAGTCTATAACAGCTAGGGTATTAGGTTCGGGTGATGGGTGGGTCAAACATCTTAATGGGGTCCAACGCTCATTGAATAATCTGCCAAGAAGTTCTCTAGGGGGGTCACTCCATATGAGGTCCTATTTGGGACAAGAATGTGGGTACCAGATCTCGATGACATAGGCACAGTGGTGGAAAATAAAACATTTGATATCAAAGATCGTTTGGCTGTTTTACAGGAACTGAATGAGTTAAGAACGAAACAAAGCAACGTATTCCTACAGCCAACCACCACTGTGGAAAAACCGGTGGTCCCAGCAAGGCCTGTCTGGATTCCAAAAGTTGGGGATCTAGTCAGAGAAAAGATTGCGGACAAGAAGGAATTTGGACCTTCTTACAGACAACCAGTACCTGTCCTAGCAGTTCAAGGAACAAGAACAGTACTTCTGCCGCCCCTTGTTGGAAGAAAGGAGAAAAGATTTGTGTCCATCGACCTCATCAAACCACAGTATGTGGCCAATACTAAATAGTAGACCACGTGGACTCCGACCTAGTAGCAGACGCACTCCTCTCGCTACTATCCAAGAGGTTCAGACTGAAAGACTGATAACAATCGAGAATTCAGCAGTAACAGATGGTGGACTAAGCAACAATGCAATGGAACTCATCCCTCCTGAAAACCAAGTAACAGTTCGTCCAAATACACCTGTCTACACCAATGTAGCAAGTGATCAACTGGTTCCAGCGATTTCTACAAATCCTGATGCAATTCCAACAATTGACAGAACTGCTTCTGGCTATTTCATTAACTTTGATACGTTCTCAGAAGATCCAAGCGAACCTGAAACGACGCCAGCATCATTGAAATTCAAGCAGCAAGTACAAGACTTTCTTCACTTTCTGAAAAAGAGTTATCTGGTTTCACCATGGATTGAACTCTGGATTACATCTGGACTTTTTGTTTTTCTGCTATGGCTAGCTTTGGTTACAACTGTGAGCGTGCTTATAAGTGGCAGATACATCCATGTGAATACTGAAGGAAAAGACGTGAACGTACTTTTAAAACCTCATAAATCTTCCCATCGTGAAGCAAGAGACTTGTCGTCAGTGAACATCACAGCCGTTCCTATACAGGATGGTATAGTGTGGGACAAAACAGATTTTGATGTCTTCGGCCCGACGGAACAATTGAACATTCCACATTTGTTTAAAATTTCACTAAGTGATCTAATAACGTCCAGTACCTATTCAGATGATTGGGACTTTGAGACTGTTAATGACATAATGTTTGACCTAGAAAAATCTGCTGCATTTTCTAAAAATGAATATTTAGAGGGTTCATCAGACTATGAACATATGTATTGCTATAACCACTATGGTAATCATTATTTGCATAAATCTGCATATCCTAGAAATGTGTTTATGTTTAACCAATGGGAGCATTGTCCAACACCACCTCAAGGTAGCTCAAAAACATTTGCTAACAAGTTTCCATATTTTTCAGGATACAATACATCTAATCCAGAAATGTTTTACTATAAAAATATAAACAAGACAGGACTGAAAATTATGTTAACTGATACGAAACAGATTTACTCTGCAATATTTATTGCCCAACTGTCTAGACAGGGTTTTGACTTTTGGAAAGACACAATAGACACAAAAACTGTCTGGGGTACTAAATATTGGAAAGTGCAAGGGATAGAAGCTTTATTTAGAGCCTGCATCATCCCTGAACAAATAATGTTTTTGAATGAAACTGTCCAACAAACATCTTGTCTTGGACTAGCCAAGATCAAGGAGATGAACACACCTTCTGTACCAACACCTGCCAGTGATAATAATACACAGGCAGCGGTGACAGTTGACCAAATACTACAACTCAACAGATCTAATCCTGATTGGAGAAAATGGTTGATCTGGCCCATAGACACGAACAACTGTCAGGAAAGATTCCTGAATAAAACTCAGGGTTTTACTATTCACAGGCCAGACCCAAGATACGTCCAAAGACAGCATCCGGGGGTAGTAACAACATACAGTGTAGGAAAATTATGCCTCGATTGCCTGCAAAAATCTACACTACAAGATGTGAAACAACACTTATCCTTACTTATAGAAGACGCAGACCTTAGGGAATTCTTGCTTGGACCAAGAAAACCGCGTCAAAAACTCTTCATATATGCCGGCATTTATGCTGCCTATTATGAAGCATGGAAAGTATCACAGATGGAGGCCGCAGAACGAATACGTGAACTTGATCGTATTAATTTAGAGAATACCCTCTCTGTGGTCGACAATGGGTTAACAACTTTGTCCTCCAGAATATATTCATTGGATGGCATTGTATCCTCTGCTATCAACATACTAGAACAAGATTTGGCGATGTTACAGCAAGGCCAATCTCAATTACGTTCTATTGTGTTATTAAGCTGGACGCTGCAATTTTTGCGTGCGGGCTATGTGCCTTGGCGTTTCATCAACACGTCAGCTCTGTTTGCAGAATACAATCTAACTGATAAACAGATCGAACTGGCACAAAGAGGAGCAGGGTATACAGTGCTGAACATTGAAAAACTGGAAAAGTTACCATTCACAGTGGCAGAAAAACCAGCTACTGAATGGCTTCTTCATGGCAAAATCACATTACCTGTGACTACTTTTCAGTTTCAGTATTGCCTCAGACAAATGCAAGCAGGCAAATATGAAAGGGTGGCTAAGGAATACATTAAGACATCTTGGGATTTACCGTATACGTATAGATGTTGGAGTGGGGATCGTGAAGTGTTTTTGAGCGGTACACACTGTAAACATGCACTGAGCGGTTCACTTATATGTCAGGACATTTCTGTACACAGGGCTTGTAATGGTTCTGTGGCAAATTTGTCTTGCCATCAGCAGGGTACACCAGCTGCTGTGATTAATCCAACGTTTGGGCAACTTTCTAATGGGAGTTACCTCATGTTAAATGATCAGAGTTGCTGCGGCATGTTGCCAGGCATCCCATATCTAGTAACGGTCAACTCCAGGGTCACTTGCTGTATGCAAGTATTGTTTCCCCAATAGACACAGTCAGGGAGTCGCCTCTATGGCCTTCGCTGAACGTCTCTTTTATAAGATTTGATACTTTGAGCAGAATGAAAGCCATGCTTTTACAGCAAACTGTGCCTTTGACCTCGGCCAAAGAAACCTATGATCTACAAATAGCAAGGACTTCGGCTGAGATACAGACTTTAATACGTACAAACTGCCCTATACATTTCGTGGAAATGATAGGACGTATTTTTAACATGTCTGATACAACAGGAATTGTACATGTATTTAAGAGCATCTGCTCCGGTCTGTTAGCACCTTTCCAGGCATTACTCGGAATCATCCCGAACTTTGCACATTCGGTGTTTGGTGGCATACCATTAATTCTAGCACTTGTTGCCGGAATTCTATTTCTCTTCCTGCTATTACGCTATGGCCAGCCTATTCGCAGACATCACTCCGAGCGAAATGGAGAAAGCTCTCCTTGAACGAAAGTGCCGTGAGCGAATAGTACAGCTTTTGGGCATGACTCGTCTACGGGACCTGAATACCACGTGGTTCCTATCATTCAGACCAATCTGTCAAGATTGCATCTTACCTGTTCTACGATGCCTGCTATGCGGTGAAGAATGCGTGTTGGACACCTGTCTACCATTTCCATCGGCAACGCCAACGGATGTCGATACTCTGCTGGTCCCGATAACGGCCCATGCTCTGTGTTGTCCCCAGAGGCTGCCAATCCTGCTGTCAGCATTCATTGAGATCTCACAGACGCTTCCGGCTGCTGCTGAGGTACGAGAAAGACCTACAGGCACACAGGTAACAACGGACGCGAACATTGCTGCGGCAACCTATGCTAAAAGCGATGCTTCACATCTCTGTGCAATTAATCTACTACACGAGGTGTTCCAACTGACACCAACCTCAGTGGACGATGTTTTGTCTACAGAAATAGATGATCTCATGTTTACACCAGACCCGTAAACTGACTCTGATTCAGCCCACAGTGTTCCAGAGATGCAGTAACAATTTGGCCTTCATACTTCAAAAACTTGGAACTCTCCCGAACATTGAACTTTTTCTAATTTTTCGAACTAAAATGGCACTTCAATCTGCTTCAAGTAGAACTAGCCTTATAGTACAGACTTCGCGGTACTTCCTCCGACACTTTTATCATCGTGTTAGTCTAAAAACTTCATTGATTTCCATGCCATGAAATGATTTTTGATTTTGAACACCTTATCGATCATTTTTTGTCATATGTAAATATTACTGCTTATTTCATTCAAATTGCATTTTATTTTAAATATATGCCTGAAATGATAAGCAATGCTTAAAATGTACAGTACTTTTTGCATTCTAATAGGTTTTTTAAATGCCTTTTTAAACGGTTTTAAGAAATTTTTTAGCAAAATGCGGTACTCCATTTAATGTTTAGCATTTTTAATGTTTAGCATTTTAGTATTATCGTACACACGAAAGTGGATTGGGTGTTGTATTCCTCTTAGGGTGTCCACACACGGGCTTTCCTGTATCATGTCCTTATATAGGCACAATTCGCCCTGCCCTTATATAGGCATAAAATCCCAGTCCTTATTTAGGCATTAAACCGTGCACTCCAAATACAGGCATGGTCTCCGACATCCGTCCACCCTAACGTCACAACGAGTTCTTGAAGAACAGACCCTTAGGCTTCGGGAGTTTCCCTAGCACGGGACTATTGATTTCTTCAAGGACTCATCTATTATGCATGAACCATTATACCTTAGGGGTTCATTCATGACGTCTTCCGCTGTGCGACTCACGTCAATGCTAACATTGTGAGGTACCTCTCAGGTATAAATATACCTTCCCTAGCCCTTGTAAACTAGAGGAGACCTCGACTTCAGAGGATCCCGTTTCCCGGCCTGACGCACTGAGAAGACGCTGTCATCCCTGCACGCAGAGAGTCCAGCTTCCAGTGATCTGACTTCCCTCGAGGGGTGTTGGAGTTCGAGTCTGGCAAGAGATTCCCACCTTTCTCATTCTTAAAGTATGGAGCTGACTAGAACCTAGAGGGACTCTTGGCATACTAGGCATACTAGACTTAACATACTCTTAGTATGCCATAGTAAGGAATACTTCACCTACTTCATACCTCTCCCTACACCTAGGTTAGGTTAGGTACATGGGGTAGAACTAGATTAGAAACGCATCGTATGAGTACTCGCATTTTTTAGTCTGTGTTATTTATGTGAATGAATATCTGCTAAAAGATAATGCTATCGCAGTATTATTTATTTCTACTGCTTACGCTGTACATTATTTATCTTGCATACTGTCTTGTGATCGTAACAACACATTTAACTTACACCAGAAACAAGACTGTTCAATAAATCTTTTATTGAAACACCTGTCTATTTCTTTCTGTGTAACTTTGAGGAAAACTAAGTATGCACGAGTGAGCTGAGTGAAATAGTTATCTATTGTTTCTACGACTCTGGGACACGTTCAGATTCTAAAGGGAAACAAAGTTGTCATGTTTTGCGGCTGCCAGAAACTACTCCCTTCTTGTTTGTCAAGGAGTTTCTAGTGGCCTCTGAGGTAGCTGGCACAAGTAATTAAGTTTAATATACTCGATAGGGACATACTGACCTTAGTCCTATGTCAAACCTATAGGGGATATTATTCCAATGCGCAGAGCCTATTAGGGAAATAGGAGCTACACTACAACAGGAGGATTCCTACACTGCATAGGTACTAACTGGGTATTTAGAAGACTGTATCAATAGTATGTAACTGGTTAGAGGTCTGCATGCATAGTGCACAGAATATTGTATCTATAGTAGTGTTAGTGGCTAGGCCATTCCATAACTACATGACTACTAACTGGAATGATTACAGTGCTGTAAACTGAGTGTATGTTGAAATTATAAGTACTTAGGTTTTAGTGGAGTGATAGGATAAGTAGATAATGCTGGATGGGTAATTAGAAAAGTGCATGGGACTGACAGCAGGATTCCTAGACTGCATAGGTATTAACTGGGTATCTATAGCAGTGTACCAATAGTATGTAGCTGGTTAGAGGAGTGCATAGATAGTGCACAGAATATTGTAACTGTACTTGTCTTACTAGCTAGCCAATTCCAAAAGTACATAACTACTAACTAGAATAATTACAGTGCTGCAAACAGAGTGGATGGTGAATTTATAAGTGCTTAGGTATTGCTGGACTGATAGGATAAGTAGATAGTGCTGGATGGGTGATTAGAAAACTGCATGGGACTGACAACATGATTCCTAGACTGCATGGCTACTAACTGGGTATTTATAGGAGTGTACCAATAGTATGTACATGGTTAGAGGTGTGCATAGATACTGCACAGAATATTATAGCTGTACTTGTCTTAGTGGCTAGGCCATTCCATAAGTACATAACTACTAACTAGAATGATTACAGTGCTGTAAACAGAGTGCATGGAGAATTTATAAGTACTTAGGTATTGGCAGAGTGATAGGGTAAGTAGATAGTGCTGGATGGATGATTGGAGAAGTGCATGACACTGACAGCAGGATTGCTAAAACTACATGGCATGCAGAGGGAGAGCTGCGGGCCGACTAGCAGAGGTACAGCTGCGGGTCAAATACTGTAGTGAAAAGTACGGGCCGTCGCCTTGCAAAAAGATAGCTACGACCAGTAATGTCGGAAGAGGGAGCATCAAGGGGGTATCTCGCAGAGAGAACTGCAGTATATTTCCAGTGTTGGCTTTCAGAGGTACAACTGCGGGCCCGACTGGCTCGCAGACGAAGAGCTGCGAGCCGAACGATGGTTTGCACAGGGAGAGCTGCGAGATGGCAGACTAGCTCGTAGAGGAAGACCTCCGAGCCGACTGACTGGCTCGTAGAGGGAGAGCTGCAGCCCGTGGGCTCGCAGAAGGAGAGCTGCGGGCTGGCTTGCACAGGAACAGCTGCGGGCCGACTGCTATAGGGAAAGGTGCGGGCCGTCAGCTTGCAAATCATAGGTGCGGGACGGTGATGTAACGAGAGGAAGCGTGAAGGGGGTATCTCATAGAGAGAGACCTGCGGTATATTTCCAGTGTTGGCTTGCAGAGCTACAACTGCGAGCTCGATGGCTCACAGATGAAGAACTACGAGCTGACTGGTGGTTCGCAGAGGGAGAGTTGCGAGCCGGCGGGCTGGCTCATAGAGGAAAAGCTACGAGCCCACCGATGGTTCACAGAAAGAGAGCTGCGGGCCGGCGGGCTGGCTCGTAGAGAAAGAGCTGCAAGCCGACTTGCTGACTCATACAGGGAGAGCTGCGGCCCGTCGGCTCACAGAGGAAGAGCTGCGAGCCGGCTCGCAGAGGAACAGCTGCGGGCGAACTGGTATAGGGAGAGGTGCGGGCCGTCGGCTTGCAAAGGGATAGCTGCGGGATGGTGATGTGGAGAAACGGATCGTGAAGGGGGTATCTCGCAGAGAGAGAGAGCTGCGGTATATTTCCAGTGTTGACTTGCAGATGTACAACTGCGGCTTGGCTCCCAGAGGAAGAGCTGCGAGCCGAACAATGGTTTGCAGAGGGAGAGCTGCGGGCCGGCGGGCTGGCTCGTAGAGGAAGAGTTCTGAGCCAACTAGCTGGCTCGAAGAGGAAGAGCTGCAGGCCACCTCACACAGAAACAGCTGTGGCCCAACTGCTATAGGGAAAGGTGCGGGCCGTTGGCTTGCAACTCATAGGTGCGGGACAATGATGTGAAGAGAGGGAGCATGAAGGGGGTATCTCGTAAAGGGACAACAGCGGTATATTTCCAGTGTTGGCTTGCAGAGATACAACTGCGGGCCCAAGGACTCGCAGAGCGAGAGCTTATTCCTAAAACCATGTAATCTTTCAAACATATGTCACGTCCGTTTTGTTCCATTGAAACTCATAACCAACTTCTCTATACACTACAGATCCCACGAACATGCCAATAAAAGTATAAGTGCTATTTTTTATGTTAGATAAAGCTCTATTACTTGATTTTTATAAACACTACTGTTGGGTGCACAAAATAAAGAATATGAGATGAGGAGAGTAAACGGAGGTGTAATTCCTAAACTTTAATTATACCATTCCTTTAATATATGTATATTCAGGGCTTTCAATGGGATAAAAAAATGGCGGGTGTCTAAAAGCGGTAGCAGTGTTCAGCACCGGTAAAATCCGGCCCACTTAAAGGCCTGCATATATTCAGCACAGAGACACAACCTAACAATTTTCATCACTTATAATAACAGTTACTTTACTAGTAGGAAAAAATAGTACAGAAAATGTACTAAAACATTTTTTTTCTTTTTATCTCTCACACATTTATGAAATATCTCTTGTAAAGAAACGCCGCTCTCCACCTTTATTTCGTAAGAACAAGCAATAAATAATCCCTTTACCAGCGTGTAGTCACTAACTACTAACACGGTGCAGTATACCCAATTGTAAACCACAAACACTATTTAGATTATATCTTAAAGCATCATCAAAAGATTCTAACCATGCATACATACAGAAAGCAACATGTACGTTTACTTTGTCCATTTACTCTCCATGTAATCTGTGCACATTTTCAACGGGTTCGCAGTATAACACCTGTCTTCACTTATATTCAAATGTACCTCACAGTATAAAATATAACATCACAACCTATGCATATGTAATATTTCCAACATAACACAGTGCAGTTTTATACCAATGAAACTGACTGCACCATTCTCTATATAGTACAAACCCTACCAATATGGCAATAAACTTAGAAGTGCTATTTTTATAATACAAAGAGCTGTATTAGATTATTTTTATAAACAGTACCGCTGGGGGGCACAACATGGTGGTGGGAGCTGCCCAGAGTAAATAAAGGTGTAATTCCCAAACTTTTTATGCATCGTTCCTTTACTATACGTATATTAACAGCTTTAAGTGGAATGAAAAATTTGGCAACTGTCTTAAACGGATGGCAGAGCTCAGTACCGACAAAACCCGGACCACTTAAAAGCCTGCGTATATTCAGCACACAAAAACACTCTGACAATTAACTTCACTAATAATCACATTTACTTTAGCACTGTGAACAAAATCGTACAGAAAACATACACAGAACATTTTCATTTAGTTTTTATCTCTCACATATTTATAAAAAATATCTACTGAAGAAACGCTCCCCAACAACTTACATTTTATAACAACACCAAAATACAAAGCCTCCCAGTAACACCCCAGTCTTGATTGATATTGAAATCTAACTCTCAGTATAAAAAATGAGACCACAAATTGTCCACATAACATTTCTGGTTTTTGTTCCATCTCTCTTAAGCTAATAACACATGAATTTTCTACTCTTACCCCTTCCCCACTATTTCCACACTAAGCATAATTTAACTTACGTTCGTAGTTGGTATGCAGATTCCAAATGTCACAAACGCATGCAATTCTTTCTTTGTCACACAGTACATATAATGCACCGCTCTCATCAAGAATGGAACCAGTAATGGCACAATTTCCCTGTTGCTCCACACATAAATACATGTAAAGAACAAATCAGAATAGTTCCTTGATTTTTTCAAATTGCAAAACTTCTCTCTATTGGTTATTTTTGAACTTTCCATATAAACAGTTTAAAAAAAATTTAAGAACACATACAGGTGAAAAGTTCAACGTATTCTATCAACAAACTTTCTAGAACATTCTACGACACACGTAGGTTAAAAGTTCATCATTTTTTCAAACCTAACGATATTTTTTTGCAACATTTTCTTGAACATTTAAGGACACGTGCAGGTTAAAAGTTCACCATTGTTTTAAGTTCAAACAGTGCCTTCCAAATGCAAGTAGCAGGTGTGGTTGAAATGAGCACATTTTATCCTATCATATGAACTCTACGTTGAAACTGCTTTTTATTAACCAATGACAAAGACGCTTTTCGACAAACTAATATGCACCCTACTTTTTAGTAAACAATGTTTTTCATCTCCCAATCAGTTATCGTTTTGTATGAGAAAAAAAGTAGTTCCCCATCTTTAAACATATCTCTTATTCTACGAACGGACTGCATGAGCTACAGACATCTATCCATATCTTCCAGCTACACCTTCAAAATGCTAGTGTGGATCGTAGGACATAGCTATGTTTTCTGGTGCAAGAGGTATGCAGAACAGAGACGTATTGACTTAGACCTAGGTTTACAAAATGTGGACATTAAATGGTTTGGACAGAGAGGATTGAAGTGGCACCAATTACTCCCTTTGGTTAAAACCTGTTTGCATCTCCAACTCCCTGACCTCATGATTGTGCACTGTGGTGGAAATGACCTAGGCACATTGACTGGGGTAGGTTTGGAAATGCTAATGAAGGACACCTTTAGACAATTGATGTTGCTTTTGCCTCAAACTGTCTTTGTATATTCCAATATATGCCAAAGACAGAAGTGGAAATGGTCAAACAAATGTTGTCCTCAGATTGAAAAATCTAGGAAGAATGTCAACAAAGCTGTGTCTGCATACCTCAGAGACCATAGAATGGGGTCGATCTACAACAACAACATACGTTATGATATGGCTGATATCTACAGAAGTGATGGAGTACACTTCACAGATCAGGGAAATCGAGTTTTTCTGAATAACCTGAAGCTGTGCATCCGCACTTATATGTAGCTCCAACTAATAAACACAAAGGCTCTTTTTAGAGCCGCCTTATATTCCCAATATCGGTTCGCAGACTGACAACTGCGATCCGGCTAGCACAGGGAGACCTGCGGGCCATCGGGCAGCCTCACAAAGGGAGAGCTGTGGCCCGTGGGCTCGGCTCCCACAGAGAGAGCTACGGGCCGTCGGCTTGCAAATGGAGAGCTGTGAGCCAATGGACTGGTAGTGTTTTATAGTTTAGGGTAGTGCAGTGGTGTTTGTGTAGTTAGGGGTCCTGCTGTGGGTAGTGTTTTAGGGTTTACGGTAGTGCAGTGGTGTTTGTGTAGTGTAGAGGGTGGTGCTGGGGGTACATTTAGGGTTTAGGGTAGGGCAGTGGTCTTTACGTAGTGTAGGGGGTCCTGCTGTGAGTAGTGTTTTAGGGTAGTGCAATGGTGTTTGGGTAGTGTAGAGGGTCATGCTGGGGATAGCGTTTTACAGTTTAGGGTAGTGCAGTGGTGTTTCTGTAGTGTAGGGGGTCGTGCTGAGGGTAGTGTCTTAGGGTTTAAGTTAAGGTAGTGCAGTGGTGTTTCTGTAGTGTAGGGGGTTGTGCTGGCAGTAGTGGTTTAGTGTTTAGTTACATAGTGCAGTGGTGTTTGGGTAGTGTAGGGGGTCGTGCTGGGGTAATGTTTTAGGGTTTAGGGTAGTGCAGTGGTGTTTCTGTAGTGTAGGGGGTCGTGCTGGCAGTAGTGGTTTAGTGTTTAGTTAGGTAGTGCAGTCGTGTTTGGGTTGTGTAGAGGGTAGTGCCGACAGACTGACTCACAGAGCTCCGAGCCAACGGACTGGCTTCTAAAGGCATAGCCGCGACCTCGTGATGTGGGGAGAGCTAGCGTGAAAGGAGTATCTTACACAGACGCCAGTGTTGCCTCGCAGAGGTAAAACTACACACCCGATGGCTTCTACACGGAGAGATGCGAGCTGACGGACTAAGTCACAAAATGGCTGCCAACACTTCCTAGTGTCAACCGTTCACAGCCAATGAGCCGCAAGCTCGTGCTCGTAACCCTCAGCCAATCAGATGTCAGAATTTTCAAATATCGATATCTGTAAAATTTGATATTTCTCAAAAACTACTGAATGGATTTACACCATTTCAACAAAAGCGCGCTTTCTGAACCACAACCTTTCTCCCTCACAAATTTGGCGTAATTCCTTTCAGCAGTTTGATCTGTAGCCTTGTCTAAAGTTTCCTATGGAAAATGCATTGAGAAAACACATTTTGGGACTCCCCTTTTTTCTCAGCCCCCCCTTGACCAATCACCCCCAAAGCTAGGACCTGATCAAAAAAGAGAAACTTTTTTGAAAAAGTCGTAAAGATACGTCAAACGACGCCAAAGTTCTAAGCACATGGAGGGCTCCAGGAGAGGGGCTGCGCAACACCCCTCCCAACATGAGTGAAGCCCCTGGGCTGCGGGGACCCCAGCGGGCCCCCACAGCCCCTTCGACCCCCAGCTATTATTTTTTAAGAAATGCCCGCGGGACCTAGCCCACCCGGGGACCTCATTAAAATAAAACGCGGGAACCCGCGACCCCAGCGCGAATTGCGCCGATTTATTTTTTTATAAAAATGCTTTTTTGGCCCTGGGGTCCTTCTGGGACCCCTGAGCAGGCCTAGGGGTCATGGTGTTTCTACCCTGCCCCCTTCTCTTGTTTTATACCTTTGTTTCTCTGTTTTCTAGTGACTCGCTTCTACCGAGCCACAAGATGGCTGCCAACACTTCCTGGTTGGAGTGTTCGCAGCCAATCACAGTAAAGCTCGTGCATGGGACTTAGGCTCCGCCCAGATATCGAAACTTTTATTTTTCTTATTTCTCAGCAACCACTGAATGGATTTTCACCATTTTACAAAATGTCGCTTTCTGAGCCAAGCACTACCTTTTTGCCAAATTTGGGGTAATTCCTTTCAGTAGTTTCGGCTGTAGCCTTGCACAAAGTTTCCTATGGGAAATTGATTTTTTGACTCTTATTTTTTGTATTTCTCAAAATCTACTGAACAGATTTACCCCATTTAAAAAAGGTCGCTTTCTGAACTAAGCTCTACCTTTCTGCCAAATTTGAAGTAATTCCGTTCAGCAGTTCGAGCTGTAGCTCGTCGCAAAATTTACTATGGAAATTAACATGGAGAAAACGCGTTTTGGGACCCCCCTTTTTTCTCAGCCCCCGCTTAACAAATCACCCCCAAACTTTCAAGATAGGAGCTAACCTAAAAAGTGAAATTCGGCCGTTATAGTTATTTGAGGTAACTATAACTTGCGCCCCCGCAATGCACTGCTGATGATGTCACATAATACATCACTCATGACATGGTCAGTGACAACACTGATGATATCACTCATGACATCTCAAATGACATCACTAATGACATCACTGATGACATCATCCAGTGACTGTGTGTTTCAGAAAAGTTTAAGTATGTTTTATATATATATATACGCCAAGGTGTACTGAAGAATGAGTGGGTGTATGAGTGTCTGAATGGATGATTTAGTAGGTGCGTGATTGACTGTATAAGTGAGCTATTAAATGTGTTTTACTGAATGTATGGGTTAGTGACTAATCTGTGTGAATGTCTGTATCAATCTGTCAGTTGGTGTGTAAGCGGCTGCATGGGTTGGTGAGTAGCTACATGAGTGTCTATTTGGGTTATTGATTGGTTGTCTGAGTACCTGTATGGGTACCTGAGTATCTGTGTGGGATGGGTGGGGGGGTGTGACTCCCTGCATGGATGTGTGAGTGGGTGATTCACTAGGTGTATGGGTTCAAGAGTGCAAATGTGAGGGGCTGTATGGGTGGGTGAGTGCGTGTATGGCTGTCTTGGTGAGTGAATTGATTTCTCAGTGGTACATGTGTGAGTAACTACATATGTGAAAGGCAGTATATGTGAGTGTTGGAGTATATAAGTGACTATATGTAAGAGTGAGTGATTGTGAGAGTGGCTGTATGGATGAGTGTGTGCTTGTGTCAGTGATTGCTTAAGAGAGTAAGTATCTGTTAGTATCTGTATGAATAAGTGAGGTGGTGTGTGTATAACTGTATAGGTTGAGCAAATAGGAGTGTGATTGATTCTTTGCATGACTGACTAGGTGTGTGAGTAACTCTATGGGTGAGTGGCAGTGTGTGAGTGTCTGTATGGGTGAATGAGTGCATATGATTATGGCTGTATTGATGAGTGACTGCGTATGAGTGACTGTATGGGTGAGTGAGTGGATGTGTGTAGACCTTGGAATCAGTGAGTGGGTATGTACTAACTGGTATTGGTGTGTCTATGGTTTAGAGAACGGTAGTCTGTATTTTAGAGTGGGTGAATCAAAGGTTATTTTATGGTGTGAGGAGGTGCATCAGATGATCATGTGGATGATGTCATCAGTGATGTCATCAGTGACGTCATTTGAGATGTCATCAGTGATGTCACTGACCATGTCATGAGTGATGTAATATGTGACGTCATCAGCAGTGCATTGTGGAGGCGCGAGTTATAGTTAGCTCAACTAACTATAACGGACAAATTTCTCTGGTTTTGTAAGAGTGAAATGTCCAACTAACTATAACGTCTCTGAAACCTGTGGTTTTTTTCAGTGAATTTCTATGGTTTTTTAAATGCTAATTTCTAACTATAACGTCCCTAAAACCTATGGGTTTTTTCAATGAATTTCAAAGGTTTTTAAATGCTAATTACTAACTATAACTTTTCTGAAACCTCTGGTTTTTTCAGAGAATTTCTAAGGTTTTTTAAATGCTAATTACTAAATATAACGTCCCTGAAACCTCTGTTTTTTTCAGTGAATTTCTAAGGTTTTTAAAATGCTAATAACTAACTATAACATACATGAAAACTGTGTTTTTTTCAGTGAATATATATATATACCTATAATAGACATATATATATATCTTTACAGATGTGATAATCACTCAGTTTTTTCCATATCAGGTACTATGGAAAACTATGGTAGCACCTTACTACAAAATGGTAAATTCTGCCTGGCAGGCAGGTACATTGAGGGTTACTAATAGGACCAGAAAATACTTGAGAAGCACCTTTATAAAATAAGTACCCTTGAATGTCTGAAAAACACTCAGATATGTTTTGGAAGTACAATGGAATACGATGGCAGCAGCCTGATATGTCATGATATGCAATAACATTTTAATTATTTTTTTTAAAAAGTGAGATTCGCGTACCGATTGTGTACCAGTCATGGTGGGTGCGCAAATCCAAAAATTGTTATGGGAGCCGCGATGGTCCAGCGCAACTTCACGTACGTATTTCCAGGGCTTGCGCTAGGTGCGCGAATCCACTATAAATTATTTAGTTTTAAAAGTTTATGTATATAACTTTATTATATATATTATACCAAGAGATTAATGTACACAGTTGTAATATCGTATATTTGTACCTGGAATAAAGATATATTATTGTTAAATATATTTTTCGGGTATCGCGTCGGGTGCGCGCCGGTTGCGCGCCGGGTGCGCTAATCCCATGTGACTTCAAAAGAAAGCATTTCATTGGTTAAGAAGCTTTTTATTCTAAAACTTGCAGGACCCCACCCAATTTTTTCATTCTTTAAACAAAATCTACAGAGACACAGCTCTTGTGTTTTCTCTCTTCTTTTCTGCGTTTTTTGGGTGTTTTTTTTTTACATCAACAGAAAATGGCTTCTTCTAATCCTGCACAACAGCTTCCTCCAGAAGAAGAAGAAGAGTTGGAAGAACCAGTAAAACAAAGGTACGAGAGCATCGTATGGGCCTTTTTCTCCATTCCTGCTGGTGAGAAGAAGGTCAACGCAAGAAAGTTGATGTGCACTATCTGCGACAAGGTCCTCTCACGTGGATCGGAGAAGAAATACTCATGTGGGACATCTTCGATGCTTAAACACCTGCTGACGATGCATCCACGGCGTCTCGCACGAGAATAACATCATCGAGACCTTCAAAAACAGGCATCGCAAGACGACCAAGTTGCAGTGCCAAGCACCTCATCAGGTTCTTCCACTAGTCAAAGAACCCATATTGTACCTGAATTCGCTGGACTGGAGCAGCGTTGTATTAAATGCAAAAAAGTTATTTGCTATGGAGAGCAATCGGTGGATGCTATTGTGGTTGCTGTAAAAACCACCATTGTAAAAAATGTTTTGCTTGTTTTTGCAATGACTTCCTAGTTGCAAAAAGTTTCAAAACTTTTCTCCATTCACTCTGTTGATTTTTACGTTAAAAAAAACATCAAAAAAATACAAAAAAAGTTGAAAAAATACAAAAAAAGAAGAAAAGAAAAAAAGAGGGAAAAAAATGGTTCTTGATAGAACCGCCTATTTGGTTAAAAATAGACACATTTCTATGTGTTGTATGAATTGTGGCAAGTGTAATATATGGAGAAGTGCATGGGTAGTGCATGTGTGAGTGCATGACTGCATGTGTAGTGCCTGGGTGATTGGAGAAGTACATGTGTACTGCCTGAGTGATTGCATGAGTGCATGGGTAGTGCCTGAGTGATTGGAAGAGTGAAAGGGTAGTGCCTGGGTTATTGCATGAATGCAGGTGTAGTGCCTGGGTGATTGGAGGAGCGCATAGATAGTACCTGAGTGATTGAAGGAGTGTATGGGTAATGCCTGGGTGATTGCATGAGTGCATGGGTAGTGGCTGGGTGATTGGAGGAGTGCATGGGAAGTGCCTGGGTTATTGCATGGGTATTGGTTAGGGGATTGCAGGAATGCATGGATAGTGCCTGGGTGATTGGAGTAGAGCATAGGTAATATCTGGGTGATTGCATGAGTGCACGGGTAATGTCTGGGTGATTGGAGGAGTACATGGGTAATGCCTGGGTGATTGGAGGAGTGCAGGGGTACAGCGGGGGGTCCGACAGGGCTGTGTCTTAGCCCCAACCCTCTACTCTTTTTATATTTATCAAGAAGCTGAGCTTCTATCTTCTATTCCAGTCGATGCCCTCTTGTTGGCGAACCATAAAATCTCCACCTTATTATTTGCCGACAATACCCTTCTCGTTTCTAAAACTCCCATGGGCCTGCAAAAACTATTGAACCAATTCAAAGCTTTTTATGATGGGAGGGGCTTGGAAATTAACACCTCCCAAACCAAGCTAATGCTGCTTAACCCCCACAAGTCCTTCCAGGGAAATGTGTTCCTGGACAACGCCCCGCTTGAGAGAGTTAGCTCCTTTGATTACCTGGGAATTAAACTATTGGAGGGATTGGCTTGAAAGTTTCATCTTAAGAAGGCCTTTCTCAAATTTTCCCAGGTAACCGGGGCTCTCAGGCGGGAGCATTGTTTTTCATACACCAAGCCAGTAGCACCTGCTCTCAAACTATATTGCTGTAAGGCCGTGAGCAGTGCCCTATACGGGGCCGAGTTGTGGGGTAAGGTAAATGTAAGCGACCTTTTAGCAGTGGAGAACAAGTTTCTCAGAAATTCGGTATCTCTTCCACAAAGCACCCCTCTCTTCCGACTTAAACTTGATTTGGGCATTAAGCCTATCAATGATCTTGCAAGGCTACGCCCATTGTTGTTTTGGCACAGAATGGTCACCACTCCCGATCTGGCACCTTATGCTGCTGCCTTCAGTGAGGTTTGTGCTCTGGATAACACTAATAAGATTGGCTAGATCAAACACGTAAATAGCCTTCGGTCCAGCATTGGCTTGCCGAAGCACGGCAATGGCTGCCCACCAGCTTACACTAGATGGCAGTTCAAATTATTGTAATGGGCATGGGTTGCGCATGACACACTCTCCAAAATTAAACAGGGTAGTCTAGCAGAAGCCTTTGGAGATCTGAAAACCAACCGAGCTTTGGAGAGCTATTTTGATAATATCAAGTTTCCAGCCGATAGGAAACTCTATATCCAATTCAGGCATGGTAGCCTACCAATTAATGCCTTTACAAACACTTGGCTGAGCAACAAATCTCAACCCAAGGGATGTCCCTATTGTTCTTGCTCACACAAATCAATAGGTCATGTTCTCTTTGCTTGTACAGCCTATGAGAAACCAAGGAACAAATGGCTAGCTCCAGTGTGTAGACAACTTGGGACTCGAAATTTTAAAGTGGCCTTACGCATACTGAGGACAGTTGCCAGACCTTTATTCGCTTGCGCAACTGCGAAATTTCTAGGCTAGTTTTGGGCGATCAGAAGGAGGGCGTTGCAAACCCCCTTACCTAGCCCCGGATGCCAAAAAAGTGTCGCTCCACTTACACAAGGTCAATTGCCATAGATGCCATCTAATGCTTTTTTTTTTTTTACGGTGTTCTAGGCTTGGATTGTAATCTCGGGGTTTGTTCCATACAAAATCTCTTGAATGCATTTGCACTTTAGTCATGAGTTTTTATTGCTTGTTACATATCGCTGGAGGCATTTTTAATCATGAATTATTTGACAATCATTTTACTTACTCCGTTTTGTATGCTGCTATTACTTTGCCAATCCCAGCCATTTTTAATTGTAACTTGTTTTAATATTCACCTGAATGTTATTTTGCGAGCCAGTATGCAACAAACACAACTTGTATGGCTGTATCTTTTATGGTTTTTAACTGAAATAAAGAGAGTTGATTGATAGAGTGCAGGGGTAATGCGTGGGTGATTGGAGGAATGCATGCGTACTGCCTGAGTGATTGAAGTAGTGCATGGGAAATGCCTGGGTTATTGCATGAGTGCATACAAAGTGCCTGTGTGATTGAAGGAGTGCATGAGTGGTGCCTGGGTGATTAGAGGAGTGCATGAGTAGTGCCTGGGTCATTAGAGGAGTGCATGAATAGTGCATGGGTGATTGTATGAGTGCATGGGTAGTGCCTGGGTGATTGTATGAGTGCATGGGTAGTACCTGGGTGATTGGAGGAGTACATGTGTACTGCTCAAGTGATTGCATGAGTGCAGGGGTAGTGGCTGAGTGCATGGATGAGTGCATGGGTAGTGCCTGAGTGATTGCATGAGTGCACGGGTAGTGGCTGGGTGATTAGAGGAGTGTATGGGTAGTGCCTGGATTATTGCATGAGTGCATGTATAGTGCTTGGGTGGTTGTAGAAATGCAAGGTTAGTGCCTGGGTTATTGCAGGACTGCATATGTGGTGCCTGGGTGATTGCATAAGTGCAGGGGTAGTGACTGAGTGATTGGAGGAGTGCAAAGGTAGTACCTCAGTGATTTTATAAGTGCATGGGTAGTGGCTGGGTGATTGAAGGAGTGCATGGGTAATGCCTGGATGATTGCATGATTGCAGGGGTAATGTGTGGGTGATTGGAGCAGTGTTTGGGTAGTGCCTGAGTGCATGGATGAGTGCATGGGTAGTGCCTAGGTGATGGAAGGAGTGCATAGGTAGTGTCTAAGTGATTGCATGAGTGCAGGGGTAGTGCCTGAGTGCATGGATGAGTACATGGGTAGTATTTGAGGGAATGGATCAGTGCAATAGAAGTGCCTGAGTGATTGGAGGAGTGCATAGGTAGTGCCTGGGTGATTGCATGAGTGCAGGGGTAGTGCCTGGGTGATTGCATGAGTGCATAGGTAGTGCCTGGGTGAATTTATAAGTGTATGGGTACTGGCTGCGTGATTGGAGGAGTGCATGGATAATGACTGGGTGATTGCATGAGTGCAGGGGTAGTGCATGGGTGATTAAAGGAGTGCATAGGTAGTGCCTTGGTGATTTTATAAGTGCATGGGTACTGGATAGGTGATTGGAGGAGTGCATGGATAGTGCCTGGGTGATTAGAGGAGTGTATGGGTAGTGCCTGGATTATTGCATGAGTGCATGTATAGTGCTTGGGTGGTTGTAGAAATGCAAGGTTAGTGCCTGGGTTTTGCAGGACTGCATATGTGGTGCCTGGGTGATTGCATAAGTGCAGGGGTAGTGACTGAGTGATTGGAGGAGTACAAAGGTAGTACCTCGGTGATTTTATAAGTGCATGGGTAGTGGCTGGGTGATTGAAGGAGTGCATGGGTAATGCCTGGATGATTGCATGATTGCAGGGGTAATGTGTGGGTGATTGGAGCAGTGTTTGGGTAGTGCCTGAGTGCATGGATGAGTGCATGGGTAGTGCCTAGGTGATTGAAGGAGTGCATGGGTAGTGTCTAAGTGATTGCATGAGTGCAGGGGTAGTGCCTGAGTGCATGGATGAGTACATGGGTAGTGTTTGAGGGAATGGATCTGAGCAATAGAAGTGCCTGAGTGATTGGAGGAGTGCATAGGTAGTGCCTGGGTGATTGCATGAGTGCAGGGGTAGTGCCTGGGTGATTGCATGAGTGCATAGGTAGTGCCTGGGTGATTTTATAAGTGCATGGGTACTGGCTAGGTGGTTGGAGGAGTACATGGATAGTGCCTGGGTGATTGGAGGAGTGCAAGGGTAGTGGCTGGGTTATTGCATGAGTACATAGTAGTGCCTGGGTGATTGCATGAGTGCAGGGGTAGTGCCTGGGTGATTGGAGGAGTGCAAGGGTAGTACATGGGTGATTATATAAGTGCATGGGTAGTGGCTGGGTGATTGAAGGAGTGCATGGGTACTGGCTGAGTGATTGAAAGAGTGTATGGATAATGCCTGGGTGATTGCATGAGTGCAGGGGTAATGTCCGGGTGATTTGAGGAGTGCATGGGTACTGCCTGAGTGATTGAAGGAGTGCATGGGTAATGTCTGGGTGATTGCATGAGTGCAGTGGTAATGTCTGAGAGATTGGAAGAGTGCATGGGTAATGCCTGGGTGCATGGAGGAGTACAAGGGTAGTGCCTGGGTGATTGGAGGAGTGCATGAGTACTACCTGGGTGATTGCATGAGTGCACAGGTAGTGCCTGGATGATTGCAAGACTGCATGGGTAGTGTCTGGGTGATTGTACCAGTGTATCGGTAGTGCATGGGTAAATTGAATGAGTTTGAGAATAGTGCCTGAGTGCATAGATGAGTGCATGGGTAGTGTTTGAAGGAATGAATGAGTACAGTAATAGTGGCTCTAAACATTATTTCACATTATCATGCACATTACATTATTTCTTCTTACTTTTTTGCTAATGTATATAGAAAACTCAGTGGAACTATTTTACAGTAGTTTTGTTGTAAACTGAATTTAAAATCTTTTCAAACTTCACCATTACCTTCTGTAAAAAGAAGAAGAAAAACTGTTATCGAATATAATATTATACTTTGAAGAACACAACATAATTTTAGAATTACATAACATTTTCACTTTCCCATTTTCGCTGCGCTCAGATTCTACTGAATTTCACCGTAGACAGTGATTTCAATGTAGTATCATCATACAATAGTGGGGAAAAAAACCAATCAACGAGATTGTAAAAAAAAAAAAAAAATCAGCATTGAGCATTATTTAGAACATGTGTAACTATGTGTTTACCTATCCATAGATTCTTAATTACATTCTTCAACTACATTGAGTCTTTTATTTCTCTCAACTACATTTTCTAAAATGTACATTCTCATTTACATCTCGTATAATATAAAGAACAAATATATAAACTACTTGATTCTAAACACAATTTTCCAAATGCAATATGAATTAGCACAAACAATAATCCATACACTAATCTTTTACATCTTCCCAATAGGCTGAATAATGTTTCTGAAACTTTTGCATTGAAAATATCCAAAATAAACTCATTAATTTGTGTTCACATCTTCCCAATAGGCCGAATGATGTTTTCAAAACTTTGCATCAAAAATATCAGATATGAATTTGATAATTCGTAAGGCAACCTACATTTGAATTCCAAATAGGCATCAGTACAATGTGTCCACCCTTTATTGCACTTTAAATACACGGTATAGTGTCCTGATGTTGTAGTAGGTCCATCATGGAAAATAATAGGCACTGCTTTAAAAGTTCTTCCTGAAATTGATACTTCACTTGCCACAAAATTTTTAATTTTGGTTTCTGATTTTCTTCCATTTGCTCTACAACGTTGTAGCATTAAAATGACATATTGTCTAAATCTTTCTATAAGTAACATTTCTGATTTACAATGAGAGCATTTCATATCTTGATTAGCTGTTTTTACTAATTTGTTAAAAGACACTGATTTGCAATCTGGTATCATCAAGTGTATGAATGGTTCAGGGTCTATTTCAGTGGTGGAAGAAAATTAACACTCTTCACATTTATGATCCCATCTGTAACTTAGTCCAAATAAATTTTCAATTTCTATTCCTTCATCTTCCAATACTCCAAGCATAAACATAAGAAATTCTTGTGCATCTTGTTGTATATTCAATGTAAATTTCAATGAACCAGTACATATTTCCAAAAGATGCTAAATGCCTGAAGCAGTATGGATTTTGCTTCTGTCAGTTACCAACTTTTGAAAAATATCATGTAGTAAAGAACAGAATCTTTTTTCTCGATTTTCCATAATTTCATGATGAAGATCTTCTAGATAAAAGACAATATTCACAATAACATTAGCATAGCAGTTGATACCTGAACTATTTTCTAACTGGTATCCTACCACATCATCAACAGTGTCCATTTTCATTTTCTTTGCAGCTTTATCATTCTCTTGAATTGTTTTCTTTTTTTAATCTCAGTAGAATGTTTGACATATTTCCGTTTTGGACACACTACACGTTTCTCATATACAGGATATTCACCTAAGTTAGGAGCATAAAGTCTTCTTAACCGATTGTACTCGCTTACACAATTTGCATCAGCACTAATCTTTTTCTCATCGAAATTCAAACCAGATAATGTTCTTACTCGAGACAATGCAAAGTATGCCATGCCCTCTTTAAAAACTGTACTTCCAATATTTACCAACGTAGAGTCTACACTTAAAACTTGAGATTTATGAATGGTTACTGCATATGCTAAAGAAAGAGGAAACTGTTTTCTACGAACATACAAGTCTTTTACAAGCAAAAAACGAACAGCACAACGTCCAATCTGTTTTACCTCTTCAAACTTAATCTTCAAAAATTCAATTCCATCTCTGTTCTGAAAATTTACAAAATCAACAACTTTTCCCATTGCTCCATTTACTAAACCTTCTTCTACATTCAAATTATGGCGTAAAATTACCCGACAGTTTACACATACATATAAAGTCTTTTCTAAACCTGCGGTCTTAGACACTGACTTTTCCAAAGAATACAATTTTGACTGTAATTTCTCTGAGAGAAGAATAGTAACTCCTTCATGTTCCATGTTATCAATAGCTTCCATTTTCACTATTGGTTGTTTTTCCAATTTCAAAAGTTCTTGATTGAATGTAGAACACTCTTGCGGTGTAGGCATTATGCAAATTATAGACTTCTTTTCTCCAATTTTTTGTACATTATTTCAGGTGCTATGTTTTAATTTGCAAACAAGTTCATTAAAAGCCGACTTTTTAAAGCTTCTTTACCATGTTTTGTCAAATAAACAATTCTTATATCTTGAAGAATGTTTCCATAATGTTCATCACTTGCTTGTCGCATATTCTTAATAAGTTCTTTATATTCAAAATGAGACCAAATGTTGACATTTCCAATACTTCCAAAAGATTTCCTAGTATCTTCATGGACAAGTGTTTCAAAAACAGGTTGGCCTTTTACAGGAGTAAGTTGTAGTAGGTCGCAGAATACAATTACATGTTTTCCTCGTAATAGAACATCATAATCTGTTTTTAAAATCTGTTGCATTCCTAAATGTACAAACGCAAGCATTAAGTTTGAGACCATGCTCATCTCATCAATGATTAGAAGTTTCATTTTCTTCAGTACTCTTGAAACTTCATAACAAGCTTCTCCAGATAGCTTGTGATATTCTAATTTATTTTCTTGTTCAACTGGTAGTATGAGTAATCGATGTAACATAATCTCTTTAATGTTGTGTGCTGCTAATCCAGTTGGAGCTGTTACAACACAAGATAAATGTAATTCAGTAGTTTTGTGTAGATAACTGTTCAAAACCTTAATTAAGAAACCTTTTCCTGTTCCAGCTTGACCATTGATGTACATTCGAATAGGTTTAGATGATGTGCATTGGCATTCTTTTTTTTCATGCAGTAAACCATGCTGTATCTGTTGTGTCACTTGCTGATATATTTCTTTTTGTTCAATATTTAGTTCTTCTTCCAAGTTTCTCAACTCAATAATATCCTGTTGTGCTTGTTGCATTGCCGTTTCTACTTCACTCATGGCTATTGCTGCTTCATTTTCAATAATTGATTGTCCTAGTGGATCTTGACTTGGTGGAGCAAAACTTTGACTATCTTGAGAACTGTCTTTAGCTTTTAAGCTGCAATTGTGCTTTCTTGTTCAATCTCATCATTTAACACATGTATATAAGTAGGGAAAATTGTGCATTGAATGTTATCTTTATATGCATTAAAAGAATCTTCATAGCAGTCAAAATCTCCAAGTAATTCCATTCCACTACGCCAAGGCTTAAAGAGTTCCAGAAGTGCTAAATAGACAAATTCCCTTTTATCTGGAGTTTCGCAACTGAGTTTTCTGTGGTTAATAAGATTTCCTTTGGCATGTTTTACCAAACATCCATCACATCCAATTACTGCATATTTTTCTTCATTTATATTTTCTGTAACCTATCTCTTAAAGCTGTAATGTTGCAGTACTTCATGGAGACATATGTTTTCCAGATGTGGACTTCTTTTGGGCTAGTACGTATCCAACATATTAGTTTTAACAATATCTGTACTTTCTGGTTCATTCAATGCTAAGTATTCAATTTCTTGTAGAGATTTCAATACTCAATTTTGTGTTGCAGCAAGACCTAGACTTACCCAAATGATTCCTCTTGACTTTGAATTTAAACTGGCAGAGCTCAACCAATCCGAACATTCATAGGATCCAATCTCTCGATGGGAAAGCATTTTCAAACTAAAGCTGTATAATTTGTTACTAAGACTCTTCTCTTGTGAAATTTCTTCCCACATTTCTTTCAAGTCTGTCTTTTCAGATTTGGTTATATATGACGTAACATAGCGAGCAACAGCAATTAAATTATCTGCAACATACTGGATATCCATGTTTGCATTCCACATTGTCAAAATCACTGGATTGTTGTCATTAATATACTTTGATTCTTTATTTCTTTTGATGTTGTATGTGTTCTTTGGAGATTTTCGAGTTATTGTATGCCTTACTGCTGACATAAAACTATTGACTCTTCCTTTTGAAATTATTGGACTTGGGAATCCAAAACGACATTTTGTATAAAATTTTCCCTTTGACTTGTATTTCCGTCGACAATATTTTCCACATCGATGACTTTGAAACTGTAAAACTTCTTGTCTCAAGCTGTTTTCTCCTCCTTTTTGGAATGGCACAGGTAACATAGTCTTCAATGAAAGACAAAACAGTTTCACCAGAATCGGTTCTGAGTACAATCTTGTTGAACGGTATTCTGAAGCTGGAATCTGTAGTGGTCGTTCATCATATCGTCCACCTTTTCCAGTGGGAAAGAGCTGTGGAAAACAGCTAGCTTCTAAACTTTTTTCCCATACACTCATGGGAGTTCCCTTCGCTTTCTTCATTTCAAATAATTCAATAGTGTTTCCTATCACTACTTTTGAATGTAGAGGATGTATACTGTAATGTTCATAAACTTCTTCACTCCTGGAGTTGTCCACTTTTTGTATTTGGCCAGTTGAAATTTCTGTTTTATTTTCTAAATATATTTCTTACTCTTCAACATTTACACTTTTATAATACATATGTTGAAGAGTAAGAAATATATTTAGAAAATAAAACAGAAATTTCAACTGGCCAAATACAAAAAGTGGACAACTCCAGGAGTGAAGAAGTTTATGAACATTATGTGTTCTTTGGAGATTTTCGAGTTATTGTATGCCTTACTGCTGACATAAAACTATTGACTCTTCCTTTTGAAATTATTGGACTTGGGAATCCAAAACGACATTTTGTATAAAATTTTCCCTTTGACTTGTATTTCCGTCGACAATATTTTCCACATCGATGACTTTGAAACTGTAAAACTTCTTGTCTCAAGCTGTTTTCTCCTCCTTTTTTTGGAATGGCACAGGTAACATAGTCTTCAATGAAAGACAAAACAGTTTCACCAGAATCGGTTCTGAGTACAATCTTGTTGAACGGTATTCTGAAGCTGGAATCTGTAGTGGTCGTTCATCATATCGTCCACCTTTTCCAGTGGGAAAGAGCTGTGGAAAACAGCTAGCTTCTAAACTTTTTTCCCATACACTCATGGGAGTTCCCTTCGCTTTCTTCATTTCAAATAATTCAATAGTGTTTCCTATCACTACTTTTGAATGTAGAGGATGTATACTGTAATGTTCATAAACTTCTTCACTCCTGGAGTTGTCCACTTTTTGTATTTGGCCAGTTGAAATTTCTGTTTTATTTTCTAAATATATTTCTTACTCTTCAACATTTACACTTTTATAATACAATATGTTTCCTAAAATCTAATGGTAAATATACAACTTTTCCTTTCAGACCTCTTTGGAAATCTGTTGGAGGCAGCTTACCTGTCTTAGGCTCCATATGAACTATAGCCTGAAACGGGTGCACAGATTGAATAAGAATGGACTCATATGTATTTAAATATACCAGTTCCGGAGGAATAGCTACCAACTCTAAGTTGTCATGAACAGCTCTAGCTGGCATTTTGTTCTCTTCTAACATGTTGTAGTAATATTTACAAATACGTTGATCAGTACCCAACTCAAAATGACCTTGCAACAACAATTAGGAACCAAATTGCTCCCACTTATCATTGTTTTCCTTTTCACTTTTCAAATATAGACCAACATTCCTAGTTTGACTTCTATAGTGAGTACGTCGACAACAAATACAAACATAGTTTGGTTTTTCACAGGAAAGTACCTTAAACTTTGTAATATCTTCTGCAAACTTCTCAGTAGTAATATCTTCCACCTGTTCTTCAACACCTACACTTATCAAACTCTAACTTTCTCTACACTCCTCTTGTGAACCAAAGAAACAAAACTGTATCTCATCAGAAACTTTTTTACATCCGATACTGAACCATGCAAAAGAGCTGTGTTTATTTCACTTAAAGATAATGCAGGACTTTTTACGTAGTTCAATCTTCTTACTAACTTCCGCATTTCTGATTGATGTACTGCTAACATTCTTAAATGATGAAAAGTACTTTGTCACACTTTTCTAGAAAGACAAGCCAGAGAATGACCCTGCAACTTAGTATATTTTCTCACTTTACAAGGATCTAGTCCTTGCAACATCTTAATCTTCTGTTTAACACTTTTTTTTGCATAATCTCATAAGAAAATTTGTAATATATCGATAGATTCCTGTTGTGTACTACAAATACTACTACAATCCCACTTATACACTGGAGCTTGTGTACTTCTCCCTTGAACTTCTTCAGCTATTACTTCTTCCACATTTCTAGGAACCATCTTTTCTTTTTCAATTGGACAACCATCTTTTACCTCATAACAAAGACCACTGGTATCAACTGCATGAACTAATGTACTTTGTTGAAAATAGCTTTCTTCATTAAAAAAAGGCTCAGTACTAGAAGTGTGCTTCCATTCACCCGGAAACCTTTTGCAAAAGTTACTTCTATTAACCAGTCTTTTTCTTTTGCTTTTCTCCTTCATAAAGTGCATTGTTTTATTGAATGTTTTCATTCTCTTCAATACAAAAATAACACATTTTCTTTTCAATTCAAAATCTTTTTCTACTACAGTTTTAATCTGTTGTTTTTTCTTGTAAGATGCTGATCTTCTTTTATATTTTTTACAATCTTTCAATACATTTTGTTTTACTCTACTTTTATACATTCTCTTCCTAATGTCTTTATTTTCTTTCATCCTTCTTTCAAAATGGATTGTTTTCCCATAACCTGATTTTCCATTAATATGTCCTTTTTCGTTTCCTTCTGATTGGTTATACAACTTTTCTTTTTCTTTCCCACATTTTGAAAATTCATTACGTTCTTTAAAAGTCTTTTAACAAATTCTTTAGTTCTCTTACCAGAAGTCTTTTTCTTCAATGTCACATTTTGAACTTCATCTAATTGCTGCTTTCTCTTTCCTTTAAATAGTACTGTTTTTTTTCTTGTCTTTTCTTGCCATACTCAATCTTTATTACTAATAATGGTGAATATCTGAAAAAAAGAAAAGTTTAAATAGTTTCTAAAAATAATTTTATATTATTAAAATAATTATATGCAAATATTCTCATCTATAATTAAAGAAATACTTTTAATTGCATTGCAAAGCTGTGCAAGACACTGCACAATTCCTACAATTAGAAGACATCACAACCTCCACAACAGAATGACAGAGCACAACTCAAGGATTTCTCTACTACTACCCAAATCAAATGTAAAATGCAGTCTGTCAAGTTTTAAGGCCTGCATGGTCTTGTGATCAAGGTATGTCTCTACTTGCACCGGTATTCTCATATTTGTCATACATTTGAAGATGCTTAACATATAAAACAGAAGTATACATCTATTTGTATGCATCTTTTATATATGGTGCACTAGCAAAAGGTACAGACTCATGCATGCATGGTTCAGGAAGAAGGTGAGACTTACAGCAGAAACATGTGAAGGGTTGCTGCTTTGTTTTTGGCTATACTCAATACCTAACTGTTTCCTCTTTCTGCACCCTTCTTCCCTCTTTCTGCACCTCTCTTGCCTCTTTCTGCACCCCTGTTCCCTCTTTCTGCACTTCTCTTGCCTCTTTCTGCGCCCCTCTTGTATGTTTCTGCACCTCTTTTGTCTGTTTCTGCAACTCTCTTGCCTCTTTCTGGGCTTCTCTTGCCTCTTTCTGCACCTCTGTTGCTTCTTTCTGAACTTCTGTGGCCTCTTTCTGCACCTCTCTTGCCTCTTTCTGCACCTCTGTTGCTTCTTTCTGTATTTCTCTTGCCTCTTTCTGCACCCCACTTGCCTCTTTCTGTACCTCTGTTGTATGTGTGTGCATGTTGCTTCTTTCTGCACCTTTCTTGCTTCTTCCTGCACCCCTGTTGCCTCTTTCTGCACCCTTCTTCCCTCTTTGTGCACCTCTGTTGTCTCTTTCTGCACTTCTCTTGCCTCTTTCTGCACTTCTTTTGCTTCTTTCTGCAATACTCTTGCCTCTTTCTACACCCTTATTGCCTCTTTCTGCATCTCTGTTGTTTCTTTCTGCAATGCTCTTGCTTTTTTTCTGCACATCTTGTGTAAATTTCTGCACCCATCTTTCCTACTTCTGCACCTCTGTTGGTTCTTTCTGTACGGCTCTTGCTTCCTTATGCACCTCTTTTGCCTGTTTCTGCAACTGTCTTGCCTATTTCTGCATCCCTCTTGCCTCGTTGTGCACCTCTGTTGCTTTTTTTTGTAATCTCTTGCTTCTTTTTGCACCTCTCTTGCTTCTTTTTGCACCCCTCTTGCCTCTTTCTGTACCCTTCTTCCCTCTTTCTCCACCGCTCTTGTCTCTTTCTGCACCCCTCTTCCCTTTTTCTGCACCTCTCCTGCCTGTTTCTGCAACTCTCTTGCCTCTTCCTGTAGTTCTCTTCCCGCCTTTTGCACCTCGGTTGCTTCTTTCTGCACATCTCTTGCAAATTTCTGCACCCCTCTTGTCAACTTCTGTACCTCTATTGGTTCTTTGTGCACTGCTCTTGCTTGTTTATGCACCTCTTTTTCCTGTTTCTGCAACTCTCTTGCCTCTTTTTGCACCCCTATTGCCTCTTTCTGCACCTCTGTTGCTTCTTTTTGCACTTCTCTTGCCTCTTTCTGCACCCCTCTTGTCTGTTTCTGCACCTCTGTTGGTTCTTTCTGCACTGCTCTTGCTTCTTTCTGGACCTCTTTTGCCTGTTTCTGCAACTTTATTGCCTCTTTCTTCAGTTTTCTTACCTCCTTCTGCACCTCTGTTGTTTCTTTCTGAACTTCTCTTGCCTCTTTCTGCACCCCTCTTGTCTGTTTCTGCACCTCTGTTGGTTCTTTCTGCACTGCTCTTGCTTTTTTTCTGCACATCTTGTGTAAATTTCTGCATCCATCTTTCCTACTTCTGCACCTCTGTTGGCTCTTTCTGTACTGCTCTTGCTTCTTTATGCAACTCTTTTGCCTGTTTCTATAACTCTCTTCCCTCTTTCTGCATCCCTCTTGCCTCGTTGTGCACCTCTGTTGCTTTTTTTTGTACTTCTCTTGCTTCTTTTTGCACCTCTCTTGCTTCTTTTTGCACCCTTCTTGCCTCTTTCTGTACCCTTCTTCCCTCTTTCTCCACCGCTCTTGTCTCTTTCTGTACCCCTCTTCCCTTTTTCTGCACCTCTCCTGCCAGTTTCTGCAACTCTCTTGCCTCTTTCTGTAGTTCTCTTCCCGCCTTTTGCACCTCTGTTGCTTCTTTCTGCACATCTCTTGCAAATTTCTGTACCCCTCTTGTCTACTTCTGTACCTCTATTGGTTCTTTGTGCACTGCTCTTGCTTCTTTATGCACCTCTTTTGCCTGTTTCTGCAACTCTCTTGCCTCTTTCTGCACCCCTCTTGCCTCTTTCTGTACCTCTCTTGTCTGTTTCTGCACCTCTGTTGGTTCTTTCTGCACTGCTCTTGCTTCTTTCTGGACCTCTTTTGCCTGTTTCTGCAACTTTATTGCCTCTTTCTTCAGTTCTCTTACCTCCTTCTGCACCTCTGTTGTTTCTTTCTGAACTTCTCTTGCCTCTTTCTGCACCCCTATTGTCTGTTTCTGCACCTCTGTTGGTTCTTTCTGCACTGCTCTTGCTTTTTTTCTGCACATCTTGTGTAAATTTCTGCATCTATCTTTCCTACTTCTGCACCTCTGTTGGCTCTTTCTGTACTGCTCTTGCTTCTTTATGCACCTCTTTTGCCTGTTTCTACAACTCTCTTGCCTCTTTCTGCATCCCTCTTGCCTCGTTGTGCACCTCTGTTGCTTTTTTTTGTACTTCTCTTCCTTCTTTTTGCACCTCTCTTGCTTCTTTTTGCACCCTTCTTGCCTCTTTCTGTACCCTTCTTCCCTCTTTCTCCACCGCTCTTGTCTCTTTCTGTACCCCTCTTCCCTTTTTCTGCACCTCTCCTGCCAGTTTCTGCAACTCTCTTGCCTCTTTCTGTAGTTCTCTTCCCGCCTTTTGCACCTCTGTTGCTTCTTTCTGCACATCTCTTGCAAATTTCTGTACCCCTCTTGTCTACTTCTGTATCTCTATTGGTTCTTTGTGCACTGCTCTTGCTTCTTTATGCACCTCTTTTGCCTGTTTCTGCAACTCTCTTGCCTCTTTCTGCACCCCTCTTGCCTCTTTCTGTACCTCTCTTGCTTCTTTTTGCACTTCTCTTGCCTCTTTCTGCACCCCTCTTGTCTGTTTCTGCACCTCTGTTGGTTCTTTCTGCACTGCTCTTGCTTCTTTCTGGACTTCTTTTGCCTGTTTCTGCAACTTTCTTGCCTCTTTCTTCAGTGCTCTTACCTCCTTCTTCACCTCTGTTGCTTCTTTCTGAAGTTCTCTTGCCTCTTTCTGCACCCCTCTTGTCTGTTTCTGCACCTCTGTTGGTTCTTTCTGCACTGCTCTTGTTTCTTTTTGCACCTCTCTTGCAAATGTTGGCACCCTTCTTGCTTGTTTCGGCACACCTTTTTCTTCCTTCTGCACCTCTGTTGGTTCTTTCTGCACTACTCTTTCTTCTTTCTGCACCCCTCTTGCCTCTCTCTGCACCCCTCTTGCCTCTCTCTGCACCCCTCTTGCATCTTTCTGCACTCCTCTTCCCTCTTTCTGTACTTCTCTTGCCTCTTTCTGCACCTCTGTTGCTTCTTTCTGCACTTCTCTTGCCTCTTTCTGCACCCCTCTTGCCTCTTTCTGCACCTCTCTTGCCTGTTTCTGCACCCCTCTTTACTCTTTCTGTACTTCTCTTGCCTCTTTATGCATCTCTGTTGCTTCTTTCTGCACTTCTCATGCCTCTTTCTGTGCCCCACGTGCCTCTTTCTGCACCTCTATTGCTCTTCTTTCTGTACTTCTCTTGCTTCTTTCTGCACTTATGTTGCTTCATTCTGTACCCCTCCTGCCTCTTTCTACATCCTTCTTCCATCTTTCTGCACTTCTCTTGCCTCTTTCTGCACCCCTGTTCCCTTTTTCTGCACCTCTCTTGCCTGTTTCTGCAATTGTCTTGCCTCTTTCTGCAGTTCTCTTGTCTCCTTCTGCACCTCTGTTGCTTCTTTCTACACCTCTCTTGCAATTTTCTACACCTCTATTGCCTCTTTCTGTACCCCTATTGACTCTTTCTACACCCTTCTTGCCTCTTTCTGCATCTCTGTTGTTTCTTTCCGCAATGCTCTTGCTTCTTTCTGCACATCTCGCGTATATTTCTGCATCCCTCTTGCCTACTTCTGCACCTCTGTTGGTTCTTTCTGTACTGCTCTTGCTTCTTTAGGCACCTCTTTTGCCTGTTTCTGTAACTCACTTGCCTATTTCTGCATCCCTCTTGCCTCTTTCTGCACCTCTGTTGCTTCTTTTTGCACTTCTCTTGCTTCTTTCTGCACCTCTCTTGCTTCTTTTTCCACCCCTCTTGACTCTTTCTGCACCCTTCTTCCCTCCTTCTCCACCTCTCTTGTCTCTTTCTGCACCCCTGTTCCCTTTTTCTGCATGCACCTCTCTTGCCTGTTTCTGCAACTCTCTTGCCTCTTTCTGTAGTTCTCTTCCCTCTTTTTGCATCTCTAATGCTTCTTTTGGCACACCTCATGCAAATTTCTGCACCCCTCTTGCCTACTTCTGCTCCTCTATTGGTTCTTTCTGCACTGCTCTTGCTTCTTTATGCACCTCTTTTGCCTGTTTCTGCAACTCTCTTGCCTTTTTCTGCACCCCTCTTGCTTCTTTCTGCACCTCTGTTGCTTGTTTTTGTACTTCTCTTGCCTCTTTGTGCATCCCTCTTGTCGGTTTCTGTGCCTCTGTTGGTTCTTTCTGCACTGCTCTTGCTTATTTCTAGACATCTTTTGCCTGTTTCTGCAACTTTCTTGCCTCCTTCTTCAGTTCTCCTACCTCCTTCTGCACCTCTGTTGCTTCTTTCTGAACTTCTCTTGCCTCTTTCTGCACCCCTCTTGTCTGTTTCTGCACCTCTGTTGGTTCTTTATGCACTGCTCTTGTTCCTTTTTGCACCTCTCTTGCAAATGTTGGCACCCCTCTTGCATCTTTCGGCACACCTTTTTCTTCCTTCTGCACCTCTGTTGGTTCTTTCTGCACTACTCTTGCTTCTTTATGCACCCCTCTTGCCTCTTTCTGTACCCCTCTTCCCTCTTTCAGTACTTCTCTTGCCTCTTTCTGGACCTCTGTTGCTTCTTTCTGCACTTCTCTTGCTTCTTTCTGCGCTTCTGTTGCTTCTTTCTGCACCCCTCTTGCCTCTTTCTACATCCTTCTTCCCTCTTTCTGTACTTTTCTTGCCTCTTTCTGCACCCCTGTTCCCTTTTTCTGTACCTCTCTTGCCTGTTTCTGCAACTGTATTGCCTCTTTCTGCAGTTCTATTGTCTCCTGCACCTCTGTTGCTTCTTTCTACACCTCTCTTGCAAATTTCTGCACCTCTCTTGGCTCCTGCTGCACCCCTCTTGCCTCCTTCTGCACCTCTGGTGGTTCTTTCGGCACTGCTCTTGGATCTTTCTGCACCTCTTTTGCCTGTTTGTGCACTTTTCTTGCCTCCTTCTGCACCTCTGTTGCTTCTGTCTTCACTTCTCTTGCATCTTGCTGTACCCCTCTTGCCTCTTTCTGCACTTCTCTAGCTTCTTACTTATTTATTTTTGGCCATGTTCAATACCTAACTAGTAGTACAATGGTAAAGCAGCAGCACCAGAAAAGTAATGTTTAAGATACGTTGGGTGAGGAATTAGTGATTATGGTACTTTGTAAGAGTCTCTGGAAAAGTTCACTTGAAGTGCACTAAATAAATGTGTCTCTTTGAAATATGAAGTGCACTCTCCCATTTTTAAGGTGTTCATGGTATTCTGATTGTGATATGTATGAACTTGCACATGTATTGTGATATGTCTTATACATCTGAACATGCTACACATTTAAATCACAGATATACATCTATTTGTATGTTTCTTTGATATATGGTGCTACTAACAAAAGGTACGGACACATGCATGCATGCTTTTAGGAAGATGGTGAGACTTACAGCAGAGACATGTGAAGGATTGCTGCTATATATTTGGCTAGGCCCAACACCCTATGTAGTCGTAGAATGATGAAGCAGCAGCACAAAAGCGAGGTTTAAGGCATATTAGGAGAAGGCTTAGTTATAACGCTACTTTGTATGAGTCTGTGGAAAGCTACACTTCAAGTATACCACATAATTTTCATTATCTGCTTCAAGAGCAATCTGTCAAGTTTTAAGGTCTGCATAGTGTTGTGACTAAGGTATATCTCTACTTGCACATATATTCTGATAACTACTATGCATCTGACGATGCTAGACATATTACTTTTATATATGATATTTCTAGCAAAAGGTACAGACATATGTATAAATGGTTTCCCGAATATGGTAAGACTTACAGCTAAGATATATGATGGGTGTGTCTCAGTGATTGCATGACTCCATGGGTAGTGCCTGGGTGATTGTATCAGTGCAATGGTAGTGTCTGTATAAATGGAAGAGAGATTGGATACTGATTGACAGGTTGCATGAGTGCAGAGATAGAGCTTGTGTGCACGGATAAGTGCATGAATAGTCCCTGAATGCATAGATGAGTGTATGAGTAGTGCCTACATGAATGAATGAGTGCAACAGTGGTGCTTGGGTGATTGTATGAGTGCAAGGATAGTGGCTGGGTAATTAGAGGAGAGGATGGATAGTGACTGGCTGATTGCATGAGCGCATAGGTACTGCCTGGGTGATTTGATGAGTGCATCAGTAAATGGAATGAGTGCAGAAGTAGTGACTGAGTGCATGGATAACTAAATAGATAGTGCCTGAGTGATTACATGAGTGCAGGGGTAGTGCCTGGGTTATTGAAAGAGTGCATAGGTAGTACCTGAGTGATTGCATGAGTGCAGGAGTAGTGCCTGGCTGATTGAAGGACTGAATACATAGGGGCCGATTCCGATCTCGGTCGGAGGCGCACCCAATACCATTCGGTCGGGAAAAAAGCCATGCGAAAGCCTGTTTCCCGACCGAACCGTACGCGGGTCCGGCCGAGCGAGTACGATGCGAGTCGCCGACCGACTCGTCCGGGCGTCCCGACAACTCCGACCGACTCGCTCGGACTCGAACCGCTCCGACCGACTCGGTCGGACCCGATTCGCACCGCGCAATGGAGACGTTTCCCGGCCGGGTAAGTACGATGCGCGCCGCGAGCGAGTCCGACCGAGCCGCGCACTCCGGCCCGTAAGAGCTGTCGGAGCCGTACTTTGGGGGTCCGTGTCGGACCCCCTGTACGCGTAGCCGCGCGAGGCGCACACAGGGGGACCCAAGGGTCCCCCCTACCTGTGCGTGTACGCCGCGAAGCGCTTCGCGGCGTACCCGCTGTAGGGGGCGCCCTTGTCCGCCTCGCACCCATTGAGGCAATGGGAGCCCGCGTACGCGTTGTACGACCGGCTCCCATTGAGTTCAATGGGAGTCCGACCGACTCGTGTCCGATAACATACGGCCGCATCGTACTCGTTCGGTCGGACTGCACGGGTCCGATTCGGTCGGAAATCTCTCCGGGTCCGGCTCGGTCGGAGAAATTTCCGGCCCGAATCGGAATCGACCCCATAGTGTCTCAGTGCATGGATGAGTGCATGGTTAGTGCCTGGGTCATTGGAGACTTACAGCTGAGACGTGTTGAGGTTGCTGCTTTATATTTGACTACGCCCAACATTCTGAGTAGTAGCTGAATAGTGAAATTGCAACACAAAAGTGAGGTTTATGACGTGGTGTACACTTTTGTACCACAGCTTTAACATTCTGTAACTACTCACGGTGTTGGGCTCACCCAAATATAAAGCATCAAACCTACACATGAGTCTGTTAAAAATCTCACCATATTCCTGAAAGCATGTATGCATGTGTCTGTACCTTTTACTAGTACGACCATATAATAGAAACATACAAATAGAGATATATTTATCTTTTATACATCTAGCATCTGCAACTAGATACATACATCAATCACACAACCATGCAGACCTTAAAACTTGACAGACTACACTTAACATTTCAAACGGACACTTAGATTTATGTGGCATACTTGAGTGAAGTTTTACACAGACTCTTATAAAGCACCATAATCACTAATTCCTCACCCAACATATCTTAAACATCACTTTACTGCTACTACTACTCAGAAGTACAGCCTAGCAAAATACAAAGCAACAACCCTTCACATATCTGTTGTAAGTCTCCCCATATTTCTAAAAGCATGGATGAATGTGTCTGTACCTTTCCCTAGTGTCATCATATATAAAAGAAACATAGGTAGTGCCTGGGTGATTTTATAAGTGTATGGGTACTGGCTGGGTGATTGGAGGAGTGCAGGGGTAGTGCCTGGGTGATTAGAGGAGTGCATAGGTAGTGCCTGGGTGATTTTAGAAGTGCATGGGTACTGCCTGAGTGATTGAAAGAGTGCATGGGTAATGCCTGGGTGATTGCATTAGTATAGGGATAGTGCCTGTGTGATTGGAAGAGTGCATGGGTAATGCCTGGGTACATGGAGGAGTGCATGAGTAGTGCCTGAGTGATTGGAGGAGTGCATAGATAGTGTCTGGATAATTTTATAAGGGCATGGGTAGTGGCTAGGTGATTGGAGGAGTGCATGGACAGTGCCTGGGTGATTGTAGGAGTGCAAGGGTAGTGTGTGGGTGATTATATAAGTGCATGGGAAGTGGCTGGGTGATTGAAGGAGTGCATGGGTAATGCCTGGGTGACTGCATGAGTACAGGGGTAATATGTGGGTGATTGGAGGTGTGCATGGGTACTGCCTAAGTGATTGCATGAGTGCAGGGGTAATGTCTGGGTGGTTTGAAGAGTGCACGCCTAGTGCCTGGGTTATTGCATGAGTCCATAGGTAGTGCCTGGGCGATTGCATGAGTGCAGGGGTAATGTCTGGGTGATTGAAGGAGTGGATGGGTACTGCCTGAGTGATTGAAGTAGTACATGGGTAATACCTGGGTGATTGCATGAGTGCAGGGATAGTGCCTGGGGGATTGTAAGAGTATACGGGTAGTGTCTGAGTGATTGCATTTGTTCATGAGTAGTGTTTGGGTGATTGGAGGAGTGCATGGGTAGTGCCTGGGTTATTGTATGAGTGCATAGGTAGTGCCTGACTAATTGCATGATTACAGAGGTAGTGCCTGGGTGATTGCATGAGTGCAGAGGTAGTGCCTGGGTGATTTTACAACTGTATGGGTACTGGCTGGGTGAGTGGAGGAGTGCATGAGTAATGCTGCATGATTGCATGAGTGCAGGGGTAGTGCCTGGGTGATTAGAGAAGTGCATAGGCAGTGCCTGGATGATTTTATAAGTGCATGGGTACTGCTTGAGTGATTGAAGGAGTGCATGGGTAATGCCTGGGTGATTGTATGAGTGCAGGGACAGTGCCTGGGTTATTGGAAGAGTGCATGGGTAATGCCTGGGTGCATGGAGGAGTGCATGAGTAGTGCCTGAGTGATTGGAGGAGTGCATAGGTAGTGCCTGGATAATTTTAAAAGTGCATGGGTAGTGGCTAGGGGATTGGAAGAGTGCATGGATAGTGCCTAGGTGATTGGAGGAGTGCAAGGGTAGTGCGTGGGTTATTCTATGATTGCATAGCTAGTGCCTGAGTGTTTGCAGGAGTGCATGAGTAGTGCCTGGGTGATTGCATGAGTGCATAGGTAGTGCATGGGTGATTTTATAAGTGCATGGGTACTGGCTGGGTGATTGGAGGACTGCATGGATACTGCCTGGGTGATTGGAGGAGTGCAAGGGTGGTGTCTGGGTGATTGGAGGAGTGCATAGCTAATGCATGGGTGATCGCATGAGTGCAGGGGCAATGTCTGGGTGATTGGAGTAGTGTATAGCTAATGCATGGGTGATTGCATGAGTGCAGGGGTAATGTCTGGGTGATTGGTGGAGTGCATGGATAGTGCCTGGTTTATTTTATTTTTATTTATTTTATGAGTTTTATATAGCGCTGGCTAGACCCAAAGGTATCAGAGCGCTTTACAAG
The DNA here is from genome assembly GCA_963921515.1 of Calotriton arnoldi. Taxonomy (NCBI): domain Eukaryota; kingdom Metazoa; phylum Chordata; class Amphibia; order Caudata; family Salamandridae; genus Calotriton; species Calotriton arnoldi. The sequence continues at coordinate 125,448 of CAWUFW010018931.1, read as the reverse complement.
AGTATCTACAGAGGTACAATAAATTACACAAAGTTACACAGTAAAAACAGGGATTAAGGACATGAGAATACTCGTGGATGGCAAACGAAGACGCTAGGTGAGGCAACGTAAAGCAGTAGAATAAAAGTAAAAGCGGTGGAAAATCGGAGACAAGAACAATCTAAGGGGCAGGGGAAGGAAGAGGGGGGAGAACAGAAAGAAAGGGAAAGGAAGGCAGATAAGGACAGGAAAGTGAGATTGAAGCAAAGCGGGAGAGGGACCAGAGATATTAACAAGATCGACAACGAGGAGTCGGTGGCACAGGAGCGACAATAGAAAGGTCGCCCGGCTGGAGACCGGCTGGGACAGAGGAAGAGGTCAAAGATCACTAAGATGGCGGATCAGGGACAGGGGAGTCAAAGAAGAGAGTCACAAAATGGCGGGGAGCATAAGAGTCCAAGTCAGAAAGTCAAGGGAGCAAATTCCAAAAACACCAAGAGCAAATTTTGCGGAGGGTAACTAGAGGGGGAAATGAGCCAGAGAGTCAGGAGGGGGAGGGCAGTCGGTTTCAAAGTCATAGCCGTACTGACCATGAGCAAAAGTTCGGGGCAGCGGGCTGGTTGATTGGAGGAGTGCAAGGGTAGTGCCTGGGTTATTGCATGAGTGCATAGAAAGTGTCTGGGTGACTGCATGAGTGCAGGGGTAGTACCTCGGTGATTGGAGGAGTGCAAGGGTAGTGTGTGAGTGATTATATAAGTGCATGGGTAGTGGCTGGGTGATTGAAGGAGTGCATGGGTATTGCGTGTTTAATTGCATGAGTGTAGGGGTAATGTGTGGGTGATTGGAGGAGTGCATGGGTACTGCCTGAGTGATTGAAGGAGTGCATGAGTAATGCCTGGGTGATTACTTGAGTGCAGGGGTAATGTTTGGGTGATTGGAGGAGTGGATGGGTACTCCCTGAGTTATTAAAGGAGTACATGGGTAATGCCTGGGTGATTCCATGAGTGCAGGGGTAGTGCCTGGGTGATTGGAAGAGTGCACGGGCAGTGCCTAGATGATTGGAAGACTGCATGGGTAGTGCTTGGGTGATTGCATGAGTGCAGCAGAAGTGCCTGAGTGCATGTATGATTGCATGGGCAGTGCCTGAGTGATTGCATGAGTGCATGAGTAGTGTTTGGGTGATTGGAGGAGTGCATCAGTAGTGCCTGGGTTATTGCATGAGTGCATCAGTAGTGCCTGTGTTATTGCATGATTGCATAGGTAGTGCCTGGGTGATTGCATGAGTCCATAGGTAGTGCCTGGGTGATTTTTTAAGTGTAAGGGTACTGGCTGGGTGATTGAAGGAGTGCATGGGTAATGCCTGGTTAATTGCATGAGTGCAGGGGTAGTGACTGGGTGATAAGAGGAGTGCATAGGTAGTGCCTTGGTGATTTTATAAGTGCATGGGCACTGGCTAGGTGATTAGAGGAGTGCATGGATAGTGCCTGGGTGATTGGAGGAGTGCAAGGGTAGTGCCTGGGTTATTGCATGAGTGCATAGGTAGTACCTGGGTGCCTGGAGGAGTGCATGGGTAGTGCCTTGGTGCATGGAGGAGTGCATGGGCAGTGCCTGGGTGATTGGAGGAGTGCATGAGTAGTATCTGAGTAATTCTTCACTCAACATATGTTAAACATCACTTTTCTACTGCTGCTGGTTCACTATTCTACTACTAATCAGGTATTGAGCATAGCTAACAGCAAAGCAGCAACCCTTCACTTATCTTTGTTGAATGTCTCCCAATATTTCTAAAAGCATGTATGCATATATCTGTACCTTTTCCTAGTATCATCATATATAAAAGAAACATATACAAATAGATGTATACCTGTATTTTATAAATCTAGCATCTTCAGATGCATAACACATATGAAACTACATCTGCAAGTACAGACATACCTCAGTCACAAAACCATGCACATCTTAAAACTTAAGAAGCTGCACTTCTCATTTTAAATAGACACCTACAATCATGTGATATATTTCAACCATACCTTTCAACAGACTCATGCAAAATAGCCTAATCACTAATTCCTCTGCCAACATGTTTTAAACTACATTTTGTAGCTGCAGCTTCACCATTCTGCAACTACTTATGGTGTAGGACCTAGACAAATATAAAGCAGCAACCCTTCACATGTCTCCGCTGTAAGTCCCACCATATTCCTGAAAGCATGCATGCATATGTCAGTACCTTTTGCTAGCAGCATCATATATAAAAGAAATATACAGATAGATGTATACCTGTGTTTTATACGTCTATTATTTTCAGACGCATAACACATACCATAATACATGTGCAAGTAGAGACATACCTCAGTCACAACACCATCCACAGCTTGAAACTTCACAGACTACACTTCAAATTTCAAACAGACACTGAAAATGATGCAGTATATTTGAAGTGTAGCTTTCCACACACTCATACAAATTAGTCTAATAACTAATCTCTCTTCAAACATGTCTTAAACCTCACTTTTGTGCTGCAGCTTTACCATTCTACAGCTACTTAGAATGTTATTGGGAAGGTTTCATTACGGAACAAGATTCCTCCGTCTCTTTTGCAATCTAAATTCTTCACTATGAATCTTCTACATTGGACCCCTGCTCGCTTATTCAAGTTGAAACTGAGGGATAATGATCTTTGTTGGAATTGCAACTTAGTCTCCGGCACTCACCAACATATGTTTTATCGAATGTTCATTATTACTATACTTTTGGGACTTAGTTCAGAAACATCTTTCACTAATCTTTATTTATTTATTTATTTAACCATTTCTAAAGTGCATGGTTACGCCAACCGGCGTGTCCCGGCGCTCAACGGACTCGCTAGTAAGAGACGGCCCTAGACACGTCACTTGATTTACCTACCGACACAATCCTGTCGCTATCATTCACTTTAAGATGCAGAGGAGAATAGCCATGTTTTTAGCTTTTTTCTAAATTTTGTTTCGCATGGTTCCATTCTTAGGGTTTCCGGGAGCCCGTTCCAAGATTTTGCCGCAAGATATCTGAAGGACCGTGCCCCCATTCTTGCCCTCTGAACTTATGGAGCTCTTGTTACCTATGATCTTATTGGGACCGTGGGCTGCATATACTCCTCCTCCCTTAGATGATACTGATATGCAGCTATTAGACCTCCTTATATCAATTGCTGTTAAGATTATTTTAACTGAGTGGAAATCCTTTACTCTCCTGTCCTATCATACTTGGTGGGCCTGGGTATCATTTCTTCGTGCGGCCCATAGTTCTGTTGAAGAGAAGCATTATTCTCCCTCCATCTCTAATACTATTTGGAGGTCATTGGATAAATATATAAAATTGTCCTCTCAGGGGTTGGTAGCCCAATATCCTTTTGCCTCTACGTCGTAATTTACTCTCTTCACAGCAGCAGGTGTCCCCATCTCTCTCTCTCTCTCTCTCTCTCATTCTTTCCCTATTGCTCTATCTATATCTAGTGATCTATTTATTAATTAATTAATTTATTTATCTATCTATCTTTTTCTCTTTCTTCCTTTCTTTTCCTGTTTCTTCTTCTCTCTCATTCTGATATATTGTGGCATGTATGCAATACAATTAATTTGATGCTAACATTCTAACAAGGACATTCCTTGGATATTTGATATGGTTTCGGTACTATTTGTGATTTCACTATTTTTTATGTCATGAATACTATTTTTGTATCTATATTCCCTTTAATTTGATCGCTTTGCTCTGTTGTATTGCATTCTATTATACATGTATGAACTCCTTCTTTTAAAATAATAAAGATATTGAACAAAAAAGAAATAAAATAATGAAAATGAGAATGTTACACGTAGCCAAATACAAAGCAGGAACCCTTCACATGTCTCTGCTGTAAGTGTCACCATATTCCTGAAAGCATGCATGCATATGTCTGTACCTTTTGCTAGCAGCATCATATATAAAAGGAATATACAAATAGATGCATACATGTGTTTTATACATCTAGCATCTTCAGATACATAACACATATCAGAATATATCTCCTAGTAGAGACTTTCTTCAATTACAACACTGCACACCTGAACAATTCACAGAACACACTTCCAATGTCAAGCAAACATCAAAACTTATGTGGCATATTTCAACTGTACCTCTCTAGAGACTTATAAAAAGTAGCCTAATCACTAATACCTTATGTCAACATCTTTTAAACCACACTTTTGTGCTGCATCTTCACCATTCTACTCACAGTCTTGAGCCTACCACATACAAAGCAACAAAACCTCTTTGTTATACATCATGCACCTTCAAATGTATAAGACATATGAAAATACATATACAAGTAGAGACATACTGTAGTCACAAGTCCATGCACACCTTGAAACTTGACAGACTGCACTTCCAATTTGAAAGCGACACCCAAAATTATGCGGTATACTTCAATTGTACATTTCTACACACTCAAACAAACTACCATAATCACTAATCCATCTTCCAATATACACATATTACTATACACAATCTATTTCAAACAACATTTAAGTACAATAAAAAAAACTATAATACACATCTCTACATTTAACAATATATTTCAAACATCACAGTTCTTGAATAATTTTTAAAGTTTAAAAATAAAGCTAATACATAATACACCTCACAAATTTATAACTCACCTTCTAAATAGATTTGTAGATTATGAAATATCAGAAACTCATAAAAGATTTTCTTACGCACACAATCAATGTAATGCACCACTCTCAACAAGGTAAAACCAGTAATGGCAAACTTTCCCTCTCTTTCTCCACAGAAATAAGTAACAAATCACATTACTTCCTACATAATTTCTAGATGTCCCTCGCGAGTTAAATGCAAAAGCATTGAAATTATTAATACATCAAGCTGCAGTTCCACTAGTCGTCCCTCACGAGTCAAATGCAAAAGCTTCATGAAAGGGTTTCAATGCTTTTGCATTTGACTCGTGAGGGACATCTAGTAAAGACTAGTGGAACTGCATCTTGATGTATTAATAATTTCAATGCTTTTGCATTTGACTCGTGAGGGACATCTAGTAACGACTAGTTGAACTGCAGCTCTTTGTAGAATTATTTTGATATTGGATACTATAATATTCACTGCCCACTGCTAATCTCATCCCATAATGCTTTGCAGGGCCTTTGGTTGGGATTGTATTTTTGCCAATAACTGTGCTTGGGTGATCCTAAGAGGATGGGACCACCACCGAATCGTTCAACAAGATGTGCTTTTTGTTTTCAAGGCATGTGCTTGGTTCTCTCCCTAGGTTAGGCAGGATCCCAAAATCATCACCTCTCTCACTGCTTGTTAATTTATCGTTTTCACTTTTGTAAAATGACTATATGCGTTTTAGCATATAAAGACAGAGATACTTATTTTATCTTAACTTGCAATGTGCAAGATGCCTTTGGCATTATTGTACAGTGCAGTCAAGCACACAGCTACGCAATTTGCATAGCTACGTGTAGTTCAAAATGTACTTCGCATAGCTACATGTAGTGCTACTACGCAAACTACACCCAGGGTTAGTCATGAGTGATGTAATATGTGACGTCATCAGCAGTGCATTGCGTGCGTGCGAGTTATAGTTAGCTGAACTAACTATAACGGGGGAATTTCTATGGTTTTGTACGAGTGAAATGTCCAACTAACTATAACGCCCCTGAAACCTATGTTTTTCAGTGAATATATATATATATATATATATATATATATATATATATGTATATATATATATATATATATATATATATATTCACTGAAAAAACCATAGGTTTCAGGGACGTTATAGTTTGTTGGACATTTCACTCGTATAAACCAGAGAAATTCCCCCGTTATAGTTAGTTGAGCTAACTATAACTCGCGCCCCTGCAATGCACTGCTGATGACGTCACATATTACATCATTCATGACATGGTCAGTCACATCACTGATGACATCACTGATGACATCTCAAATGACATCACTGATGACATCATCCACATTACAATCTGATGCACCTCCTCACACCCTAATAACACCTACTCTAAAATACAGACTACCATTTTCGAAACCATAGACACACCAATACCAGTTACTACATACCCACTCACTGATTCCTGGGTCTACACACACATCCACTCATTCACCCATACAGTCACTCAAACATGCAGTCACTCATCAATACAACACTATCATATGCACTCATACACCTATACGGACACTCACACACCGCCACTCATCCAGAGTTACTCACACACCTAGTCAGTCATGCAAAGAATCAATCACACTTCCATTTACTCACCTATACAGTTATACACACACCACCTCACTTATTCATACAGATACTAACACATAATTACTCTCTTATACAATAACTGATACAAGTACACACTCATCCATACAGCCACTCTCACAATCACTCACTCTCACGTATAGTCAATTATATACTCCAACTCTCACATACACTGCCTTTTACATATGTAGTTACTCGGGCATGTACCACTGAGACATCCATTCACTCACCAACACACCAATACACCCACTCACCCACCCATACAGCTGTTTCCACATGCACTCTTGAACCCATTCACACAGTGAATCAACCAGTCACATATCTATGCACTGAGTCACACACCTCCCACCCATCCACACAGCCACTCAGGCACCCATACAGATACTCAGATAACCAATCAATAACCCATATACATACTCATGTAGCTACTCACCAACCAATGCAGCCACTTACACACCAACTGACAAACTGATACCGACATTTACACAGTTTAGTCACTAACCCATGCATTCGGTAAGACACATTTAATCACTCACTTATACAGTCAGTCACGCACCTACTAAATCATCTATTCAGGCACTTATACACCCACTCATTCATCAATACACCTTGGCATATATATATATATAAAAATATTTAAACTTTCCAGAAACACACATTCGCTGGATGATGTCATCAGTGATGTCATTTGAGATGTCATCAGTGATGTCATCAGTGATGTCACTGACCATGTCATGAATGATGTAATATGTGACGTCATCAGCAGTGCATTGCGGGGGCATGAGCTATAGTTAGCTCACCTAACTATAACGGCCGAATTTCTCTGGTTTTGTACGAGTGAAATGTCCAACTAACTATAACGTCCCTGAAACCTATGGTTTTTTCAGTGAATTTCTATGTTTTTTTAAATGCTAATTTCTAATTATAACGTCCCTGAAACCTATGGTTTTTTCACTGACTTTCAAAGGTTTTTTAAATGCTAATTTCTAACTATAACGTCCCTGACACCTATGTTTTTTTTAGTGAATTTCAAAGGTTTTTTAAATGCTAATTTGTAACTATAACATAGCAGTTGCGTTTGCAGAGTGGTGGAGAAAGGTGAGCGTGGCCTCCAAACACCTTTTAGCAATCCCACTGTGTGGGATTTACTGGAGGTAACAGGAGGGGTAGCTAGCCCCCAACATCAACCTTGGGGGCCAACTACCCCTCATATTACTTCCAGTAAGTCCCACACAGCAGGATTGCTAACTTCTCATACTAGGCCACACCCCCTTTATCCACCACTCTGCAAACGCGCCCCCTGGCGTGTTGTAAGTTGGGGAATTAATTCCCCTTGAATACTGAGGGTCCCTGGGGGCCAACTTGCCCACAAGGTACCTCCAGTAAGCACCACAGAGCTGGATTGCAGCGAGGTGGTCAGAGGCCACGCCCCTTTTTACACCACTCTGCAAACGCGCCTCTTGGCACACTGCTGGTGGGGCGATGAGGTCCTCTTGTGTCCTGAGGACCTCAGGACACAAGTGGACTTCATCCTCCGAGCAGCAGTGCGCCTGGCCTCTCCATTGGGGACCATGAGGGGAGCCCCAATGCCCCCATGGTCCCTACGGCTCCCCGCCTCCTGCAAACAAGCAGCTCCCCTTGTGCAAAAGCAATCTGCTTTGGTTTTTAGAAGCGAGAGCAGGTTTCCTGCTCTTGCTTCCAAAAATCAAAGCAGAGTTTGCTATGGCAGGACGGGAGCCGTGCTCCCGCCCTGCCATAGCAAACAGCAATGTCCCGGGGGTGGGTACCCCGGGACATTGCAGGAGCTGGCCCTGGGGGGTGGTGGTCTCCAGGGCCATCAAGGGGTCCTAGAGGGGACCCACGTGGCCCCCTCCCTTCATTTTCAAAGCCCCGGGTAGGTGGTGGTCCCTGGGGCTGGGGGTCCGTAACGGACCCCTGAATTTAAATAAACAGTGCCCCGGGGAGGTGGTGGTCCCTGGGGCAGTGTGGGGGGTGCAGGAGCTCCCTCACACACATTTTTTTATTGATTTAAGCCCCGGGGAGGTGGCGGTCACTGGGGCTGCAGGGGCCACGTGCCCCCCGCACATAATAAAATAAAGCCCCGGGGAGGTGGTGGTCCCCGGGGCTTGGGGGGGCATGGGAGCCCCCCCACATTCAATAAAAGAAGCCCCGGGGAGGTGGCGGTCCCCGGGTCTGCGGGGGGCCACATGCCCCCCGCACATAATTAGAATAGCCCCGGGGAGGTGGCGGTCCCCGGGGCTGCGGGGGCCCCCGCGGGCCCCTGCTATTTAATTTTGGCATTGCCCCCGGGACCTGGCCCACCGGGGGCTCATTAAAATCAAGCGCGGGAACCCGCGCTTTATTTATTTATTTTTTTCGGCAGGATTCACGCACCCAGCGCTAATTCTGCCAATTTTTTTTTTTTTTAAATGCTTTTTTTGGCCCTGGGGGTCCCCGTGGGACCCCCTGAGCAGGCCTAGGGGGTCAGGGTGTTTCTACCCTGCCCCCTTTTCTTGTTTTTCACCTTTTTTTTTACTGATTTCTTGTGACTCGGTTACCTAGTCACAAGATGGCTGCCAACACATTCTTGTTTAGAGTGTTAGCAGCCAATCAGAGTGAAGCTCGTGCCCGGGAGGAGTCACGACTCCTCCTCGGTGCTCAGATATCGAAAGCTTTCTTTTTTTAATTTCTCAGGAACTACTGAACGGCTTTACACCATTTAAAAAAAAGGTCACTTTCTGGACCAAGACCTACCTTTTTGCCAAATTTGGTGTAATTCCGTTCAGCAGTTCGGGCTGCAGCCGTGTCTAAAGTTCCTATGGAAATGAACATGAAGAAAACGTGTTTTGGGACCCCCCCTTTTTTCTCGGCCCCCGCTTGATGAATCACCCCGAAACTTTCATGACAGGGGCTGACCGGAGCGGGCAATTAGTTTTGAAAATTTCACGAAGATTCGTCAAATGACGCCAAAGTTATTGGCAAAACAAACACTTTTTGAATAGAAACGAGGTCCTAACTATAACTACCTACTGGTGACCGCCAGTAGGTAATATATATATATATATATTCACACAGCTTCTCCCCCTTTTTGAATAATTTCGGCCCCCTAGTGGACATCCTGATGGATGTATTGCTGATGCATGCTGGAATTCGTGGTTTAGTTATTCAGTCACAATAAAGACCCTCCAGTGGGTTGTGTCAATATCTATGCTGTATCCAGGGAATGATTCTCTTTCCCATTCAGTGTTGCTCCATATGCAATCCTATAATCGAGGCTGCAAGGATCCATGCCGTATACAGTATGCGGCAGCGTCCGTTACCCAGTATCGTTTTCACGAGGCAAACAAGAACGGTCCAAGGTTGGGTAATGATGGCGCACTTGCTGGCGGTGCGTAGCTTTGCGGCAGGACCAAGCCGCTGAATATTCACACAGCTTCTCCCCCTTCGGAAAGACAAAAGCCGCACTCGCAACACTTAGCAATTTGAATGTTTTAATAAACAGCTACAGGCAGTCCTGACGTGTTTCGTTCATCTCTGAACTTTATCAAAGGTAAGCATTGGCAGCAGGAACCAATTACAAACCACGAGGGACAATTGCATTTTGAATAATTTCGGCCCCCTAGTGGACATCCTGATGGATGTATTGCTGATGCATGCTGGAATTTGTTGTTTAGTAATTCAGTCACAATAAAGACCCTCCAGTGGGTTGTGCCAATATCTATTGCTGTATCTAGGGAATGATTCCCTTTCCCATTCAGTGTTGCTCCATATGCAATCCTATAATCGAGGCTGCAAGGATCCATGCCGTATACAGTATGCGGCAGCGTCCGTTACCCAGTATCGTTTTCACGAGGCAAACAAGAATGGTCCAAGGTTGGGTAATTATGGCAGGAACCAATTACAAACCACGAGGGACAATTGCATTTTGAATAATTTCGGCCCCCTAGTGGACATCCTGATACATATATACATATACAAATATCCTCTCCCAGCAAGGATGACAATGCCATGTGTGGGCTTAAAGGATTTTATTGTAAAGCTTCCATGGTACGCATTTCGGCTGAAACACAGCCTTGTTCACCGATGACGAGGCACCATTTTTGCTCGTATTTACAAAGTTTGGTGTATGATGAGCTACCAAAAGAAAGTGAAAACATACTTCACTTCTCACAAAGACTACACATTTTTTCTTATTGCCACGTTAACCTCAAATCATTATATTCTATGTTTAACGTCTCCATTAAGACTATAAATTTCATTGTGTCACCATAAAATGCTGATAATAAATTAATAATCACTTAAAATGTGGCCTGTGGGAATAAAATTATGTTCACCAATTATTTAAAATGCGACGCTCTATTAACAATCATTTCATCCAAAGTGGCTGAAACTCAATTTGTATTGAGAACCTGCACTGATATTAGTAAATACTTTACATGAAAATGGTATATATTGCACGTAATGGTGTACGAAACACCACTGAGATACAACATGAATTCATCATTCTGTAGTATCCTAGTTTACTGTCCATGCTGGTGTATGCCATTTTCCACTACATGCCCTGCCAGTAGAATGTTACAGTATGATGATGTATTACGGAATGTTGGGTGTCTGTCAAGAAAAGCCACGGTTGTGATTGGGCTGAGCAGCATGCTGGCTGCTCCTGGTGGGGCTCATCTACATATCTACAATAAATCATCATGAACTACATCAATCTGTCTGGACTTCATTACTATATTTTTATGGCGACGATCTGGAAACTTACCCACATTCTACGTGCTCAACAAAAGAATTCAATATCAAAGAAGTCAAGATTTTTCAAAAGAGGCAACAAGAAACTACAAACTACGATTTTAACAAGGACTCTGGCACCCTGAGACCCACCAGTGACCACCAGTGACCACCAGTGACCACCTCACCGGTCGCCCCCAACGTGCACGTGCCATAACCCACTTCACACAAGCCTGTCTCAAGTGAATGGACTTCACAATCACCACTCTGGCTCTACAGATTGTTCTGTCTTCACAAGCGTTTCTCAAGATCAAAGCAACTCAAGCATGCTGTACTCTGTGTCATGTGTCTACATCAACAAGAACTGTGCCTTCAAGTACAGTAAGTCACTACATTTTTGTCATTCTGCATTTTGACACATCCACTAGAACTGCGCCTTTCATCAAAGAATTGTGATCTGGAGGTTCTAGGTTCACTTCTACCACATGTGAGTGATCCAGCCACATCTGTTCTCAAACGACTTTTAACAAAGTGGATACTGTTGTGATCCTGAGTAATTCTTTAACCTGGATGGGAGTTTGCAACATACAGCACCTGTTGATTTTCTAAAAGACTTTGAAAGTGAAGGATCAGAGTTTACACATGCTTTCTGTGAGTGCCTCTTCTCCCACTCTTCGCAAGTGTTCGGAATCGAGATTTTTTGGTGCATTTCTACGAGCGTCTACACAAAAAGTTTTGTCAACATTACTTTGCTTTTCTGTAGGCAAGATGGTTCATATGTCCTTATGAAGTCCCTGTCTCATTACGAAATGTTTACTTTGTTCCTGAAGATTTTACAGAGGTCTATTTGGGGAAGACATTTAATTTATTTATTTATTCTCTGTTTCCCCTGGACTGTTGGCAGTTGGAGTGCAGCGTTTGGATTTCAAACTACGAGACGAGCTCTACATAGCGCACGCTTTCTCTCTACGTTTATGGACACCGCGCACAGCCTTACCTGCATCTTCTGTCCTGCCATGTCACCAAGGAGGCTTCTGACTTCTCAGTCGTTTCCTGTGGTTTCCTGCTCCTACACGCCTGCATGCATGTACGCGCCGTGAGCCACCCAGCCAAACGTCACGTACGTGCAGCCATCTTGTGGTTGTATGCTGCAGTATCTGTAGAATTGGACCCTGTTTCCTGCTTGTTTTCACCAACCACGTGTAATTCAAATACGCATTTGAGGTGTTTTTCTTTCATAAGGTAGCCAATGTTCAAGCCTACATCGAGGGCAATCAGTGGATGAAGGATGTGTGGGAGCAAGCAGCAAAAAAAAAAATATTGGTGTACTCGAGTTATCTATCTAGGAGATCTAATGGTCAGCACAAGTATCTTCAAATGAATCTATTACATAATGGATTTTTACAAGGTGATTCTTCCAAATTGTGTGACCTTCTAAAAGAGCGTTCTCACTCCAGTCTTTGGCATCTGTGTGTTGTTTGCTTTTTGTTCACCAGTATTTTGAAAATTATTCTGCCTCCACATATTCATTGCAATCAAGAGACACAATTTGTTTAAACTTCACACTGAGATGTATTTGAGATATACATTTTAACACTAAGCCTGTGTTACTATATCCATCTATGTTTGGGCTTGTTATACATTGCACGAAGTTACTGTTTACTCAAGTTTTATCCTTCATAGGATTGTATGTTGTTTTTTGGTGGGTTCAACATGGTACATATGTGGATCTTAGTTACACACCATCAAGAGTTCAATTATTCGATTGTTTCTGTTCACATGCATGCATGCAGTCTTCGCTACGTAGGGATGCTATGGGTTTTAGTTCCATTTGTTCTATAAACATTTGCCCATTTGTTCTAGTCATGGTCTCTACCCTCACACAGGGCACATGTTATGTGTATGAGTGTTAGTTCTTTCCATACCATTTTATCAAATACATTTCCAGGAATATGTCATGGGTTCAGACCCATATATTCTACCTGTTCATAGCTATCCTCCCTCACGTTTCGGGTTGAGTCTTAGGTTCAAGTTCAATATTCAATTATACCATTACTCCACACAGTGTGTGTAGTATGGGATTTATTTCCATTACGGTGCACATCAAGTGACCTCTACACGAGGTTGTCCAGTTTGTCCTTACATGGACATCAAGTGACCTCTACACGAGGTTGTCCAGATCATCCTTACACGGACATCAATTGACCTCTACATGAGGTTGACCAGGTTGTCCTTACACGGATGTCAAGTCACCTCCACACAAGTTTGTCCAGGTTGTCATTATTACAATGCACAACATGTGCACACCATGTGACCTCTTTACGAGGTTGTCTCTATATGGGTTTAGTCCCTCTCTCAATAGTTCTTCACCCTGTTTACATTAAGCCTTGTTGCTTTACATTGTCGATTTTTCATTGCTATGTTGTTTACAGGGAAGTAGGATTGATGTTAATGTATTCATTCTTTCTCCACCCTGTTACATTTAGTCTTATTGCTTTACATTGTCGATTTTTCATTGCTATGTTGTTTACAGGGAAGTAGGAGTGATGTTATTATATTAATTCATTCTTTCTTCACCCTGTTTATATGAAGCCTTGTTGCTTTACAATGTACATTTATGATTGCTATTTTGTTTACGGGGAAGTATGAGTGATGTTGGTGTATTCATTTCATTCTCTTCTCTGTTTTCTCATGCTGTGCTTTGGCTCCTGTCATACCTGTCTGGCCAGTGGGTGTGTCTGGATGTAAGGATCGGTGCTTTCTTGTTCTTCTTTTGGTTTCTATCTTATTTGTTGTGTTATGGAAGAAAAGGAGATATGTAGTATCCTAGTTTACTGTCCATGCTGGTGTATGCCATTTTCCACCACATGCCCTGCCAGTAGAATGTTACAGTATGATGATGTATTACGGAATGTTGGGTGTCTGTCAAGAAAAGCCACAGTTGTGATGGGGCTGAGCAGCATGCTGGCTGCTCCTGGTGGGGCTCATCTACATATCTACAATAAATCATCATGAACTACATCAATCTGTCTGGACTTCATTACTACACATTCTGAGAGTGTTACTCCTCAATTACATCTCACAGTGTTATTATCATCCAGTATAAACCATGCACATACTAAAACTCATTATAAAATATATAAATATTTTATACTGTATGAACTCAAATGTACGGGAAATATACCAATGCCATACCTGTGTCATGCTCAGGAAAATCTATTTATATATATTTTTTTCTGCTGATGATATATATGTGTGAAATCAAAAGAAATTATCATATTCCATCATTGGATATTCTAACCCAAAAATTCCAGTTTTATTCTCAGTCGTGCGTAAGTTCACTTTATTGAAATGTGCGGATAATGCAGTCTATTATTATAAATGGTTCTGCATTTCTCCATCCTGAAGGAGCAACAAGGCGTTCTATTTGTTCATGGTGTATGTTGCGTGAGAGATTCCTGTCAGATTTCCATTATGGTCTTATAAAATAATTTTTGAATCCAAGTAAATAAATGTTGTGATTTACCTACTGAACAGTTATGATTTAGTGACTCAGCTGTGTGCTTTAGAGCAATGAATCTAATTCTGATTCAACTACAGCAAGGGTGCTCACAGGTGGATTTAATACTCTGTCTATTGTACTTGAGTTTTTTATTAAACACTTTTTACAGGATTTGGTTTGAATACTATCTACAAATAGCATTTGTTTTCTGAAAGAAGCAACCCAGTAAGTCTGTAAACGTATTCTGTTCTTTTCGTACTTATTTTGTTGTTGTTGTGTAAAGACAACAGAGTCTTATCAACTTCAATTGTAATGTCACTCTGAAAAAGGTGGTGTGCATAAATAGCGCAGAGAGCTTGAAATAGTGAAATATGGTTACATTTTAAGAGGAAAATGAATTTCTTTTGACCAATGACCCCACCCAGTCAGTTGAAGTGTTTATCATACCAAAGGCTGATACTAAGGAGCTTATTACAAAGTCGGTCAGAGTTTCCTCGGACCGACACTGTGGCAGAAACTGGACCGACCGACATCCGGTCGGTGGTATTATGATGCACGTTGTGCGGTCGCATTCCCACATTTCCCTATGGGAGCATGTGTTACGGCCATAAAACAGCTGTAGCACAAGCTCCCATAGGGAAATGGGAGGTTGTGTTACTCCCTGCACCCCGTGGCAGGCACCTCAAGGTGCCTGCAACAAGGTGCAGGGATCAACAAGGGGGCACCATAGGTGCCCCCTCTACCCCCAACCAGAGGCTGAAAACAGAAGAAAGCCCTGCTAGGGGCCTCCAACACGCTTTCCAACAGACTTTCCATGTCGGAAAGCTCAGCATGGAACGCCTGCCGGCAACCATGCACCATAATCCAGGTGGCGTAAAACGTCATCCATATGGATTACGGGCCGGTTCCAACTGGCTGGCGGGCTCCTTGAGCCCGTCGGAAGCCAGCCAGAATGATAGGCCAGTTTCATTTCCAGCCGGCTGTATTGTAATCAGATATATGATCGGGTGGCTGATACCTTGGATACACTGAACACCGTGGGGTTGCTATCTCTTGATTATAATTTTATTCTTCCATCCCATAAAAGACTTTTTAGTTCCATTAAAGCTTTAATTAGTAAAGATGCCCACAAGACCCATAGGGTCCAGACTTGCTGTACCTGGTTCAATTCCAGTTGTAAGAATGCCAGAGGTATCTTTATACAAAGTTTGAAAACTGGAAACAGGCAAAACATTGTTAGTGCTTGGAAGGAGTATAAAGAGGCACTTCATCAGACCAAAATTGATTGAGAATAAGAGATGTGGGAGGAATTACTAGTAGCTGTTAGATCAGGGGATATTATATCTTTCTGGGGAATCGTGGCTCATGGTAGGTGGAATGTTATCACCACTGTCGAATATAATCTACAGTCATTCCCAAAAAATGTATGCAGGCAAGACAAACCTGGACATTAAACACCTGGCCTGATTCCCTTTCTGGGGACCTCTTCAGATCAGAACCTCTGATCTGGGCCACATATTTTCAGCTGCTGTTTCATTCTATTCTTGTAGGTGTCCCAATCCCTAGCTCTTGGTTGATCGCACAGATTGTCCCGATTCATAATAAAGGGTCCAAAGAAGACCCAGGGAATTATAGGCCCATCAGCATAATCATTACACCTCAGAAATGTTTCTCCCATCTCATACTGGATCAACTGCTTGATTGGGCCAAGGACAACTCTGCTTTTTCAGAGCTCCAGGCGAGGTTCTGGAATATGGTCAGGACAGTGGATCAAATCCTCTGTTTCTGTGCCCTATATTTGAAAACGCTAGACAAGGGCCTTCCTTATGTGGTGAAGACAGCTTTTGACTGTATTCCTAGGGCAAGTTGTGGGAATATTTTGTCTGTCCTTACTGCATGCACTCAATACTGCCAGAGTTAGGTATGGCAACTGCGGTGAGCTAACAGACCCTTTCAAGATTGAAACCGGGGTCGGCAGGGCTGTGCTTTGGCCCCAATACTGTTTACTTTTTATATCAATGATTTAGTGCATGCACTTGATTTTCCTGGAAACGATGCACCCAAACTTGGCCCTCATAAAATTGCGATGCTACTTTTTGCATACAACACGCTTTTAATTTCTAAAACGCTGCGTGGTCTGCAGGCACTACTTGATCGCTTCTTCATTTTCTACAGCGATCGTGGTCTTGAACTAAATTGTTAATAAAACAAAATGTATGGCTTTTAATCCGTATTCATCTGTTAGAGCAAACGTCTCGGTGCATGGTGTTGCTCTAGAAAAAGTGCAGGAGTTTGTGTATTTGGGGGTCTGCTTGAATCACAAAATGAGTTGGTCCTCACACATCAAGAGATGCTCACTAAAACTCCAACAAGAAGCTGGCGCTGTAGCAAAACTGTGCAAAACAGGCCCATGCATACTCTTTAGAACCTGTGGTAGAGATTTATAACATCAAAGCAAAAAGTACAGCCATGTATGGTGTAGAACTATGGGGCCACGTCAATAGTGATGAACTTGGCAAAACTGAAAAAGGATTGTGAGGAGCATTCTTAACCTTCCCCAGAGTGCTCCTCGCCTCCCCCAACTCTTGATTTGGGGATTGTTCCTATAAATCAACTTACTATGTGTAGCCTTATTTTGTACTGGAGCAAAAGGAACAATTGATGGACGGAATTCTGACCAATGTAAACATTCACCCCAGTCACAAAGATCTGTGTTTAATCCATCGTTCTTTTGCTTACCACACCAACCCAGTTTGGACCCAGACATATGCAAATTAGTATTGACCCTGTCCTCATGGGAACTGTCCAGCCCGAACTGCCAAGCCAGGTCCTCCACGGCCAAGAAACAAGCCCTCTGGGACCGGTTTCAGGGCATCACACCTCATCAGCCAGGCTACCTTGAATCCAGCTTCAATTCAGTGGCGCATTGAGCACAGTACTCATGTCTTGGAATACCCTTCCCAATTAGGGTGACAAACCCCATTTTAATAAAGCTTACAGTGAGTGAGACTCAGTTAGTGAGACACACTCACAGCAGAAGTTCCAAAAACTGGTAATACAGAAAGCAAAAATCCAAGGTGTTTAAATGTGTTGATTCCCAATACTCATAGTCAGCAACATGTCAGATGTGTTAGCTCCATTAATGACCTTCAATGAAAGCTAGACTGCATGATGCCAGGAGACTACCTTAGTGAAAACGTAATTGTTCCAACTGTTTCAATTAAAGTAGAAGACCACCTTGAACACTGATTTATGTCCGACTAAAATAACCAATCAAAAAAAAGGAATGAAAAGCAACAAGACAGCATCTACGACACTTCTTCAGGTCGTTACTAAATGTATATGTTGCTTCGACTGAGTGTGGCCGAAATCTGTGTGGGTGTCAAAAGATTACTGTCATGCTGCTAGGAAGTGCATGAGGTGTTTTTTTAGGATTCTGGAAATCCAATTTGCTGGCAACATCTAGAGATGTTCTTTGGTCTATTTTACTCCTTATTGATATGCATGGTGATTAAGGTCTACCTGACTATTTTGGCAGCTTTAGTGTGTTTCTTCTATGTCGCTTGTAGCCTAATTTGTCACCCTCAATTACTGATCTGTGTAATTTATGCCCCATAATGCTAAACCCACATTTCAACCCAATCACCCAAGATGTTTAAGAACATTACAATTGCACATAATGTACTTACACCGACAGTGCCTTGTGGATGATGTATGCTGCTACTTAAGGTCACATGGGCATTTGGATTTAAGGCCCTCAAGATTATCCACTACGATCTAGCTCACCTGTGAACAAGGCTGATGTTGCAGCCGAAATGTGTCGGGAAGAGAGTAACCCTGGGCGTAGTTCGCGAAGTAACGCTTCGCGAAGCTACGCAAAGTGCAGTTCGCACTATGCGAGCTACGCGTAGCACTACGCGAACTGCGTAGTGCGTGTTCGCAATGATTGCACAGTGCCGGATGCTTGTCCGCACTGTGCAATCATTGAAAACGGCATCGTGCACAGTGCGAGCTGTCTTTTACTGCCGCTCGAGTAGATTTTTACTCGAGCGGCAGCTTTCTCAACGCGGACTGGTAGTTTCTCATCGCGAGCGGTCGCGAGCATACGCGACCACTCGCAATGAGAAACCTGACCTCCCCGCGTTGAGAATCTCGCCGGGAGGTTTATTTTCCACGCTCGCGATCGGCAACTTGATGTTGCTGATCGCGAACGAGGAAAAAGTCTCGCCGGGATGTCATTTTGCTTGCTCGCGGTCGCCAACTTGACGTTGAGGACCGCGAGCAAGCAAAAAATGACCGCTGCACTACGCTACGCTACGCTACGCGTGTTTGCACTGTGCTACGTGCAATTCGCGTAGTGCGAAGTAGCGCAAACTTCGCAAACTACGTGAGCGTAGTGTAGTTTTCCGCCCAGGCCTAGAAGAGAGAAGGAAATGCTGCCACTTTGAATTAAAATAAAGCTGGTGTTTCACGGATCTGGGCTTTGCTATCTCTTCTATTGGTGATTTGAATGACAGGACGCTCCATGCCTGTCCAAAAGAAGCCACCCTGCATGAATGGGGGCTCCCATCAAATGTGGAGACTTTGTGTACAATTTGGGGAGCATGTCCCGCTCGGCCCTCTTTCAACACAATGGAAGATTCCTGGTAACAGTAGCACGGAGGAGAGAAAGGGAGACAGGATGGGAAATGTCTCCATTTGCCATTTCTGAGAAACCTGTGCTTTTAAATACGATATGCTTTTGGCAGCAGAATGCACAAAACTGCAATTATAAATAGAAGCCTCCTTTGCAACACGTGACTGTTTTTATAATGAAATTACGTACACTTGGACAATGTATTTTTTATTGTGATATTTTTTATGCTATTTGAGCATGATGTTTATGAACATTACACTTGCACCTAACGTATTTACACCGAAAGTGCATTGTGGATGATGTATGCTGCTACTTAAGGTCACGTGTGCATTCGGATGTAAGGCCGTCAAGATTATGCACTATGATCTAGCTCACCTTTGAACAAGGTTGATGTTGCAGCCGAAACACGTCAGGAAGAGAGAAGGAAATTATGCCACTTTGAATTAAAATAAAGATAGTGTTTCACGGCTCTGGGCTTCAATATCTCTTCTGTTGGTGATTTGAATGACAGGACGCTCCATGCCTGTCCAAACGAAGCTGCCCTGCAGGGATGGGGGCTCCCATCAAATGTGGAGAGTTTGTGTATGGATATATATATATATATATATATATATATATATATATATATATATATTAACTGAAAAAACCACAGGTTTTAGGGATGTTATAGTTAGAAATTAGCATTTAAAAAACCTTAGATATTCACTGCAAATACCACAGGTTACAGGAACGTTATAGTTAGGCTGACTTTTCACTCATACAAAACCAGAGAAATTCAGTCGTTATAGTTAGCTGAGCTAACTATAACTTCCTGCCCCGCATGCACTGCTGATGATGTCACATATTACATCACTCATGACATGGTCAGTGACATCACTGATGACATCTCAAATGACATCACTGATGGCATCATCCAGTGACTGAGTGTTTCTAAAAAGTTTAAGAATGTTATATATATGCCATGGTGTATTAAAGAATGAGTGGGTGTATGAGTGTCTGTATGGATGATTTAGTGCATGCATGACTGACTGTATAAGTGAGTGATTAAACGTGTCTTGATTAAAAGTGAATGTATTGGTGAGTGACTAATCTGTATAAATGTGTGTATCAGTCTGTCAGTTGGTGTGTAAGTGGCTGCATGGGTTGGTGAGTAGGTACATGAGTGTCTATATGGGTTACTGATTAGTTGTCTGAGTACCTGTATGGGTACCTGAGTGTCTGTGTGGGTGGGCCAGGGTGTGTGTGACTTCCTGCATAAATGTATGAGTGGGTGAATCCCTGGGTAAATGGGTTCATGAGTGCATCTGTGAGGGACTATATGGTTGAGTGAGTTTGTGTATGGCTGTGTCGGTGAGTGAATGGATGTCTCAGTGGTATATGGGTGAGTAACTGCATATGTGAAAGGCAGTATATGTAAGTGTTGGAGTATATAAGTGACTGTGTGAGTGAGTGATTGTGAGAGTAGCTGTATGGGAGAGTGTGTGCTTGTGTCAGCGACTGTATAGGAGAGTAAGTATTTGTTACTATATGTATGAGTAGTGAGTGTGTGTGTTTCTGTATGGATGAGTAAGTGACTGTGTGATTGAATGTTTGGGTGAGTATGTAGGTGTGTGAGTAGCTCTATGGGTGACTTACAGTGTATGAGTGGCTGTATGGGTGTGAGTGTATATATCAGCAGCTGTATTGGTGGGTGACTGGCTGTATGAGTGCCTGTATGGGTGAGTGAGTAGATGTGTATGTAGACCTATGAATCAGTGAGTGGGCATGTACGTACTGGTATTCGTGTGTCAATGGTTTCAAGAATGGTAGTCTGAAATTTGGAGTGGGTGTATGAAAGGTTATCTTGGGGTGTGAGTAGGTGCATCAGATTATGTGGATGATGTTTAAGGGTGGGCGTAGTTCGCGAAGTAGCACTACGCGAAGCTACGCGAAGTGCACTTCGCACTATGCGATCTACGCGTAGCACTACGCGAACTGCGTAGTGCGCTGTTCGCGATGATTGCACAGTGCCGGATGCTTGTCCGCACTGTGCAATCATTGAAAAAGGCATCTTGCACAGTGCGAGCTGTCTTTTACTGCCGCTCGAGTAGATTTTTACTCGAGCGGCAGCTTTCTCAACGCGGACTGGTAGTTTCTCATCGCGAGCGGTCGCGAGCATACACGACCACTCGCAATGAGAAACCTGACCTCCCCGCGTTGAGAATCTCACCGGGAGGTTTATTTTCCACGCTCGCGATCGGCAACTTGATGTTGCTGATCGCGAACGAGGAAAAAGTCTCGCCGGGATGTTATTTTGCTTGCTTGCGGTCGCCAACTTGACGTTGAGGACCGCGAGCAAGCAAAAAATGACCGCTGCACTACGCTACGCTACGCGTGTTTGCACTGTGCTACGTGCAATTCGCGTAGTGCGAAGTAGCGCAAACTTCGCAAACTACGCGAGCGTAGCGTAGTGCTTTGCCCACCCTTAATGATGTTATCAGTGATGTAATTTGAGATGTCATGATTGATGCCATCAGTAATGTCACTGACCATGTCATGAGTGATGTAATATGTGACATCATCAGCAGTGCATTGCAGGGACCTGAGTTATAGTTAGCTCAGCTACTATTACGGCTGGATTTCTCTGGTTTTGTACGAGTGAAATGTTACCCTAACTATAACGTTCCTGTAACCTGTGTTTTTTTTAGTGAAGATCTAAGGTTTTTTAAATGCTAATTTCTAACTATAACGTCCCTGAAACCTGTGTTTTTTTCAGTGAATTTTTAAGGTTTTTAAATGCTAATTTCTAAATATAATGTCCCTGAAACCTGTGGTTTTTTCAGTGAATTTCTAAGGTTTTTAAATGCTAATTGCTATCTATACCGTCCCTGAAACCTGTTTTTTAGTGAATATTATATACATATACAAAGAAGATTTTTAAATATACTTTAATGATTTTATATAACTTTTTTATATGATTTATATATATATGCAGTAAATTGTTTTTTTTTAAAGATAAAAATGGGCTGCAACATACTACCTTGCCATGATCAATCAATCAGGGTAAATATAAGCGCACTACTCACCCGTGAGGGTCCCAAGGCGCCGAGGGGGGGTCAGCAGTTCCGTATCAGTCGAAGAGCCAGGTCTTCAGAGCCTTCCTGAAGGTGTTCAGGGAAGGGGCGCGTCTGATGTCGGTGGGGAGCTTGTTCCAGGTCTTGGCCATGATGTAGGTGAAGGATCTTCCCCCTGTTCTGGCTCTGCGGATAGGCGGGGTTTTGGCAAGGAGGAGGGGCAATTTTCAATGCCAATACCCCAATTAACACTGGGGTCAACACACCGCCCCACATATCGATATTGGCACGGGATAAGGCATTAGGAAGCCCATTTGGGCCAGGAGCATAATTTGATCGAAGGCGGCATAAGAGATTGGATATTTCATTAATGCTTATACACTCCAGATCATTCTTCAAATCAGGGCTGCCGACTTGCTCTATATATGACTCATTAGGTTTCACAATATTATGTGTGTGGACCTAGTCATTACCCAGGCTCATGTCACTCACTATCTCTGTATTTGTTTTGCTGATTTTGTCACCATTATGACACAGGTCTTGCTTATTCACAACTAGATCGCCCACACCATACAGGTTGGTAATAAATGTTACCCATTCAACTTCCATAATATCGATACTGCAAGCCCTGTTGCCTCCCCTTTTAAGTTTGTTAATAATTTCCCAAAATATTTTTACATTATTTTGTCTAGAGGCATGAAGTAATCTGTGCCATAGCCCCGACTGGTAACATGATTTAGCCAACCACACTTCTCGTCTATAAGATCTTCTTAGAGCCGTAATTTTATCCTGATATACTTGGTAAGAATACTGGTATTAATGAGAGAAGACATCCCGTACAGCTCTATTGAGTGATCGTTTTAATTTAAATAGCTGAAATGTGTACCATTTATTCGGGGAGATTGATGCTAGATTTATTTTCTTTTGATTTCGTACTAGCAATTTTCCCACCAGGGATGATGTAATTTAATTCAATTCATCAATAATGGAACCAACCCCTACCTGGCACTGGTCGCTATCCTTTATTATTGCTTCAGCGGCCTGTATTATTTCTTCATTTTTATCCGAATGCCATACCAATCTCTTCAGATTGTATGAAGAATGCACCGTATTGAGAAGCTCATTTGAAAATTTAAAATGGCAGCATCATCAGACCCCCATGAGGAGGAGGACCAGACCCTTTTGGAGGAAGAAGATGAGCCACCACGAAGAGGAGGGAGAGTGTGGTGTGGGAATTTTTTTTCATTCCTGAGGGCCAGAAGAAAGTGAATGCACTGAAGGTGACCTGCAACATATGCTAGAAGGTGCTGTCTCAGGGATCCGAGAAGAAATATTCTTGTGGGACATATTCAATGTACAAACACCTGAAGATAATGCACCAAAACCGTCTTGCAAGGGTAGAACTTTCAAGACTTAATGCAAGTGTAGGTGGCCAAGATGCGCAGGCATCAACATCAAGACCTGGCGACAGGCTGCAGACCATTCCTCCGACTCTGCCAGATTTTGCCAAAGCTGGACATTTCTGCCCGAAATGTAGTACTGTGTTGTGTGTGGGGGAACAGGTTGTCCAAACCATGTTGGACACCATTAACAACCACCGTTGTTAATTTATATTTTTCTCCCCAAGTAGGCACGCTGCTTGGTGCTTGTTTTTTTGTTTACATTTTCAAGTTAAAGATCTAAAAAACACAAAAAAACTACAAAATAGTTAGAAAAAGACATAAAAATATTTAATAGTTTTTAAAAAAGAAACAAAAAGGTTCCTACGGAACCACCTATTCTGGTTTAAAAAAGAAAAAGTATATGTTGTGTGAATGGATGAGTCAATGGGTAGTGTCTGCGTGATTGGATGAGTGCATGCGTAGTGTGTCACTTATTGGATGAGTGCATGGGTACAGCCTGAGTAAATGGATGAGTGCATGTGTACTGCCTGAGTGAATGGACGAGTGCAAGGCTAGTGCCTGGGTGATTAAATGAGTGCATGGGTAGTGCCTGAATGAATGGATGAGTGCAACGGTAGTACCTGGGTCATTGCATGAGTGCTTGGGTAGTACTTGAGAGAATGGATGAGTGCATGGGTAGTGCCTTGGTGAATGGTTGAGTGCAACAGTAGTGCCTGAGTGGCTTGATGAGTGCATGGGTAGTGCCTGGGTGATTGAATGAGTACATGGGTAGTACCTGAGTGAATGGATGAGTGCAAGGGTAGTGCCTGGCATATTAGATAAGTGAATGGGTAAAGCCTGGGTGATTGGATGAATGCATGGCTAGTGCCTGAGTGAATGGATGAGTGCAAGGCTAGTGCCTGTGTAGTTAGATGAGTGCATGGGTAGTGCCTGACTCAATGGTTGACTGTTAAAGTAGTTCATGGGTGATTGGATGAGTGCATGACTTGTGCGTGTGTGAGAGCATGAGTGCATGCATAGTGCCTGGTTGATTGGATGAGTGCATGTGCAGTGCCTCAGTGAATTCATGAGTGCAAAGGTAGTACCTGGGGGATTGAATGAGTGCATGGGTGTGCTTGAGTGAATGGATGAGTGCAAGGGTAGTGCCTGCATTATTTTATAAGTGCATGGGTAGTCCCGGAGAGAATGGATGAGTGCATGGGTAGTACCTCAGTGAATGGCTGAGTGCAAAGGTAGTGCCTGAGTGATTGGATGAGTGCATGGGTAGTGCCTGGGTGATTGGATGAGTGCATTTGTAGTGCCTCAGTCATTTCAACAAAATGTTTCTTGCTCTTGGGAGACTTTAACGTACACAGTGAGAACACTGCAAATCAGGATGCCTCTACGCTCCTGGCAGACTTAGACACTCTAGAACTAAGTAAGATCAAAGACTGCCTCACTCACTCAGCTGGACACACGTTAGATCTCATTTTTACTAACTCTTCCAGCATTTTCTGTGAAGCTCCCTGTCCACTCACTTGGTCTGACCACTCATTAATAGATTTTCAAATCAGGGATATCAGGGTATGCAACGTTTCCCCTATGACCCCCCTTAGCTTTCGCAGACAGTGGCATAAAATCACTCCTGACCACTTCCAGGATATAATTCCAGCACTCTGGAACCTTGAATCAGATAATGTGGAGGAATGCCTGGCTTGCTATAATTCCACAGTTACAACTGCTATTGATCACCTGGCTCCTCTGAAACAATGCCATAGTTCGGCTAGGTGCCCCCAGACAGCGTGGTTCTCCTCCAACCTTCGTATGGAAAAGCATCAGTGTAAAAAGTTGGAACGGGGCTGGCGCCATTCCCATGATGCACAGGCCAAAGAGAGATATAAGATCACTCTGGCCCATATTGCGCTGCAACTCAATCAGGCAGGGAATGCCCCCAAAGTTCTCTACCAAATCCTTCACTATCCCGAAGGCATGCAACAACGAAGCAGCTCCATCCCAAGCTCTCTGTGATAAAATAGCAACATATTTTACTCAGAAAATTGAGCTGATCTATGACAAAATCACCTCAGTCGGGAATTCTCCGCAGGATTCTATAGCATGCTACTCTCCTGCCCCGCCTAATGTGCAGACGGTAGAACATTTCCCCAGGCTCACTGCCGGTGATGTAGAGTCATTACTGAACACAGTAAAATCAGGCTCCCCTTTGGATATTATTCCGGCCAAGACCACCTCTTTGCTCTCCAAACCGCAATCCCCCCCCCAATTTGCTCGATCCTCATTCTCTCAATGAGAGAGGGCCAACTTCCCAATGAATGGAAGGCGGCACAAATAATCCCATCCATAAAAACACCAAGTCCCCCATGGAAGACCTATCCAACTATCGCCCAATTTTGCTGTTACCTCTCCTGAGCAAAATATTGGAAAAACATATCAACAAACATCTGTCTGACTATGTCGAAGCCACAAGCTGCCTTGATCCATCTCAGTCTGGATTTAGGCCCAGGTACAGAACTGAGTCAGCTTTGATTGCTGTCACCGAGAATATTAGACAGTCCCTAGACAACGGACAAGCACTACTTCTGGTACTGCTCGACTTGTCGGCTGCCTTCAACACGGTCTCTCATCAGATTCTGCTCAGGAGACTCAAAGAAATTGGAATCCAAGGGCTAGCCTTCCAATGGTTGTCGAGTTTTCTCTTTCATCGAACTCAGACTATCAACCTAGGCCCTTTCTGCTCAAAGACCATGGGACTGACTAAGGGAGTACCCTAGGGATCCTGTCTCAGTCCCACTTTATTTAACATTTATATTGCTCCCTTAGCGGGATTACTTAGGAAATTAGATTTTGTTCCAATCTCGTATGCTGATGACACTCAGCTCCTACTTTCCTTTGACAAACATACTCCCAACGCTCAGTCCACCTTCTCGGATGGCATGATGGCAATCGCTAGCTGGATGAGGAACAGTTTCCTCTAGCTTAATGCGGGGATAACTGAGATCATGCTGTTTGGTGACGCCTCTATGATGTGGTCCCCAAGCTGGTGGCCAGAGGAGTTGGGCGCCGTTCCGGCTCCCAAGACTGTGGTCAAAAAACTGGGCATATGCCTGGACCAGAAATTGACAATGAAGGAGCATGCTGCAAACACCGCTGGCTCCTGCTTTCAATTGCTAAGCCTCCTACGTAGGGTATTTCCCTTCCTTCCTCTGACCACTCAGAAAACACTCATCCAGGCATTAGTGTTGAGCCACCTGGACTACTGCAATGCCCTTCTGATCTCAGCTAACGAATCATCACTGAGCAGATTGCAAGTAGTCCAAAACACTGTGGCTCGCCTGTTCTCGAATGCCCCCCCCAAACTGCCTCCCTCCCTCTCCTACATCAACTGCATTGGCTTTCAGTGCATAAGCGGATCAGATTCAAGATTTGCTGCATTGTGCATAAATCCTTGAATGGCAAAGGTCCTAGCTACCTAGCTGAAATATTCATTAAATACCTGCCATCTAGGTCCCTACGCTCATGGACTAAGTCTCTACTCCTTGTTCCACGTTGCACTAAATCGCGTCTTGGTGGTAAAGCTTTCTTCCACCTAGCCCCCTTCTACTGGAACCAACTCCCCATCCATCTTCGACAATGCCCTGATCACCTAAAGTTTAGAAGGCTCCTTAAAACTGTATTGTTTTAACCTGTTTCCCTTCTCTGGCCGGCTGCAGCCCTCCCATAGCACAGAGATACCCCTTGGGGGTGATTCGGGCGCTTTATAAACTAATAAATATCAAATGGATGAGTGCAAGGATAGTGCCTGAGTGATTGGATGAGTGCATGGGTAGTGCCTGCATGATTGGATGAGTGCATTCATAGTGCCTGGGTGATTGGATGAGTGCAAACATAGTGGCTGAGAAAATGCATTAGTTCATGGTTAGCGCTTGAGTAAATGCTTGAGTGCATGAGTAGTGCTTCAGTGATTAGATGAGTGGAGGGGTAGTGTCTGGGTGATTGGATGAATGCATGAGTAGGGTTTGGGTGACTGGATGAGTGCAAACGTAGTGCCTGAGAGAAGGCATGAGTTCATGGGTAGTGCCTGAGTAATTAGATGAGTGCATGGGTAGTGGTCTAGTGATTGGATGAGTGCATGTGTAGTGCCTGGGTGACTGGATGAGTGCATAGGTATTGCCTGAGGGAATGGATGAGTGCATGGGTAGTGCCTTGGTGATAGAATGGTACCATGTGTAGTGCCTGAGTGACTGGTTGAGTGCAAGGATAGTGCTTGAATGGTTGGATGAATGCATGGGTAGTACCTGGGAGACTGGATGAGTGCAAGGGTAGTGTCTCCCTCGTTGGATATGTACATGGGTAGTATGTGAGAGAATGCAGGAGTATATGCATAGTGCCTGAGTGAAAGGATGAGTGCAAGGATAGTGCCTGGGTGATTGGATGAGTGTAATAGTAGAGCCTTTTCTCTGGCATCTTCACTATTCACTGACTGCTCAGAATGTTGGGCCTAGCAAAATATAAAACAGCAAACCTTCCCATGTCACCTTTGTTAGTCTAACCATGTTTCCGAAGGCTTCAGTGCGTGTGTCTGTGCCATTTCCAAGAGACATGATACATAAAAAGAAACCTAGAATTAGTAGAATACCTGTGTTGCAGACCGCATGTATGTATTCCTTTCTGCTCATAATACAGGGCACGTGGGTATTCAACAGTCTATTTGAGGGGTTCTGTGACACCTACATAGGTAAGACATGTCTCCCTCTGCGACCGAATGATGGAGCGGAACTGAGAAGATTTATGCACCTGTATGAGAAGCTACCCAGTTTTGAAGCTAGGATATTAAAGAGGAACAGCACGTGTCAGAATACATGTACAAGTAGACACATACCTGAGTCACGAGAGGATGCAGGCCTTCAAACTTGACAGAGTGCACTTCCCATTGCAATCAGACACTTAAATTTATATGGCCTACTTCAAATATACCTTTAAGAGACTTATATGAAGTAGCCTACTCTCTGGTCCCTCTGCCAACATGTCTTAAACCTCACTTTTCTCTGGCAGCTTCACTATTCACCGACTGCTCAGAATGTTGGGCCTAGCCAATTATAAAACAGCAACCCTTCCCATGTCACTGTTCTAAGTCTCACCATGTTTCTGAAGGAATCAATGCATGTTTCTGTGCCTTTTCCTAGTGACATAAAACATTAAAAGAAACCTAGTAATAGTAGAATACCTGTGTTTCACACCGCATGCTCTCTAAATTTGTGTAGTAGAAGGCTTATGTATTCCTTTCTGGTCATAATGCAGGGCATGTGGGTATTGAACAGTCTATTTGAGGGTTCTGTGACAGCTACATAGGTAAGACATGTCTGCCTCTGCGACCAAATGACAGAGTAGTACTAACAAGATTTGGGGACCTGTATGAGAAGCAACCAGGTTTTTAAGGTAGCATCCTATTGGTGAATCAGTGGGTTTATGAGTGACTGTATGGGTGACTCAGTGGGTGCGTGACTGAATGTATAAGTGAGTGATTAGGGTACTCAGTGAATGTATGGGTGAGTGACTGGTTGTGTGAATGTGTATATCTGTCTGTCAGTAAATGTCTAAGTGGGTGTATGAGTGTGTTAGTGGGTACATGAATGGCTATATGGGTGATTGATTGGTTGTCTGACTATGACTATGGTTGTCTGGTTGTCGTTGTTTGTGGGTGAAGAGGTGTGTGACTGCCTGTATGGATTAGTAAGTGGGTGAGTCAGTGATCAGAAAAGCTTTATTCGATTGTTTGAACAAAACAGTCATAAAAGCACAAAAAAAAACATTACAGTTATACAATAAAAAATTCCATGGAATATTAAACTAGGAAAGCTTTCAATGAAAGTTAATCAAATTGTGGACAATTGATTTCTGACAAAAAGGACTTTGGGTGAGTCAGTGACTGTATGGGATACTGTTGCGTGTGTGAAAAGTATGAGTGAGTGAGTATCTGTATGGCTGCGTCAGTGATTGAGTGCATGTGTCAGTATGGGTGAGTAACTGAGTATGTGAAAGGCAGTATACGTGAGTGACAGTGTATATGAGTAGCTGTATGTGTGAGTGAATGAGAGAGTGGCTATATAGATGAGTGCATGCTTCTGTCAGTGACTGTATGAGTGAGTATGTGTTCCTATTTGTATGAGTAAATAAGTGTGTGTGTGTGTAACTGTGGTGAGTAAGTGGCTCTATGATTAACTGTATGGGTGAGTGTCTAGGTGTGTGAGTAGTTCTATGGGTGACTCACTCATGTGTCAGCACCTGTATGCCTGTATGAGTGGATATGTCAATAGCTGTATTAGTGAGTGAGTGGGTCTATGAATGGCAGTATGGGTGAGCAAGTAGATGTGTGTATGGAACAATAAATCAGTGAGTGGGTGTGTAAGTACTGGTATGGCTCTGTGAACGGGTTTGTGAATGGTTGTGTGGGAGCGGCAGTGGGTTTATAAAAGATTCTACAGTGGTGTGATTGGGTGCATCAGAGATGATGTGGATGATGTCATCACTGATGTCATCAGTGATGTCATTTGAGATGTGATCAGTGATGTCACTGACCATGTCATGAGTGATGTAATATATGAGGTGATAAGCAGTGCATTACGGGGCCTGAGTTATAGTTACCTCAGCTAACTATAATGGCTGAATTTCTCTTGTTTTGTACTAGTGAAATGTCAGGCTAATTATAACTTCCCTCTAACCTTTGTTTTTTTCCGTGACTTTCTAAGGTTTTTCAAATGCTAATTTCCAACTATAACATCCCTGAAACCTGTGTTTTTTTCAGTGAATTTCTAAGGTTTTTTAACTAGAAGCCATGTTTCTAGAGTGGTGGAGAAAGGGGGCTGGGCCTACAACCAGCGCTCAGGAATTCCACTACGTAGGACTTACAGGAGCTACCAGGAGGGCTGCTTGGCCCCCAAACCCCCTCAGGAGTAAAGTGAACTTCATCCCCAAACCAGTAGGGCACCAGGAGGCGCATTTTCAGAGTGGTGGAGAAAGGGGGCGTGGCCCCCAAAGACCTCTTAGCAATCCCACTGTGTGGGAATTACTGGAGGTAACAGGAGGGGTAGTTTTCGGCCCTGGGGACCCCATCCCCCGAGGCCCAGACATTTTTGTTTACATCTTTTTTTCAAGGGCCCCCCTCCCCCATGCTATTTTTGGCCATTTATTTTTTTTGTAAAGGAGGGGGGCTGCGCGGCCTCCTCCCCATCCCGATTTCGGCCCTGGGGACCCCATTCCCGGGACCCAGCCTTTTTTTTTTAAACTCCTCCAGGGCATGACCACATCGTTGGGGAACGTGGGGGGAGCCCAAAGGCCCCCGTGGTCCCTGCCAGCTCCCCGCCTCCTGTTGGAGCCGGCACTGCTTTTGGAAAAAGGAAGCTGCTAACATGCAGCTCCCTTTTCCCAAAAGCAATTCTGCTTCACTTTATGGAAGCGTGAGCATCTTTTCTGCTCTCGCTTCCATGAAGCGTATCAGAGTTTACTATGGCATGGCGGGAGCACTGCTCCCGCCATGCCAAAGCAAACTGCAATGTCCTGAGGGTTGGCACCCCGTGACATTGCTGGGGCCAGGCTTGGGGGGTGGTGGTCCCCAGGCCCATGGAGGACTCCACGAGGGGTACTGGGCAGCCCCCCTCCAACATGTTTAAAGCCCCGGGGAGGTGTGTTCCCCTGGGCTGGGGGTCCGCAATGGACACCCGCATTTTTTTGATTGGTGCCGAGGGAAGGTGGTGGTCCTAGGGGCTGTGTGAGGGGGCTTGAGACACCCACACTTCATTTTTAAAAATAGCCCCAGGGAGGTGGCGGTCCTCGGGGCTGCGGGGGCGCGTGGCCCCCCTGAATTTAATGAATATAGCCCCAGGGAGGTGGCAGTACCGGGGGCTGCGTGGGGGGGTAGGAGCCCCCCTCACACTTTTAAAAAAAAATATAAGCTTCGGGTAGCCTTCCTGTACAAAATGCTATGCCTAGACAAGTTCAAACACTTTTCCCACTTTGTATGTGATCTGCACAGTGCAGCACGCATGGAAAGTAGGAAAGGAAATATTTCTCCCTTCTGGTGGCATTAACTTTTGGCTCTAAACCCTGTCTACAATTGTTTGTAGTTAGGGTTTTGTGCCAAAAGGCATGGGTGGTTGCATGGGAACTCCCATGTACCCCCTTGGCTCTAAGTAACGCAAAGCAGTGCTTTGCCCTGCTTTGCTTTACTTGTAGGGTACTTTCCAACGCAAAACAAGTTTTGTGCTGGAAAGTAAATTGTTAAAAAGCATTTTGTGCTCCAGCACAAAATGTTTGAAAAGCTACCCCAGAGTGTTCACTCAGGGCTGCAGCACTGTTTGTGCCACCCTGCATGTGACAGAGACAAAGAGGACCCCAGCCTGCCACTGCAGACTGACAGGGCAGCATGTGACACTGCTAGTTCGACTTTGCTATTACATCTAATTGCAAGTCCACCACTTCCCTTAAGGATATATGTAAGTCTCCCCTAAGGTAGGCCAAGAAGCCCTATGGGAGGGAGCTATATGCACTTAGGTAAGACCTATTAGACTCCGACTGCCATATTAAAATGACATCGGTGGGAATTTAAACTGGCCGGGAAATCAGACCCGGTTCGGGCCGGCTCAAGGAGCCCGTCGGCCAGTCGGAAATGCCTCATAATCCCTTTAGGACGGCGTTTCCACCGTCGGAATTATGATTGCACTTGCAAGTGTTTTTGGAGGCCCCTAGCACGGCCCCCTTACCCTCTGGACCTCCGCATGTGGCCCTGGGGGGCACCTATGTTGCCCCGCTACACATCGCTACACCGTGTGGCAGGCACCTCATGGTGCCTGCCACACGGTGCAGGGATTTGTAAAAACGTAAATTTTTCAATGGGAGCTTGTGCTGCAGGCAGTTTTGGCACACCACACAAGCTCCCATTAAAAAATTTAAGTTTGCTACCGCACCATGTGCAGTATAATCCTAATTGCAGTGTCAGAACCGCTGACCTGAGGTTGGTTGGTTCCCCATCCGCAGTGATGTTGGTCAGAGACAACTCTGATAGACATCGTAATCAGGGCCATAATGCTTAATATGTGTTATCACAACACTTCTAAATTGTTGTTTTGCTGTGGAAAGGTTAGGAGCCCAATTGGCTAACACAGGGCACCCTAACCCGTCTATCTCCTGAATGGGACAACCTAACAGGGTCAAGTAAGCTGTCAAATTAATTGGGACATTAAACCCGACCTGATCCCCAGGCCAGATTTAAAGTCACTTTGAAAGTTATGCAACTTTTAGAAAGATGCAACTCTGCACTCCAGCTAGTCCAGTAGCCTCACAAAGGCACTGACACATAGGCAGGGTTCTGACCACTTGGGGAGATGTGTGAATGACTCCCTGGCCTGAGAACAAAGGCAGTTGCCTCAGAGTGAGGAGTCACCTCCTCTCCCAGGATGGCAACTCAGAGTGTTTGCCGAAAAGGCAGGATTCAAAGATGAAGCAGCCTTTGAAGGGCCACTTGCGACAACATCCCTGAGCAGGATGGCTTTTGTTTCTGCAGAAAATTTGGAAACAGAGTTAAGGGTGGGAAACCTGTGTCCAAACCGGTTATCCCATGGGCATGTAGCCCACAGATAGCCACACCTCTAGGATGGGCTGCCCTGCTCCCGAAGACCAAGGAAGGGTCATGCCATCTCGAAGGAGGCAAGAATGGGGTATTCTGGGATAGCCAGATGCCTCATATCAGAGGAACTTTGTCACTAGAGAGGAGTGGACCCAGTAGCCCATTGACTAGTGACCAAGTGGTCCCCTATGAGCACTTTCCTGGGATACAAAGGGCACCCTTGGCATCTTGCCCCCAGTGCTCACTGGACTTGGAAGAAAACTCCTTTGCACCCGTTGAAAGCGCACAAAGAGAGGCTGCAACTGTACCTGCTGCATTTTGGGCTAGCCAAATTTGGAGCCTGTTCTTCGTGCCTGACTTGGGGAAAAGTTGATTCCCAGTACAAGTCCAAAGAAGAGACTCCAGGGGTCAGTTGGCTGACCCCCTAGAATGGCACTGGGGACATTAAAACTGAAAGAGCCCAAGCTGCATCTCTGGTAGCCAACGCAGACTTTTTGCCACAATAGGAATCCAGGCAACTCTAAGGACAATTTGGAGATAGCCAAAGGGTGCACTAGTGGCGGATGGACCCGTGGCTGTTGGTTGTGACCAGATTCATGACCTAAGAGAGACAGCAACCTCCACCAAAGATTTGAACCCTGGCTGCTGTGTTGCAAATGTGCAGTGCCGGCATTGGCAGCCCTTGGAACCCTGCACAGAGGACTTCATGGTCCTTACGAGATGCGTGGACAAAGTTGCCCCTACTCACCTGTGGACCGAGGACTCAACCAGGCTTTACCCTTGTCGACCTCACAGTGTCAGGAACATCCTTTGAGCATCCTTTGCCTGCATCCCTCAGCATCAGGTCTACTCCATTAATGTCTAAGGCAGTCATCTTGTAAAGTTGAGAACTTTCTTCAAAAATGCTCTGCTGGCCAGGAAACTGTCCAAAGTATCCTTTCCGCCCCCCAAACCTAATCCCTGCTAGATTTTATTGCCCAAGATGGGCCGGAGTACTCGCACTAACTTTTCCAAACTTTTCAAAAGTTTTCAAACTTTATGTTTGCCAGTGCTTGTTTGTGGTAGCATTTAAAAGTGCTAAAAAGTCATAAAATCTTTATCTCCTGAACCCTCTGGTGGATTTTGATGATCAAAGTCACTATACATTCATAAAGGTACTCTCTATTGTTTTAAATTGTTGTTGTGTCTTTTTATTAGTGTGTGATTTGCTTATTTCGTTGTTTGGTGCTGTTAAAAGTCACACTAAATTACTTTGCTAAGCCTTACTGGTCACAGCCACAGCTATCCAGGGTTCAGCTTACGGTTAAGTAAATGATAGTGAAGAGACCCAAGACTGTATCTGTGAGTGCACTCCACGATAAGGCCCAACAACCATATCATAGTACACCCAGATCCTCATATTTACTGAGTCACCAGATGTGCAGTATGTCTCCTAGCTGCCCAAGACTGAGAAGCACTACAGAAGTGTTGGTGACAACGGAGATAGTGCAGGTTTTGGTGCTATCAGCTGTGGTGATGGCAGCTGGGATGCTGGCACCTTGGTGGTAGCAGTAGGGGTGGTGGTAGCAGCAGTTACAGTTGATGGGTCTGTGAGAGATACAATGGTGGTAGCTATTGTCGTTGCTTTGGAGGGTCTACTTGGAGCATTCACAGTGGGTGCTTGTGAATCTAAATAAACCTTCAGTTGATAGCCATCTGCCGAGGGGTGTGGTAATTAGTGGCAGGTATATGAACACAGTAACAGGCTTACATTTTAGCCTAAAACTGTACTGGGGAGATCCTATTATTTTTCTGCCATTCTCTTACTCAGCTTGGGTTTCACATTCACTTCCTAATTGTATCCATGATTGTGTGGATAAATTGAGATTTTAGTCTTACAGATAAGTGAAGCCACAAAGCATGTACAATTTCAAGATCCAGCCGACGGATTCAACTGCCATGCACTCAAATGTAGGTACAGTTATATGAGAACTGAATCAACCCTGTAAAGAATTAAGGGCTTGAAAGGGTGCTTTATAGTGTGCACTTAGTAAGTGGAAAAGGAACCAAGCTGCAAATTTAAGGGATGATAACTGTACCTGCTATGTATTCTTTTTTTTGTATTTACACAAGTGTTATGTTGGAATATTAAAATTTATATTTAGGATCTATTTTTTCCAATATTTGTAACATGGAATACCATGAAATGATCTCCATAGTTGATTCTGCATGTTCCATGAAGTCCTTGTGGGATGGGAGAAGATGTGAGGTGCAAGGCTCATCGTGGGGTGCCACTGTCAAGGATCTCCCCCAGCAACAGAGCATCATTTCGTTAACTCCATCCACAGCCACATAGGAATACTTTTTAAAATAATATATACCATTAGACTTTGCAAATTCACGCAACTGTGATATTTGGAAACCTACTGAGATAAGCTAAAGTGGGGAACAGAATTGAAAATCACTGAAGAAGGAATTAACATGTGAGATCTCCTACTTTACCAGACGTCATAAGGTACATTAAATTTGTTAAGTGCAGTGCAGTTATAGTGTGTGAAGA
This sequence comes from Calotriton arnoldi, assembly GCA_963921515.1. NCBI lineage: Eukaryota > Metazoa > Chordata > Amphibia > Caudata > Salamandridae > Calotriton > Calotriton arnoldi. The sequence continues at coordinate 89,679 of CAWUFW010018931.1, read as the reverse complement.
AAGTTAGAGCCTTTACTTTTCTACTCTTGTCCCCAACAAAGGGTCGACAGGCCCCTTTAATTGACCCACTCTTTGTAATTATGCAGTAATGAATTCAGTACCACAAAAACTCATGAAAAAGATTCATTCGGGAGAGCAATATAAGAAATCGTACATGTTGTATATTTGCAGTACATTTGCAGTAAGCAACTCCATGGAACTATTAATAGCTTGCCATTTTAAATCAACACAAACATTCTGATATTAATTCCTAAAGGAAAGTCCATTACATCTACGAAAGGACATTATAGTATGAAAACACCACATGCTCTACAGATTAAGATACACCTTTTCAGGGTCACAAATTAGGCTATTACATTAACTGACCTCCTTGGGCATTCATTGATTCTTGGAACAGTCTATACATGCTTCTAGGAGTTGATACTCTCCTGCTGTCCATCGCTGAACCTATTATCATGCACACAGCATCACACTGGAGCAAAATTGTAAACTCATCTCTATCCCATCTTGAGTCTCCCAATATTATAAAACAAAATGGGTATTAAACCTCTCATAAAAATGTAAATGTAGACCTATATCAGGTTTTGAGATTCTGCCCAAAATAAGTGAGAGCTATGTAGCCAAACAACTTAACAACTAAAGGAAACCTCATTGTTAAGCAAGAGAGAAGCTTTCGTCTTGATATGAACTGCAGATGAGCTCCCACAGAGTAAAAGTAATCAAGTTTCTTACAATTAAACAAATTTCTCTTAAGAATCCTTAGCTTAACCACAGCATTGTAGCAGGTATATGAACAGTACCATCAAATCAACATTAAAACTGAGAAATACATAATTTAAAATGGCCACACCAATGTATTTAGAAATAAATGTATTGTCGTCCTTAAATGACACGAGAATGACTAACATAGTTTGGAGGGTTCAGTGGTTATAACACTGTCAATATGAGTTCCACTGATAAGAAATGAGAACCAAATATCCAATGCAGGGTAGTGATGGAGGTTGGCCAGGTCCTATGGACCCTTCAAAGTTGGCCAAATTTGGAGTTAGATTGCCCATAAACTGTTGCTTTACATCTGGAGATTTCAGCTGACTAAATATTTTATTTTTCTATTTCATCACTTTTTTGGAGGCGGGGGTGCAAATGATCTCAGTAGAACATGGCAAATAGATACTGATGTTATAATCAAAAAAGCTCAGAATGGGGAAAATTAGACCATTAAGGTTTTGTCTTTGTCAGGCACATTTTAGTTCCTTTTCCCATCTTGAGATTTATCTTTGGACAATACATTTTTTTCTACAGGGCAGAATCATCAGCTGTGCATAGAGGAAAGCTTGGAATGAGAGATCTCTACAAGATTGGTTCACTATTTACACTGTTCTGCTCTAGCCTTGGATATGACAGCAAAATGTTTCAAATGGCAGAAACTAGGAAATTATTACCTCCATGGATGAGTCTTTTTGGACAAGCTTAGCACCTTGTGGGTGTAATATGCCAGAGTCCCAGCTTTTCTAAAATGTTCTTTAACTTCTCCAAAAGATCCCAAACTTCTAGTTAAGCAGCAAGAACACCAGTGCAGGGATGGGTATTTCTCTATGTTTAATCTGGTCCACAGCCAAATTGCCAGTCACTATTGATCTTGCAGGTTTTCTTACAGGGAAATGCAAGTTTCTCTATCTTGAATATATTCTGGACTTTTACCTTTTCATGAAAGAAATGCCAGCCATCCCCCAGCCATTACAAGGACACACTTTTTTATAGTTCAGAAAGAGTCTAGCTTTCTTTTCCCCAAGAACAGCTTTCCCGGTTCAATGAGTCAAAATAAATGTTTAAAGGCCCCAGAGCTCTGAGTGACAATGACCCATTAAATATTGTTGCAAAGTCATCCTGGGCACCCCCAGTTTTCTTATTGCTGACTAGTACTGGTGTTAACTGACTCTGATTGTACCTGGGCTCTGTCTAACTAGACCCAGGGCCAGTGATATGCTGAAAACACACTTAGAATACAGTGAAAACACCTACACACACTAGGGCACGCTACGGGTTAGGGTACCCCTATGATTGGCATGACCTACCCTATAAGGCCCTAGTACATAATAGGGCAGGGGGATTAAAACTATCTTTAAGTCCCTAGTATATAATAGGGCATGGCAGTGTAGAGGCCAGCAGCCCTTTCTGCATTTTGCATGTGTGCCCTGCTAAGAGACTGAGGCCATTTTAAAAGCAGCCCTGTGTTGCAGAACTACTTTTAAATGCAAATTGTGCCCAAACCTGACTTTGGTGTTAGGGGCACTTACAAATCGATAAACTACAATATTTAGGCATATTACATACCCCCAGGGTCTCCCCTAGGTGTCCCAGGGGTGGGAGGTCAGGTACCTATATGAAGGACCCTTATAAAGTAGGTTTTATATGCCATTGCGGATAGATACATTGCACATTTCACTTCCCTCATTGTAGTTCAGTGCTTCCCAAAATTGACTTTTGTACTAGGAGCACTGTGGAGTGAGGATCTACATAATTTTTGTATAGTCAGGACCCCTAAAGTCTCCCCTAGGTGTCTCAGGAGTGGGGGGGGGGGTCATGTAGTTCTAAGCAGGGTCCTTATAAAAGGAGTTTTATAGTACTTGGTGCTGGAGAAATTAGACATTTCATTTTCCCCATTGTGGATCCCCGGCCACATAGATTAACATTGCAATAGTTTATGAATCCATAACTACTGCAAGGGACAACCGAAAACTATCATTCAAGGACTAAAGTGAATAGTATTGAAAAATACAACAATATGCTGTTGTTGAATTTATTCTAAAATGTACAGATAAGAAGTTGTAAAGCTTTCTTATCTGTAAGCCGAAATTCAGCCTTTCTGTGGTCCCCCCTGATTGATCAGAGTTAAGAGGATTAGCCAGGCTGCTTTAATGAGGTCATAAGTGGCACCCGGGGTGAGAAGTCATTTGGAAGGAGAGGGTTCTGCTACACAGGAATGTCAGAGCAAGGAGGAGGGGTTGTAAACCATGAGCTTCAAAGGAAGAAAGGGACAGACAAAAGAAGCCAGGTACATCTACACCAATCCCCTCTGAACCCATCCAGATGGCAGGTTTAAGACAGGAATGTGCAGATGCCAGGGGGGAGGAGACTTTGGAGATGAGCCATACTGGAGGTTAGTTTAGCTAGCCCTTGCCTCTCTGCTCAGACTTCAGCCATATTGAATTTTAGAAGAATAGTGCTTTCTGGGAGACCATTGTGCCACACTTTGGAGGAAATGGTCATGCTCTGGGGTGTTGCCCTGTACCTCATTGGACAGGAGTGCCCTCCTGTTTGATCCCAGAGAACAATGAATAAGTATCTGAGAGGGGCAAAGCCTCTCAGAATTGCTGCTTCAAACAAGAGAAGAAGAAGGGTCCATGCTGGAAGTTTGATTTGCACCAACCAGGCCCTGCACTGTGACTGACTGTGCCTGCTGCACAATCTTGAACTACAGCCCTGTGGATCTAACTGGCTTCAAGAGGAATAATGAGTGGACTCCCTGCAAGCTATAGGTTAACAGAGCTCACCTGGACCATCACCACCAAGAATCCCAGACTGGAGTGCATTCAGTGGGCATGTAAGGATTTTGTCCAGGTGGATTGTGGGAACTGAAGTCCCAAACTTTCAAGGACCATCTTGAAGCTTCCAGACCCTTGGAGCCAGTTTTGCATGATTTGGTACCGTCAGAGGCACTTCAGGGAGAAGTTCCAGAAGTGGACCAACTCGATCTGGTCAGTCAAGCTGGCGACCCTCAACCACAAGCCGGCCTGCCCTCTAGGTTCGTCCTGCTGAAAAGTAAGCCTGGGCGGTGAAATTCGCTACGCTCGCGAAGCTTGCGAAGTCACGGTAACTTCGCGATTCGCGTAGAACGCAAAGTTACCGTGCACTACGCAATTTGCGGCGTAGCGTAGCTGTTTTTCTTCATCGCGCGCTCAATATACGTTCTCGCGCGTGCAGTAACGACCTACCGTGATTCTGCGTTCGCCGACGCGACTTCCTATCCGTTCGCGGGCGCCACGAGATTTGGAATCCGGCCGCAAGTTCCCACGAGAGTGTGCGACCGCGAACACGTCATTCGGACGCACGATCTGACTTCCGGCGGCAGTGTTGGTAATATCGCGATCCCGAACACGAAGAAACTACATTCTGGCGAAGAATATATCTCGAGCATCATAAAACCTTCTCGAAAATGATGAATTAGTTCATTTTGCACAAAAAACTCCTCAGGTTGTCATTTAGAGATGTAGTTTGGTGAGCAAGGAGTCCTTTTTCTTTTTTCCAAGAGGAAGGAAGTGCCCCTGATTCTCAAACTTCCTGTTCCTGTCCAGCAGGCTCCTCCCAGTGTTTTGTCCATGTGCTGTTCACTTTCATTTGGATTTGGAGCTGGAAGGATCACTTTTTGTGTCTGTCTGCTGCATCATATCATTGGATTGGATTTGAGGACTCTTGGATTTGAGATTTTACAAGTAAGTTGGAGAATTGGTGTACTTGTTTGTTTGATTGGGGCTTGGTTGTACCTACATTTTTTGGGGGGATTTCCATATTTTTTAAAATGTATTGTTGTGGCCTGTAGTTTCGGCAGGGGCCTAGTTGTTTTTCTTTGATTGGAATTTCAGCCAGTAGGCCCAGACTAGAGCCAGAGGTACCCATGGGTGCATGTTTCTGTGATGTCTGTTGAATTTAAAGTTTAAATATCATGTAGGCCGGGCATCCATGGATGGCCTTGTTTACTTTTGAATTGGTAAAAGTGGTTTATGGGGCGTATTTTATTTTTTGTGGTGTTTGTTAAATAAATAGGCCTTTTCAGCCAGTAGGTAACCCTGGGCGTTCAGCTCGCGGACTTTGGGCAAGTCCGCACTGCGCGACAACGCGGACTTACACTTTTTAACTTCTTCGCGCGCTCAATGTATGTTTTCGCGCGCGCGATAACGACAATTTGTGACGATCGCGATGCCGAACACGCAAAATTTACAATCTGGCGAACAATATCTCTCGAGCATCATTAAACCTTCTCGAAAATGTTGATTTAGTTCATTTTGCACAAAAAACTCCTCAGGTTGTCATTTAGATGTAGTTTGGTGATCAAGGAGTCATTTTTTTTTGTTTTACAATTTTTTCCAAGAGGTAGCTAGTTTCCCAGAGTCTCCAACTGCCTGGTCCTGTCCTTTGTCTTCACTTTTTGTTATTTTGGGTGGCCTGGCCATGTGGGTGGCAGCCATTTTGTGAAGCCAGGCATTGTGCTTTTGCCATAGGCCTGCATTGTCTGTCTTGTCTTCCTTTTCTTGTTGTTCTGGGTGGCCTGTCCATGTGTTGGCGGCTATTTTGTGTGAACAGCCACTGTGCTTTTGCCATAGGCCTCAAAGCTTGCGGCCTAGTGTGCCAGTAGGCCCGGCGGTAGTCATCCTCATGGGTGCATAAAAACTGTTTGTGTTGTCTGTTGAATTGTAACATAATTGAGGCCATGGATGGCATTGTTTTTAATTGGTAAAAGTGGTTTTTGGGGCGTATTTTATTTTTTGTGGTGTTTGTTAAATAAATAGGCCTTTTCAGCCAGTAGGTAACCCTGGGCGTTCAGCTCGCGGACTTTGGGCAAGTCCGCACTGCACGACTAACGCGGACTTACACTTTTAACTTCTTCGCGCGCTCAATGTACGTTTTCACGCGCGCGATAACGACAATTTGTGACGATCGCGATGCCGAACACGCAAAATTTACAATCTGGCGAACAATATCTCTCGAGCATCATTAAACCTTCTCGAAAATGTTGATTTAGTTCATTTTGCACAAAAAACTCCTCAGGTTGTCATTTAGATGTAGTTTGGTGATCAAGGAGTCATTTTTTTTTGTTTTACAATTTTTTTCCAAGAGGTAGCTAGTTTCCCAGAGTCTCCAACTGCCTGGTCCTGTCCTTTGTCTTCACTTTTTGTTATTTTGGGTGGCCTGGCCATGTGGGCGGCGGCCATTTTGTTAAACCAGCCACTGTGCTTTTGCCATAGGCCTCCAAACTTGCGGCCCAGTATGCCAGTAGGCCCAGAGGTAGTCACCATGGGTGCATAAAACTGTTTCTGTGTAGTCTGTGGAATTTTGGCATCATTTAGGCCATGGATGGCATTGAATAGATTAAATTGAATTGCGAAATGTGGCTTTTTTGGAGGGTCTGACTATTTCACTTATTGTGTGTGGTAAATAAATGCCTTTTTTGCGTGTGTACTGTGTCATTATAATTGTGTTGTTGTAGTGGTTGTCTAACTTTCCAAAGTGTTTTTAGCCATGTGGATTTTAGTTTTTGCATTAAAGCTGTGTGTGTTTTATAAGGCATCCTTTGTCTGCCCATATATAGGCCTGCTTGAGTTCATTGTTTGCCGTGCTTTGTGCCTGTGAGTCACCATGTTTCTGGGGGCCATTTTGTTGTGGTAGTTATTAGTGTGCTGTTTTTGCCACATAGGCCTGCGTGTCTTTCCATTTTTCCTCTTGTTTTACTGCTTCCAAATCCATCCCCATTGCCAGCTGCAGCTCCCTGATGCTGCTATATATAATACATCACACGTGATGCACAAATTTAGGCCAAACATGCTCCAGTACATTTTAGTTTTTGTTCTTTAATATTTTTATTCTTCCAAAGTGTACAGTAGCCATGAAAGCCCTGGCCTTGTTGTCAACGTCTCACAAATGGCTACACTGTGTGTTGTTGTTGGAATAGTTTCTGAAATTTAATAATTGAGGCCACCACACACTAAGTTCTATATTCTATTTGTTTGATTTGTGCTATGTTTGACTGATGTTCTGGCTTTTTGCTTTTAGGTGCACAAAGACTGAGGAGGAGGTGTGTCTCATCATTTCCTGTTGCACTTCCAGACAGACATCCTGCTGCTGGACACACAACGTGACGTGTGACCTGACCAGACATCTCTGCAACTGAGTGCTGCTGACATCTGAAGAAGATGGGCCCAAAGAAAGCAGGTACCAGGTCCTCCAGTACCAAGAAAGTTGCTATTGAGAAGAAGAAGGAACAGAAGAAGCAAGTGACACTGAAGTCTGGTGTGCCGGCCAGTACCTTTTTGGGAGAAAAAAATTGCGCCTGCAGCAGCGGTGTCCGGGGGCAAGCTGGGGGCAGCACATCCGCATCAGTGGACCCAACCCACCAACCCAGGGCCAAGCACATGAGTGGGGAAGAGGTAGCCAGCCTAATGGTGGAAAGCAGTGATGCTGAGCCGGAGATAAACTTATCGCTATCTCAAAGTAGTACCCAATCAACGCAGGAGGAAACACAGCAGATAAGTGGTCAACAACAACAGCCGCAACCACCGCCCGCAATAGTAGTTGTTGTTCCTCCTGAAGTAGGGGCAGTTCAGGAAATTGAGCCTCATGCAGAGGTAGAAGAAGAAGCCACTCATTCAGAAGATCCATTGTCTTCCAAATCCCCAGCAAGGAAAAGGAGGGGTAGTCCATCGAGTTCTTCGCCAAGCCCCCTTCTGATGATCTAGATGCCACTTGGAAGCCACAAACTGAGTCTGAGAGGGAGCCACGTTCCAAGACCAAGCTAGGGAAAAGGAAGGTTCCAGAAAGCCTTACACTTATGGAGGTCGATGTAGAACAGCAAGATGATGATGATGATGACGACGAGCCAGTCATCACGAACATCACTCCCGGCCCCGAGGAGATGGAGACCAACATTCTTACTCTATCCAAAATCGCTGCGAGGGATGTAGCACGCATACCTCCACAGGTAACACCAACACGACCTACAGCTTCCATATTTGCATTAGCAAAGGCCCGGCAGCGACCTACATCCAGCACAACCACCACCTCTGTAGGAGTAGGTAGTGGTACAGCAGCACAGAGTCAAATTCAACACACACCCTACAGATCATCCGGCATTGGAAGTGGCACCTCCAGCAGGAGGCCAAAGTTAAGCTCCCCAGTTTGGGACTTCTTTACGGTTAGCGAAAAGGAGGAGAACATTGCTATATGCTCCATTTGTAATACCTCTGTTAGTCGTGGTAAGCTTGGTACAAACTATGGTACCGGAGGCCAAATGACCCATCTGAAAAAACACCACTTGATCAGCTGGGAGGACCACCTTCGCGACAGAAAAAAAACTGCAACCATTGGTGTTGGTGGGGATAAAGGAGTAGAAGAAGATCCGATCACGGTGGAAGAGGAAGGACAGGGAGACATTCTCACTAGTGGTACACAAGGTGTCCCTGACCCCAGCAGTGCAGTCTTAACGTTGCACACATCTTCAGCAACATCTCAGTGGCACAAGAGTAAGAGTCAGCCGGAGACACCAAGAAGTACCAGGTCCGCACTACCAAAAAGTGCGTTGAGCCTAAGAGAAAGGAAAACCATGCAGCCTACCATTATCAGCATGTTTGGGGGTGAGGGGCAGTACGAACGCAACCACCCAATAGCACGTTTGTACAATGCGAAGCTGGCTAAAATGTTAGCACTGGACCTTCTCCCTTTTTCTTTTGTTGAAGGGTTGGGTTTTGTGGAATTTGTGTCAACCATCTGCCCAAAATGGCATGTTCCCAGCCGCTACTATTTTGCCAGAGTTGCAGTTCCAGCACTACATCACGACGTGCTGGAATTGCTAGGAAAGGCCTTGAAGCAGAGTGCTGTTCACAGTATCCACCTGACTACAGACATGTGGACCAGTTGCCAAGCCACAGATTACATGTGCATCACTGCACACTGGATCAGTTTTGTGGGTGTTAGAGAACAGCTATCTGCTGGTGTTGATACTGCAGAGATTTTTCATGCCACTCGCAAACATGCAACTGTAGCCATGTTTGCCATGGAGAAATCTCATACTGCTGCAAACATTTTGGAAGAGTTTAACACCAAGGTCTTTGAGTGGCTGCGCCCAAGAGGGCTTACGATTGGTTTTGTTGCCACGGACAACGGCAGTAATGTAGTTTTGGCCATGCGCAATGGTGGCTATTTCAGGGTCCCGTGTTTGGCACACTGCATTAACATTGTTGTTCAAGACTTTTTGAAAAATGAATCAAAAGTCAGCAACTTACTGGTCACCTGCAGAAGAATATGCACACATTTCAGCCATTCTTTTAAAGCCCGGAAGCAGCTGAGGGTCATTCAACGTGAGCATAAACTGCCAGTCAAAGCGCTCATCCAGGAGGTGCCAACACGTTGGAACTCAACTTATTATATGCTTGATCGTCTGTTTGAACTGTACATACCACTCAATGCTTATGTCATGCAAAGAATAGGGGAACCTACTGTGAGAGGCATGACCGTTGAGATGGCTCAATGGGACCTCATTAAATGCCTGACTGAGATGCTACTTCCTTTTGAGATCTTCACACGTGAAGTCAGCAGGGAGGACTGTACTATGGGCCAAGCTATCCCATTGTTGCACATGCTAGAGCAACAGCTGAAGGATGTGTCTGAAACGTACGCAGGTGTGGATGACAAACAAGACGCATATCATTTGGCGGAGACCTTAGCCGCTCGCTTATCGGAAAATACAAGGATTAAAAATAAAATTTTGTCACAACCACATTACATTAGTGCCACAATTTTGGATCCACGGTACAAAGTATTTCTGAACAGCAAGGCAGTAATTCCTTTTCGGAAGTGGATGTTGCCAACTACAAAACTTTGATAGCTAAGGAAGCAACTATTTTCGAAAGCGAACGGCTGTTAATTACAGGCCCCCCACCACAGGCCATAACCAGTACTACAGGGCATCCAGAGTCAAGTTATACTTCGGAGCCTGAGGGCAGTGCATTTGCCTCCCAGCAGTCACCTACACCAACAATAACATCAAGAACAGGATCATCCGCAGCACAATGTGCAACTGATTGGTTTCTACAGCAGGGGTATGGTAAGTCCAGTGCTGATGCAAAGGCAAAACCGGCCGAGCACATCCGAGCACCCCTTAACATTGAGCGGATGGTCCAGGCCTATCTGGATGACCCAACAGAGGTCTTCATGGATGGAAACCCATTGGTGTATTGGTATGGGAAAAGAAGCCAATGGACAGTGCTCAGCAGGCTGGCGATAAAGTATCTCGCTTCCCCTGTCGCAAGTGTCTCTTCTGAGCGTGTTTTCAGTGCTGCTGGTGCCATTGTAACTTCGAAAAGGACCAGTCTCTCGGCCCAAAGCGTGGAGAGGTTAACCATGATCAAAATGAATCAGCACTTTATACCACCGGATTACAAAATACGTGAATCACAGCAGGAAGAGCAGAGCGACTTGGATGACGTAAATAGTGCGTTACAGGACCTACTTCTGTCCGAACCACCAGAGTTTGAGGACGAGCTCCTCTTCCCTGACAACTAGGCTTTCAAATTGTTGCTTTCTTCCTTCCTTTATGTGTCTGTGTATCTGTCTTTCCGGTTCAAATCAAATCACAACAAAACCATCACCACCGTCTTCTTTTTATTTCCCTATTGGAGTTGCACGTCTGTGCATTTAACTGTCCACTCTTCAGAGTCCTGCTTCATCTTCCTGTCTCGCACGAGTACATTTCCATCAAGGCAGACATTAGTACAAGAAATGTTGCCTTTACCAGTCCCGCCTCCATTAGAAGTGAAACGTGACTACTATAGCTATCCTCCGTTTTGTTTTCGAGCTGAAACTCATCAGTGTCCGAAGGCTACAGCCTCAGCAGGCATCCAAAGGTCCTCACTGTCAGGACAGAAGGTACTTGGCAGAGAAAGACAAGAGACTCTTCGAAGAAACTTGCTGACATTTGTGCAAACTCAAATGACCAGCAATGAGCACTACACAGGCCGCGGACCATCATCACAGTGCTGACCATGGGAAGCAACTTAAACTGTGACAAAGAAGTGCCACAGATGAATAAGACGAAAACCGAAACAGCGCCTAACACTCAAAATGAATGTGGACTGGAGTAATAATGATGAGGCCACTGCCCCGCAAAAAAAAAAAAAAAATGTCAGAACTAGGCATCTGATGATCTGACAGCCAAAGAGAAGAGCAAGACAGGTAATGATGGAATGCATTGGATGTTTGCAGACTCTGAGCGATTGCTGTTGTTTGTTGTTGATGTTGTGCATGAAGTCGAACTCTACTCTACTAGTTAATCTACAAAGTGACTCAAGTAAGTAAGTGACAGTCAATGTTTCCTTTCTTGTTGTTTAATAACCAAATTGTACTCCTACTACTGCAGGTGCAGGCCAATATCTGTTGCAATTTTTTAATATGGAATATGGACTTAATCGGAGTCAATACAGACTGAGTTGTAGTTGGACAACACGTACCACACCATGATGATGACCATACTATCTTTTCGCGCGCAGTCATTCAGTTGGATCGGAGATGATTCAAGGACTAACTGCATTTCATGAAGTGGCATAAGGTAAACATAAACACAACAATTCAACAAGAAAGTAGTAAACACAGCAGACCTACATGTCCATGTAGTGGTCTAGTCGAGTGTAGTGATGACTGACAGCGGCGCATTGATTTTGTCACTTAATTAGGAAAATGCTAAGTTGCTGTGTATGCCTTTTGTCTGGCTATGTCAAAAATTAAGGTAAATGGAGGTTGGGTCACGGGCTGGTGCTGTGGTGGGCCTGTTCTGTCCTGTTGTTGTTGTAGCTTAATGCTGTAAACAGAATCTACACGATATATCCAAGCCGCCTCACTCTGAAAGTGTTCTCTCTTCTCTTCTTGGACTCCACCGTAAATGATGTTTTTTTTTTTTATTCATTGATTTCTCAATACCCCTTTTGTTTTTCCATCTAGACGTTACAGGCCGGCCTTTACCCTGTGCTTGCTATACTGGGAGACACAACTCACATTTACCTTACCAATCGGCATCAGGAAGGCCACCAAGATTGATGTGCGGAGCGTCCATGGAAGATAGGACCAAGAGGAAGGACGAGATTCAACTCCACAATTTTAGCATGATAATACAGTAACTTTAGTATCATTCATCATTCATCTTTTAATTAATTTGAATCCTTTTTTCTCTGCAATCATTAGGACTGTGTGTTGTGTGTTTGTTTGCTAATTGATCCCTACAAATGTTTTTTAATTGTCTTTGCTATCTTTACAAGTAAGCCCAGTACAACATGGAATTTGGGTCTCTGAGGGCATATTACAGGCAAGGCAAATTGCATAGAATATACTGGTGCCCTGTACTGTCTAATTGTCTAGTAGGAGTTATTAAGTACTACTCATTAACCATCAAGTTATCTAATCTTCATCATCATTAACGCATGCATTTCCCTTTTCTCGCTTTATTGATTTTTTGGATAAGATCATGGTCGTCTGCCAAGATTGCGCTTTGCTTTTGTTGTCCATGCGTACTGTTTTTCATTTTCAAACCTTTCCCCAAACCCCCTTCCCATCCATTCATCAAACCCTAACCCTCTTCCCCCGGGCTGTGATTTATATTGAGGTGTGATGTGACTACATAAAATGTACACCAATTGATCACACGCTTGCTGGGGCAGATGTGGTGAAAGCAACACTAATTCAATTGCAAGGCAGGGCGAGGAGCTTCTTCTGCTTGGCCACCCATGCTCAGTCTATGTGCATTGTGCAAGCCGTCAACGGCTAATAGTAGTACATCATAATTAATTGCCGTCATTGATTGGATTAATCATCAAACTCCTACCACACAGCAGTAAAGGTTATGAATTACGATTGTGTTAAGTTAAGTGACTCACTCGACAGCCCAACTGCAGTTTATAACTTCTTGTACTAGGCTGTCCCCGCCACCATTATGTTTAATTTGACTTTAGCAGTTGCAACTGCAATATTGTTTGTTTGGCAGTCGTCTTCTGTACTGTATTTCACTTTGTTCGACTACTCCTCCCACAGTTTTTCTCAGGCAAGTGACTGTCTCTTTTTTAATTTTTTTAGCAAATGCTACTGCCAGTGTCTACTCTACTACTACCACCACAACCGTGGCATCTTCTACATTCTCTATGGAAACCATGCAGCCATCGCTGTGCCGAACGTAGTCATCATCAATCACAGGTAAGATAAGTTTGGTGGGAGGTAGAATACTAGTAGGACAAATAACTCAGTGAGGGGTACCGCATCTATCTGTTTGTTATACATCATCGGCAGATTATTTAAATCAAACACTGGCTGCGGCCCTGCAGCAGCAAGCAAACCAATGTGACGTTAATTCGTAAAACAGTAACCCCCCACAAAACATTAACATTGTATGTTTAAGTATAAATATAATTTATTACCCTAACAAAAATAAACTATCCCACACCTGACCCACCCCTCTCCCTAACCCCAACCAATGTCCAAAACGAAAAAAGTCCAAATAATGTCCCGAAACCCCAACGCCCAATTCCCACCCACCAAAACAAGGAATAAAAAGGGCAAAGCAACAGGGTCCTCGATGTTATAATCGGCGGGCTTTGAGGTGTTTGTCCACCAGGATTCTCACCCGCTCCTCCATTTGCTCCTCTTGCCGCGCCATCCGGAGGAAGAATCTTCTTGCGGAATGCCCTGCAGTGGCATCCACAATGGGGGACAGCAGTGCTGGCTGCTAGCGAATTGCGGCGGGTGGCTATCAGACCGCGGTGCCGTACCGCTGGAGTTGGGGCCTGGCTGGGGCCCGGGGCATCGGACGAGGCTGCAGCTGCTGCCGCCTCCTCCTCCTCCTCCGCCAGAGCCACCAGCCACCGGTACTCCCGGCATATGGCCTCCAGTTTCCGGCGCCGGGCCCTGACTGCCAACTCCTTCCGCGATGGTTTGTCTTGGGAAAAGAAAGAAAAAAAATATTGTTGTAACCAGTACTCTTACCTAAACAGTAACACAAAATTAATTCAACACATAATGGCACAGTAGCACTAGCAAGAAGCACAGTACATAACATTTGTGGTAATAAAATATCTATCTATCCTCCCACTTCCTCGGCCTCTAACATTTGTGGGAGTTTCAGGCATTATACTAGCACTATGGACTCCAACCAATACACAGTACACCAGTGTTCTTCTTATCTCTCGTTTAGGGAAATGACATAACCTGGTTGTAGCCGGCATTGCCAGCTCGGTCATCTATGCTTGAAGCCAAGACAAACATACGAGTCATGACGCAGAGTCACATTAGTTTGATTTACTACTGTTTGCAGGTGGGGAAGCTCGTATTTTTCTATTACGGGTGGCACTGGCCATACTCTCTCTGTTACATGGAGGGCAATTGCTCAATTTCACAGTGCCTTGGCTACTACAAAAAGGCAGATTATATATCTGATCCAATGATCGTTGCTTTTATATGGGACAACGACATAAGGTCAGTAGCGGTCGTTGGTGGGACTCGGGGAGTTTGGCCGGGCGGTGGCGTGGGTAGGGGCAGGATGGGGGTAGTAAACTATGGATTACGGCCAATTACAGGTAAGTAAACATATACATAAATGAAACTAATTTTGTTGCGCACACTGCATCACATTTGGCGGTGCAGTGCGCACAATGAAATTCACTTTATTTATTTGTATGTTACAGTAAAGTTACCTGTATTTGCCCGCGTAATACATTGTTTACTACTACCCCCACCCTGCCCCTCCCCACATCGGCTTTAGTACGCTGGCGCGGTTTCTTTAACATTCCCTAAAACTGTGCATCCCGTGACAGTCTCCACCTATGCTGTCTATGATGAATACATACAGGCATCCATCCATTCTAAGTAAATGTCAATCATTCTTCTTAATCTCTCCACAAACGTTACTTTGTTTCACCAACAACAACGCATGCGTCCACTCACTCCGTTGCTTGCCTTGGCTTAGAGTTTCACCCAAACACCGCTGATGATTCTTGCTATCCACAGTATCCACCCATACTGTGTCTTCCACCCAGGCAGGCATCCATTCTTCTTTCACCTCCCACCCATCCTTCAACAACACATGCATCTGATTCCTATCAGCCACCTATCCATGCTTCCAACGTATCCTTCTCTGCCAGTCGTCATATTAAATCTCGCCCGCCCTTCCTCCTTCCACCCTTCTTTCCCTTTTTGTTCAACACATCCATCAAGGTCATCTGATCTGACTTTTAGTCTCCTCCATAAAACTTTCACAGCTGAGTTGGAGTCAGATATACGAGGCCATTGGTTAATGAAGTCACGCTGGTAATGCTATTGCTACTGCATTGCTCATGCTGCTAAGTAAAGGGTGTCTTCTTTATTAACCGTTGTATAATGTTCACTACAACTTCATACCTAATAAGTCTCAACAACAGTACAGTGAGTGAAGTCCACTCCACACACCCTTCCAGCTAGTGCAATGTCAATAAGTCATGAATATAACTTACCACCGCCCGCCACTGCTGCTGGCTCACCCCCTGTATCTCCTGCCCCCTCCGGAATGGCCGCAACGCCATCGCCGCTGGCCCCACCGGCACTGGTGGTCGGTAGTACGCCTAGCAAAAACATGACACATTTTTAGATGCCTGTACACCTCCCCCTATTTATTCTTTTTCACTAGCAAGATTGAAAAAAGGTTAATACATATTATTATTATAAATCACATTCAATAGTCCAAATCGGGTACTAGAGTACAGTCAGTAGACAGACACTAGTAGTGTTATTATGGTCCCTAAGGTCATTATTATACTATACTCTACTCTTTGCAAAGTTAGCCTGAGCCATGCAACCATTTTTCGCTTCATGTCTTTTGCGCATGTTACCTCGCAGCTTGTTGTGCAGTAACAGTAAGATGCCTTTTGAGCCCACATGAGCACATACAGCTACTGTCTGAGCGTTGCGTACAAGAGGTCGGAAAACAAGCCACTTTGTTATGGAGTTCCGTTAGTCCGTATTACTTAGCCATAGGTAACATGTTACAGTTTTTGGGCAGGACTGACAAATGCTTGCATTAACACGCACCATTTTTCTCAGGCAGAGGATTCCCTTCTACGAGTACGAACCAGAGATTTGCAGAGCTTATGAATGATGCATGTAACCAGTAATTCTACGTTCTACGGTGAGGAGTCGCCCAGAATTCACACAGATCTTTTGTCTTATATCATCATGCACTTGTTGCAACAATTTTTATTGTTTTAATCTTATGCATTTTGCTGTTGGAGCTGGCTGGAGTACACTGAATTTTATAGAACAACAACATACAGAAGTTGTCATTTGAAAATAAACCTTTTGAACTTACACATAGACTCTGTGGTATTTGGTGTGGTGGTGGTGGTGGACTTACACGAGTGAGTGAGCGAAAGTGTGTTATGTTCTGGGTTGTGGAATCATAATCATTGGGTATCTTCGGGTGGGGGTTCGGGGACCTAATGAGACACTAGCTAGTCGTTCAGGGGATTGTGGGTTCACTTCTGACTGAGGTGTGAGTAACGTCCAAGTTCCAAACTCTCATCACCAACATCCTCTTTCATTGTGCATAGTTCTGCATGGGGCTGTGCAGAATCCAAGTAGTATGTACTATATCCTATCAAAAATAGTCAAATATCTGGTTGTGCATTTTGTTTGTGGTAATTGTCAAAGCCTCAAGATTAAGAAGCCTAGAAGAGGACAACCGAAAGGACTGGACTCAGTGGCTAGAGCTATTAGTATTGGTCAATCTGAGTTTTATTCAAAACCGTACAATAAAGAGTGGCAATGCAAACTGGGCAAGCTTAGCGACAGACTAATAGTAGTAGTGCCGAGTACAGACATTCATAGCAGAGGCAGTTACAACTTAGAGGCAGGGATAACCAGAATTTAGAAACAGATAGTCAAGTCAAGATCAACGAATCTTTTG
This sequence comes from Calotriton arnoldi, assembly GCA_963921515.1. Lineage (NCBI taxonomy): Eukaryota > Metazoa > Chordata > Amphibia > Caudata > Salamandridae > Calotriton > Calotriton arnoldi. The sequence continues at coordinate 72,938 of CAWUFW010018931.1, read as the reverse complement.
TAAAAAATATAATTAGGGAGTGGAGCCAGAATTAATAATTCTGAATAAATAAGGTCCAGTAAAAGTTAGGGCAATATAATTGTTAATATAACCACTGGAGGACTTACTGGGACCAGCAGCAGGGCCCTCGGTAGAGGAGCGGTCCTCTGGTGGTTGTCCCGCCGACTCGGACCCCGTCTTCTTGCCCCTGGGTGCTGCAGATCAGTGATCATGTAAGATATAATAAAGAAAAAGAAAGACACAAACATTAATGATTGCTGTGAAACAAATAAATTATCTTAAAAAAAACACTCAAAAAACGTTTTAGGAAACAAAAATTGCAATAAAATTGACCTATCGAATCCGAGCACCCAGTGGCTTGCGGAATTCACGGACAGTCTACTTATTGGGGAACACTAATTCAGTGTTCCATTCTGATTGATTCAAATAAAATCCAGAACACTAACTAAGCCTAAGTACCACCTGACCTAGCCCACCTATTCCAGGTGGGCCAATTGTTCATTAAGCATGCATTTCCATTTTTTTTTCCATCAAAAATGCATAGGTGAGAAGGAGGACACATGCATAAAGTCAGTGCATAATGCATACATCAAATTGTTGGTTGGTTGCCTCTGATGTTCTGCAGCTGACTGACACTGCTAAGCTAAGCTTACCAGTACCACTCACTAAACAAACTACAAAAGGTTCTACTAAGGACTGGGGTAAGCAGCACTCAGTGACAGAGGATGCGTCACGCACACCGTTCAAAAATTATCAACTAATAGTAACTAAACCTAGTATCAAATCCATCCACCACTATTTGAAACGAGGGCAAAGGAAGGACTACAGTCTCTCTAGCAATAGCATTACCTAACTGAAGTTCTCTAAAGTAAACTCTTACATAATAATGACAAGCGAGCGCAAAGTTGCAAAAAAGTAAGAGTACCGCCCAGCACCTGTGTCCTACAATCACAGAAGATTTTGAAACGTAATTTACCTGCAATGTAAGCAGCATTATTCTTGTTATTTGTAAAAAATGTATACACAAATCACAATACTTATACTACTATATATATTGGCTACTCACCAAGCCCCACGACCTCGACACCTAGCAGGTCCAACAGGTCCTGCTCCCGGTCAAGAATGTCTGACCACCGGTGGGCCAGCTGGTTATGTGTGCGCCGGACCGCGGAGCAGCGAAACACTGCCCGACGCACCTTCGCCCACCGACGGTGACGCTCCTGGGTCGGGTAACCGGAGCCTGGCCTGCCGCCTGCTGCCAAGGTCAAGGGGAGGTGGCGCTGAATAAAAAAAACAAGGGCGGCCACCTCCTCCTCCGTAAACAGCTGGCGGGCTTGCACCCCTGCGGGGCGCAGTCTGCCGCAAGGCAGGCGGCGATTGGGCGCACGCGCCTTGCCCTTCTTTGACCCGCTGCTGCTAGTGCTACCCTTCGCCATGGTTCTGGGGTGGGAGGAGGTGAAAAAGAAAAGTTAGAAGGGAAAAATAAAGTTAGGGGAAGAAGTAGGAGCTTAAAGAAGAAAGTTATATAAAACAGTTGAAAAGTAAAAAAAACACAGTAAAAAGTAGAAAAAAATGCAAAATATAGACTTAGGCAGAGAGAGAGATAGGTAAGAAATAAAGAAAAATTGAAAAACAGTGTAAAAAACTAAGGATTGCAAAGATTGAGGGAGGATAGAAAAGCAGGCCCAGAACCATAGCATAGAGTGGTAAAACAAGATGGCCGCGCCCATCGCGACCGCATGGGTAAGTTTGCGCGATATTTCTCCCCGAGCACGCACAAAACGTCGCGAACACGTACAGCGCGTTCCCGAACATGGAATGCGCATCGCGAGCACGCTATACGCGACCCGGAACAGGAAAAAAGGGATCGCGAACAGGCGGGACAAGTGAAAATCAAAATGGCCGCGCCCATAGGCGACCGCATGGGTAAGTTCGCGCCCCCGAGCACGCAAACAGCGTCCCGAACACGAACAACGCGTTCCCGAGCAAGAAAAACGCATCGCGAACGGGCGCGCCAAGCAGCTACGCGCGCTCGCGAAGCTACGCGAAGCTCGCGTAGCGCTTCGACGTCTTCGCGTAGCTTCGCGTAGCGCGACTACGCAAACTACGCCCAGGGTTACTGAAAAGGATTGAATATCCGACTTTCAGAGTTTGACCGGGAGCTCATGCAAGGCCAAGCTGGCGAACCCTCACCGAACCCAGCCTGGTGAAGAGCATTGAGGTACCTTGGGAGAAAAAGCTCCGTATAAGTTTCTAAGTCTGAAGGTAACATACTTGACCGGCCACAACCAAGAAAGTTAAGCCGCCCACCTTCAACCGTGAGCCAGCCTGGAGCCCTGGTTTTTCCGATTTCCATAGTTTAACCAGTAGCTCATTGAAAGGCAAGACGACAATCCCTCACTGAATCCAGAATGGTAGAGAGCATCGAGGGACCCCGTCAAAAAAAGCTCCAGGAAGGTTTCGAAGTCAGAAGGTAAAAACCTTGACCCACGCCTACCGCGAGGGATAGCCATGCAGGGCCATCGCAGTCAGCCTGAAACTTTGAGTTTGTCCCGCTCTAGCACGACCAGATTTCCCAAGAGGCGCTATAGGTTTCTATGTGCTATATAGTGCTAAATCTTCAAAAAATCATATCTCCAGTTTCCTACATTGGACTATATTCATTTTGGTTTCATTTAAAAGATAAGAATATTTCCTATTTGTATAAATTGCTGTTCGGATTTTTATGGTGTGTTATGTCTTAATTATTTACTGAATCGGTGTTTTTAAATGCTTTACATACCTGTCTCTAAAGTTCAGCCTGCCTGCTCGCAGCCAAGCTACCAAGATTTGAGCTAGGGAATAATTTTCTGAGACCTATTCGGAGCCCTAGACTGTGTTAGTGGCCTTATTGCCAGTGGTAGATGCATATTTACCACTACTAATAACCCACTTTTCAACACATGTCAAACAAAATGTTTCCACTCTAGCCCAACCTACATTTTATAATCCTCTGACTCAGCTCCTGTCTCTGATAGACCCTTTGTAGCAAAAGATATCCTAGAGTTATGCATATAACAGAAATGAAAAATAAAAGTTCTGAGACTTACTTAGATTGCTGTCTAAACTCCTCTTAAAGCTTGAAAAATCCTACCACTCATGAGGTAATCTGTTCCCATCCCAAGAGTGAGAATCTCGTCTGTACCTGTCACTCACCCTTTCTATGAAAAAGGCAAGTGTCATAGGCCCACCAATGAAAGAAAGGTATGACAAGAAGATTGTTGTTTTCAGAGGCCTTTGAACACTGTCAGATGATCAGCCACTTTCCAAGAGGAAGAAATGCTGGGGACTCTGAGCATCTCTGAACCCAACAGGACTCTTCAACCATAAGGAGAAAAAGTGAACATCACAGACTGGTAATATTAAAGACAGAAATATGGCAACATTTTGAAAGTCAAATTGACTGCATATAACATGCAATCTTATTTGACAACTTTTTTATTTTAAGGTATTGAATACATGCTGTTAGAGTTATATATCTACTCATTTTCTAAGTGGAACAAGTGAAAAATAGGCTATAGCCAACTGCAGATTGTTGAAAGCAAGCAGCTCATTGCAGCTGCTCACTAATTAATATGTTGGCGGCCTCACGCTGCGTCTTTTGCTTTCTTTGGGGGGTGTCAGGTCCCACTCGGGCACCCCATGAGCTTCATCCTCAGTGGAGGACAGTGTGGGGAGCCCACCCCCGGCTGCCCTTGTCGGGTCCCCACACAGCCAGCACTCCAACATGCTGCAGCGGGAGTCTGGAGATTCATTCTTGTCTGCCCACTCCTGTGGGCAGATGTCCACTGTGTGGCTGGCCTTCCTCCTTCCAGTTCTCCATGGCGGTCCCAGGATCCAGCAGTGAAGCGTAGAAAAGTTCACAAGAAAGAGAGAGACTTCCCCTTGTGCAAAAGTTTGTAAAGGGGAGAGGAAGGTTCCAGAAGACTGGCAGCCCTGGCCAATCCTGGGGGCCACACCACCTCTTCACCTCTGTCCCAACCCTCCTGCACAGCATGCTGGCATAGTCCAAAATGGCGTCATCCAGGAGCCACTGGAACAACTTCCAAATGAAAAAATATTTCCAATCTGAGATTTTGTTTAAAAAGAGTGTCATTGAACAAATGCAACTGCATTGTTTTCCACTCACATGTGTATGCAACGTGTAATTGCTCATGAAATATGTGCCTCTAACAAGTAACAAAGTCTGCAACAATGCCTGGGAATCTGGTTCCTCTAGAGCAGATTCACAGTTTTAATTGGGAAATTTGTGTGATTTCCAGATTTCTGTCCTTGATGTTAAACTGACTCATATAAATTAACCAATGGTTAAATATTTAGGACCTTATTTATAAAAAGTGTTGCATTGCTGCGGTAAAACAGCGATATAACACTTTTCAGTGCGCCCTCCTTGCGACACCATGTGATCCAGCGGAAGCGGTGTAAATTTTATAATCATTCACAATAACCCTGATCTTTCAAATAAACAGGATCTTCTCTAAAACCAAGAGTTTGGGCCCATGTAAACTCAATAATCACTTACAACATCAGGCCCTCCAATCAATCTTTGGTAGAGCTAATAGGGACTCGATAATGAGAGACGGATGCTATTTCCTTCATGAGGACCTATAATGAAGAAAAAGCCTAACTAACAACCATAGTCACTATATGTAAAATGTCAATAACTCATCAATAAAGACAAACTCTGAACACTTATCATGTTACTTTTATCTAAATATTTAAAAATATGAGTGGACAACACACAAGTTCATAAAAAACATCAAGAATCTTCATTAGTTCAATGTTACAGGTAAATTCACAATAAGAAAAATACAGTTCATAACAAATACATCATAAAATCAATAACAAGTGTGAAAGGAGAGAGAGAGAGAGAGAGAAAAGAAATACATTCATTGCAGTATCAGTTTGCAATTCAGAATTCATACGAACCGAGATCAATGAAAACTAATGCACAGCGTGCAATAGTCAGAAATAGCTAACCCTTCGGCCGAAAAGGTGTAGCTCGAGCAACATCACCAGCCGATGAAGTGCAAAGTAAATCAGGATAGTCTCGATCAGGATTTGCAAGGATTAAAGCCAGCCAGAGTAGCACAGTGAGTACAGCAGCAAAGGCTCTCTTTTCATAGAAACAGCTGCTGCCAAGTTCTTTTCTAACAGTAATAATTATACCCCAAATGTTCAAAATTCAACTTCCCTAAAGTAACAATTTTACAATCCACTCGATTTCATTGGTCAAACTTAGGAGGTGATCATCATCCTAGCCAGTTCATCCCCATTTCTCTGTTAAAGTTCTTTGTTAAAAAGGGATGTTGTCATCCTCTTCGGAAGCAGGAAAAAGAAATTGTATTCTCCTCCATGTCCTCTCGCTTACTTCCATGTCAGTTTGCAACATAGGCGACACAATTATTCATAGAAAGAAATACTCTAACCGTAGGAAGAGGAAATCCTAGTGATATGCTTACATGTTATGTTATGTTAAAATATTTATAAAGCGCATGGCTGCCCCAGCAACGGGGCGTCCCAGTGCTGACTGCCTAGTAGAGGGGAAGCAAAGGTAGTTTAGTGATTAGAGAAAAGTCAAGTCTTCACAGTCCTTCTAAAAATCCAGTGATCAGGGATGCTACAGATAGAAGGAGCCAGGGAGTTCCAAAGGGCAGGTGCCAAAGCCTTGAATGAGTGGCCACCCACTCTGGCCGTACGTACCCGAGGCACTCGGGCCAGATGCAGATCCGCTATGCACAAGGCGTGGGTGGGTACATGAGGGGAGCACATAGCCCTCAAAATCCCAGGGCAAAGGCCTGAAAAGTTCTTATGGATTATGCAGAGAGCTTTGAAGTAAATTCTCTGTTGCATAGGCAGCCAGTGTAGCAGACGGAGGAGGTCAAAGACGTGACATTTGTGCACAACTAAACAAATAAATCAGCATTTTAGAAAATACTGAAGGACAAAGTACATTCTTCTGAGGCCTACCTTAGAAAAGAAAAATAACTTTAGCAAAGTTTGAGGCCTTCTTGGAGAAACTGTAAAATCATCATTTTTCTAAAGAAATAGAACACACTTCAGTTAAAAGATGACAAGGATATACATAAGAAATTGATATTTTAAAGGATTCATTATTCTAATTAAACCCATAAGTATCATCTTATTTCAGAATGTTAACTATTAATAATTAATGTTTCTTGCTATTGAGGAAAGAAAAACATTTTTTTGTAAGCGATTCCATTATTACTATTACACTATTCTACTTGTGAGGATTCTAGCACACATTTAGCAAATCTCTCCTTCATACTATGGGGCCGATTCCGATCTCGGCCGGTAGGGCACCTAACAGTATTCGTCTGGAAAAAAACCCAGCCGAATGCGTGTTTCCCGACCGATTCGTACACCCGTCCGGACGAACAAGTACGATGCGTATAACAACCCATTTCCCGAGCGAGCCGTACTCACCCAATCCAGCTCCTGTTCCCCGCCCGAGCCGGATCCGTAAACGCTGAATCGAGTCGCACGGAACCAAATACACAGCACCTTCCGGCCGGACTAGTACGATGCGCACTCCGTACGCGCCGAACCAGTCGCTACGTCCGGCACGTTTCAGCATCCGGGAGAGCCGCACATAAGCTCCGTTTCGCACCAAAAGACGATCCACGGCTACGAGACGAACAAGCCAGCGACGAGTATGAGTCGAAGACACGAGAAACCCGAATGAGACGATCAAACCATGAATCCCATCGCACAGGTCCTACCTATACACTACATCTATTACCGGGACCGGTACGGACGCGTACGGCAAGTCAAACACCAACAATACAAACAAAATACACGTACCCAAAATATGTCACACACACATAGGGATGCACAAATGACGTACACTAGCAACAGCACAACCATAGGGATGGGATGGACATCACCAATGCCACACACACCCATAGGGGGATGGATGCCTACCACTACCACCACCCTACTCAGGGGGGGCTGGATGCCTGCCACTACCACCACCCCTACTCAGGGGGGGCTGGATGCCTACCACTAAGACCACCCCTACTCAGGGGGGGCTGGATGCCTGTCACTACCACCACCCCTACTCATGGGGGCCTGGATGCCTGTCACCGCTACCATCCCCACCCATAGGGGGATGGATGCCTACCACTACCACCACCCCTACTCAGGGGGGGCTGGATGCCTACCACTACCACCACCCCTACTCATGGGGGCCTGGATGCCTGTCACCACTACCATCCCCACCCATAGGGGGATGGATGCCTACCACTACCACCACCCCTACTCAGGGGGGGCTGGATGCCTGCCACTACCACCACCCCTACTGAGGGGGGGCTGGATGCCTACCACTACCACCACCCCTACTCAGGGGGGGCTGGATGCCTGTCACTACCACCACCCCTACTCATGGGGGCCTGGATGCCTGTCACCACTACCATCCCCACCCATAGGGGGATGGATGCCTATCACTACCACCACCCCTACTCAGGGGGGGCTGGATGCCTACCACTGCCACCACCCCTACTCATGGGGGCCTGGATGCCTGTCACCACTACCATCCCCACCCATAGGGGGATGGATGCCTACCACTACCACCACCCCTACTCAGGGGGGCTGGATGCCTGCCACTACCACCACCCCTACTCAGGGGGTGCTGGATGCCTGCCACTACCACCACCCCTACTCAGGGGGCTGGATGCCTGCCACTACCACCACCCCTACTCAGGGGGCTGGATGCCTGCCACTACCACCACCCCTACTCAGGGGGCTGGATGCCTGCCACTACCACCACCACTTCTCATGGGGGCCTGGATGCCTGCCACTACCACCACCCCTACTCAGGGGTGCTGGATGCCTACCACTACCACCACCCCTACTCATGGGGGCCTGGATGCCTATCACTACTACCATCCCCACCCATAGGGGGATGGATGCCTACCACTACCACCACCCCTACTCAGGGGGCTGGATGCCTGCCACTACCACCACCCCTACTGAGGGGGATGGATGCCTGCCACTACCACCACCCCTACTCAGGGGGGGCTGGATGCCTGCCACTACCACCACCCCTACTGAGGGGGGATGGATGCCTATCACTACTACCATCCCCACCCATAGGGGGATGGATGCCTACCACTACCACCACCCCTACTCAGGGGGGGCTGGATGCCTGCCACTACCACCACCCCTACTCAGGGGGGGCTGGATGCCTACCACTACCACCACCCCTACTCATGGGGGCCTGGATGCCTGTCACCACTACCATCCCCACCCATAGGGGGATGGATACCTACCACTACCACCACCCCTACTCAGGGGGGGCTGGATGCCTGCCACTACCACCACCCCTACTCAGGGGGCTGGATGCCTACCACTACCACCACCCCTACTCAGGGGGCTGGATGCCTGCCACTACCACCACCCCTACTCAGGGGGGCTGGATGCCTGCCACTACCACCACCCCTACTCAGGGGGCTGGATGCCTGCCACTACCACCACCCCTACTCAGGGGGGGCTGGATGCCTGCCACTACCACCACCCCTACTGAGGGGGGGATGGATGCCTATCACTACTACCATCCCACCCATAGGGGGATGGATGCCTACCACTACCACCACCCTTACTCAAGGGGGGCTGGATGCCTGCCACTATCACCACCCCTACTCAGAGGGGGCTGGATGCCTACCACTACCACCACCCCTACTCATGGGGGCCTGGATGCCTGTCACCACTACCATCCCCACCCATAGGGGGATAGATGCCTACCACTACCACCACCCCTACTCAGGGGAGGCTGGATGCCTGCCATTACCACCACCCCTACTCAGGGGGGGCTGGATGGCTACCACTACCACCACCCCTACTCAGGGGGGGCTGGATGCCTGCCACTACCACCACCCCTACTCAGGGGGGGCTGGATGCCTACCACTACCACCACCCCTACTCAGGGGGGGCTGGATGCCTGCCACAACCACCACCCCTACTCAGGGGGGGCTGGATGCCTGCCACTACCACCACCCCTACTCATGAGGGCCTGGATGCCTGCCACTACCACCACCCCTACTCAGGGGGGGCTGGATGCCTGCCACTACCACCATCCCTACTCATAGGATGGGTAATGCATGACACAACCAGCATACTCCCACATAAGGAATGACAGAAAAATACATCCCCCCCAACACCATGACAAGCGTGTGTAGTCTGTGTCAAATTCCTACAACACTGAACATGATATTGAACATACAATGTAACCCACTATCACATGTGTCACACATAAATGTGTGTGGCCTCCACAATGCAAGCAGACCATGACCACTGTGGCCATGGGGTCGAAGACCTCATCATCACAGTGACCAAAAGGTAAGTGTGGGGTCCATAGCTGATGTACCTCTTGAACAGTGTGGCCATGGGGCCTAAAGCCCCATCACCACAGTGACCAAAAGGTAAGTGTGGGGTCCATAGCTGATGTACCTCTTGAACAGTGTGGCCATGGGGCCTAAAGCCCCATCACCACAGTGCCAGGTAGGTCGCTCCCCCGCCACACAGCTCCGCCTGTGTTGTCCTGCCCGCTGCTGGTAAGCTCGCCCCTCTGCTTGTTGCCTCGGTGCCCATTTACCTTCTGTTCCCCCTCGCTGCCCCCTTTCTCTGTGTCCAGTTTTGCCTTCTGTTCCCCCTCGTTGCCCCCATTTTCTGTGTCCAGTTTTGCTTCTGTTCCCCCTCGCTGCCCCCATTTTCTGTGTCCAGTTTTGCTTTCTGTACCCCTCGCTGCCCCCTTTCTCTGTGTCCAGTTTTGCCTTCTGTTCCCCCTCGCTGACCCCATTTTCTGTGTCCAGTTTTGCTTTCTGTACCCCTCGCTGCCCCCTTTCTCTGTGTCCAGTTTTGCCTTCTGTTCCCCCTCGCTGCCCCCATTTTCTGTGTCCAGTTTTGCTTTCTGTACCCCTCGCTGCCCCCTTTCTCTGTGTCCAGTTTTGCCTTCTGTTCCCCCTCGCTGCCCCCATTTTCTGTGTCCAGTTTTGCTTTCCGTACCCCTCGCTGCCCCCTTTTTTGTGTCCAGTTTTGCTTTCTGTACCCCTCGCTGCCCCCTTTTTTCTGTCCAGTTTTGCTTTCTGTACCCCTCGTTGCCTCTCGACTCCCGCCGCTGCGTCCCTGTGGCCCCGCCCCCTGACTGCCCATTTGCTGCCCCTGCCTCCCGCCTCCCAGCTGCTCCTCCCTCCCACCTCCCCATATATGGCGGCCGCTGCGCGTGAGGAGAGCGACCCTTGACCTTGCCAGGTAGGTCGCTCCCCACCACACAGCTCCGCCTGTGTTGTCCTGCCTGCTGCTGCTGCTGGTAAGCTCGCCCCTCTGCTTGTTGCCTCGGTGCCTTTTACCTTCTGTTCCCCCTCGCTGCCCCCTTTCTCTGTGTCCAGTTTTGCCTTCTGTTCCTCCTCGTTGCCCCATTTTCTGTATCCAGTTTTGCTTCTGTCCCCCCTCGCTGCCCCCATTTTCTGTGTCCAGTTTTGCTTTCTGTACCCCTCGCTGCTCCCTTTCTCTGTGTCCAGTTTTGCCTTCTGTTCCCCCTCGCTGCCCCCATTTTCTGTGTCCAGTTTTGCTTTCTGTACCCCTCGCTGCCCCCTTTCTCTGTGTCCAGTTTTGTCTTCTGTTCCCCCTCGCTGCCCCCATTTTCTGTGTCCAGTTTTGCTTTCTGTACCCCTCGCTGCCCCCTTTCTCTGTGTCCAGTTTTTCCTTCTGTTCCCCCTCGCTGCCCCCATTTTCTGTGTCCAGTTTTGCTTTCCGTACCCCTCGCTGCCCCCTTTTTTGTGTCCAGTTTTGCTTTCTGTACCCCTCGCTGCCCCCTTTTTTCTGTCCAGTTTTGCTTTCTGTACCCCTCGTTGCCTCTCGACTCCCGCCGCTGCGTCCCCTGTGGCCCTGCCCCCTGACTGCCCATTTGCTGCCCCTGCCTCCCGCCTCCCAGCTGCTCCTCCCTCCCACCTCCCCATATATGGCGGCCGCTGCGCGGTGAGGAGAGCGACCCTTGACCTTGCCAGGTAGGTCGCTCCCCCGCCACACAGCTCCGCCTGTGTTGTCCTGCCTGCTGCTGCTGCTGGTAAGCTCGCCCCTCTGCTTGTTGCCTCGGTGCCTTTTACCTTCTGTTCCCCCTCGCTGCCCCCTTTCTCTGTGTCCAGTTTTGCCTTCTGTTCCCCCTCGTTCCCCCATTTTCTGTATCCAGTTTTGCTTCTGTTCCCCCTCGCTACCCCCATTTTCTGTGTCCAGTTTTGATTTCTGTACCCCTCCCTGCCCCCTTTCTCTGTGTCCAATTTTGCCTTCTGTTCCCCCTCGCTGCCCCCATTTTCTGTGTCCAGTTTTGCTTTCTGTACCCCTCGCTGCCCCCTTTCTCTGTGCCCAGTTTTGCCTTCTGTTCCCCCTCGCTGCCCCCATTTTCTGTGTCCAGTTTTGCTTTCTGTACCCCTCGCTGCCCCCTTTCTCTGTGTCCAGTTTTTCCTTCTGTTCCCCCTCGCTGCCCCCATTTTCTGTGTCCAGTTTTGCTTTCTGTACCCCTCGCTGCCCCATTTTTTGTGTCCTGTTTTGCTTTCTGTACCCCTCGCTGCCCCCTTTTTTGTGTCCAGTTTTGCTTTCTGTACCCCTCGTTGCCTCTCGACTCCCGCCGCTGCGTCCCCTGCGGCCCCACCCCCTGACTGCCCATTCGCTGCCCCTGCCTCCCGCCTCCCAGCTGCTCCTCCCTCCCACCTCCCCATATATGGCGGCCGCTGCGCGGTGAGGAGAGCGAACCTTGACCTTGCCAGGTAGGTCGCTCCCCCGCCACACAGCTCCACCTGTGTTGTCCTGCCCGCTGCTGCTGCTGGTAAGCTTGCCCCTCTGCTTGTTGCCTCGGTGCCCGTTTACCTTCTGTTCCCCCTCGCTGCCCCCTTTCTCTGTGTCCAGTTTTGCCTTCTGTTCCCCCTCGTTGCCCCCATTTTCTGTGTCCAGTTTTGCTTCTGTTCCCCCTCGCTGCCCCCATTTTCAGTGTCCAGTTTTGCTTTCTGTACCCCTCGCTGCCCCCTTTCTCTGTGTCCAGTTTTGCCTTCTGTTCCCCCTCGCTGCCCCCATTTTCTGTGTCCAGTTTTGCTTTCTGTACCCCTCGCTGCCCCCTTTCTCTGTGTCCAGTTTTGCCTTCTGTTCCCCCTCGCTGCCCCCATTTTCTGTGTCCAGTTTTGCTTTCTGTACCCCTCGCTGCCCCCTTTCTCTGTGTCCAGTTTTGCCTTCTGTACCCCTCGCTGCCCCCTTTTTTGTGTCCAGTTTTGCTTTCTGTACCCCTCGTTGCCTCTCGACTCCCGCCGCTGCGTCCCCTGCGGCCCGCCCCCCTGACTGCCCATTCGCTGCCCCTGCCTCCCGCCTCCCAGCTGCTCCTCCCTCCCACCTCCCCATATATGGCGGCCGCTGCGCGGTGAGGAGAGCGACCCTTGACCTTGCCAGGTAGGTCGCTCCCCCGTCACACAGCTCCGCCTGTGTTGTCCTGCCCGCTGCTGCTGCTGGTAAGCTTGCCCCTCTGCTTGTTGCCTCGGTGCCCGTTTACCTTCTGTTCCCCCTCGCTGCCCCCTTTCTCTGTGTCCAGTTTTGCCTTCTGTTCCCCCTCGTTGCCCCCATTATCTGTGTCCAGTTTTGCTTTCTGTACCCCTCGCTGCCCCCTTTCTCTGTGTCCAGTTTTGCCTTCTGTTCCCCCTCGCTGCCCCCATTTTCTGTGTCCAGTTTTGCTTTCTGTACCCCTCGCTGCCCCCTTTCTCTGTGTCCAGTTTTGCCTTCTGTTCCCCCTCGCTGCCCCCATTTTCTGTGTCCAGTTTTGCTTTCTGTACCCCTCACTGCCCCCATTCTCTGTGTCCAGTTTTGCCTTCTGTACCCCACGCTGCCCCCTTTTTTGTGTCCAGTTTTGCTTTCTGTACCCCTCGTTGCCTCTCGACTCCCGCCGCTGCGTCCCCTGCGGCCCCGCCCCCCTGACTGCCCATTCGCTGCCCCTGCCTCCTGCCTCCCAGCTGCTCCTCCCTCCCACCTCCCCATATATGGCGGCCGCTGCGCGTGAGGAGAGCGACCCTTGACCTTGCCAGGTAGGTCGCTCCCCCGCCACACAGCTCCGCCTGTGTTGTCCTGCCCGCTGCTGCTGCTGGTAAGCTTGCCCCTCTGCTTGTTGCCTCGGTGCCCGTTTACCTTCTGTTCCCCCTCGCTGCCCCCTTTCTCTGTGTCCAGTTTTGCCTTCTGTTCCCCCTCGTTGCCCCCATTTTCTGTGTCCAGTTTTGCTTCTGTTCCCCCTCGCTGCCCCCATTTTCTGTGTCCAGTTTTGCTTCCTGTACCCCTCGCTGCCCCCTTTCTCTGTGTCCAGTTTTGCCTTCTGTTCCCCCTCGCTGCCCCCATTTTCTGTGTCCAGTTTTGCTTTCTGTACCCCTCGCTGCCCCCTTTCTCTGTGTCCAGTTTTGCCTTCTGTTCCCCCTCGCTGCCCCCATTTTCTGTGTCCAGTTTTGCTTTCTGTACCCCTCGCTGCCCCCTTTCTCTGTGTCCAGTTTTGCCTTCTGTTCCCCCTCGCTGCCCCCATTTTCTGTGTCCAGTTTTGCTTTCTGTACCCCTCGCTGCCCCCTTTCTCTGTGTCCAGTTTTGCCTTCTGTTCCCCCTCGCTGCCCCCTTTTTGTGTCCAGTTTTGCTTTCTGTACCCCTCGCTGCCCCCTTTTTTGTGTCCAGTTTTGCTTTCTGTACCCCTCGTTGCCTCTCGACTCCCTCCGCTGCGTCCCCTGTGGCCCGCCCCCCTGACTGCCCTTTCGCTGCCCCTGCCTCCCGCCTCCCAGCTGCTCCTCCCTCCCACCTCCCCATATATGGCGGCCGCTGCACGGTGAGGAGAGCGACCCTTGGCCTTGCCAGGTAGGTCGCTCCCCCGCCACACAGCTCCGCCTGTGTTGTCCTGCCCGCTGCTGCTGCTGGTAAGCTCGCCCCTCTGCTTGTTGCCTCGGTGCCCGTTTACCTTCTTTTCCCCCTCGCTGCCCCCTTTCTCTGTGTCCAGTTTTGCCTTCTTTTCCCCCTTGTTGCCCCCATTTTCTGTGTCCAGTTTTGCTTCTGTTCCCCCTCGCTGCCCCCATTTTCTGTGTCCAGTTTTGCTTTCTGTACCCCTCGCTGCCCCCTTTCTCTGTGTCCAGTTTTGCCTTCTGTTCCCCCTCGCTGCCCCCATTTTCTGTGTCCAGTTTTGCTTTCTGTACCCCTCGCTGCCCCCTTTCTCTGTGTCCAGTTTTGCCTTCTGTTCCCCCTCGCTGCCCCCATTTTCTGTGTCCAGTTTTGCTTTCTGTACCCCTCGCTGCCCCCTTTCTCTGTGTCCAGTTTTGCCTTCTGTTCCCCCTCGCTGCCCCCATTTTCTGTGTCCAGTTTTGCCTTCTGTTCCCCCTCGCTGCCCCCATTTTCTGTGTCCAGTTTTGCTTTCTGTACCCCTCGCTGCCCCCTTTCTCTGTGTCCAGTTTTGCCTTCTGTTCCCCCTCGCTGCCCCCATTTTCTGTGTCCAGTTTTGCTTTCTGTACCCCTCGCTGCCCCCTTTCTCTGTGTCCAGTTTTGCCTTCTGTTCCCCCTCGCTGCCCCCTTTTTTGTGTCCAGTTTTGCTTTCTGTACCCCTCGCTGCCCCCTTTTTTGTGTCCAGTTTTGCTTTCTGTACCCCTCGTTGCCTCTCGACTCCCTCCGCTGCGTCCCCTGCGGCCCCGCCCCCCTGACTGCCCTTTCGCTGCCCCTGCCTCCCGCCTCCCAGCTGCTCCTCCCTCCCACCTCCCCATATATGGCGGCCGCTGCACGGTGAGGAGAGCGACCCTTGACCTTGCCAGGTAGGTCGCTCCCCCGCCACACAGCTCCGCCTGTGTTGTCCTGCCCGCTGCTGCTGCTGGTAAGCTCGCCCCTCTGCTTGTTGCCTCGGTGCCCGTTTACCTTCTGTTCCCCCTCGCTGCCCCCTTTCTCTGTGTCCAGTTTTGCCTTCTTTTCCCCCTTGTTGCCCCCATTTTCTGTGTCCAGTTTTGCTTCTGTTCCCCCTCGCTGCCCCCATTTTCTGTGTCCAGTTTTGCTTTCTGTACCCCTCGCTGCCCCCTTTCTCTGTGTCCAGTTTTGCCTTCTGTTCCCCCTCGCTGCCCCCATTTTCTGTGTCCAGTTTTGCTTTCTGTACCCCTCGCTGCCCCCTTTCTCTGTGTCCAGTTTTGCCTTCTGTTCCCCCTCGCTGCCCCCATTTTCTGTGTCCAGTTTTGCTTTCTGTACCCCTCGCTGCCCCCTTTCTCTGTGTCCAGTTTTGCCTTCTGTTCCCCCTCGCTGCCCCCATTTTCTGTGTCCAGTTTTGCTTTCTGTACCCCTCGCTGCCCCCTTTTTGTGTCCAGTTTTGCTTTCTGTACCCGTCGCTGCCCCTTTTTTTGTGTCCAGTTTTGCTTTCTGTACCCCTTGTTGCCTCTCGACTCCCGCCGCTGCGTCCCCTGCGGCCCCGCCCCCCTGACTGCCCATTCGCTGCCCCAGCCTCCCGCCTCCCAGCTGCTCCTCCCTCCCACCTCCCCATATATGGCGGCCGCTGCGCGGCCGCGCCACTGGCGCGACGAAGGCGCGCTTAAGGCAAGCCCATCTGCGCCCGTCCGCGCCTGTACCGCGCCTGTACCGCGCCCAGCGCCAGAACCCCTGGGCCGTGCGCCCCCCTCTCCTGCCTCGAGGACCGACGCTGATACGATGCCACCACACTCCACGCTCGCAACCCCGGACGGACGCACAACTGCTTCAAGGCCGCCCGAAACGCACCCATGGTCCCTTCACTTGCCGGAACTGCAGCTACACCAGCCTCAGAGCCACCGAGGCGCCCGCCAAGAAGGACCTCAACCACCTCCGATGCATCATACTGAACACCCGCTCCGCACGCAAACACGCCGTCGAGCTCTGGGACCTGCTCGACACATCATCACCAGACGTCGCCTTCCTGACAGAGACCTGGATGAACGACTCCTCCGCCCCCGACATCGCCATAGCCATCCCAGACGGCTATAAGATCACCCGTAGAGACCGCATCAAAGCAGTAGGAGGAGGAATCGCCATCGTCCACAAGAACACCATCAGGGTCTCGACCAGCACCGACGACACTCTCAGCACCGCCGAACACATGCACTTCCAGATCCACACGGACCCCAACACCACCCTTAGAGGCACCCTTATCTACAGACCCCCTGGGCCCGACCCCAGTTCAGCGACTCCATCGCCGACTTCATCAGCACGGACGCCCTGACCTCTACCGACTACATCCTCCTCGGAGACCTGAACTTTCACCTGGAGAACAACAACGACAGCAACTCCACCACCCTGATCGACAACCTCGCCAACCTCGGTCTGAGCCAGCTCGTCACAACACCGACCCATTCCGCCGGCCACACGCTTGACCCCATCTTCTCCTCAAGCTCCCACGTCTCCTTCAGCCACACCACGGAACTCCTCTGGACCGACCACCGCTGCATCCATTTCACCTTCCAGAAACCCACCACACACCACCGCACCCAACAGATCCCACACCGCTGCTGGAGCAAAGTCACCGAAGACCAACTACGGGCAAACCTCGCTCTCAGCCCTCCCTCCGACCCATCCAACACCGACGACGCTGCCTGCAACCTCAGACGATGGATAGACGACTGTGCCAACACCCTCGCCCCGCTGAAAAACTCACCTACAGTGACACCACCAAAAGAGCCAGCTGGTTCACCTCAGAACTCCTAGCTTCCAAGCGTACCTGCCGGAAACTAGAGAAGAAATGGCACAGTGATAAGACACCGGACAGCCACGCAGCCCACAAAGACGCCATCCGCAACCACCACCACCTCATCAAGTCCGCCAAGAGAATCTCCTTCAAAGACCGCCTCGACAACAACGCACACAACAGCAAGGAGCTCTTCAACATCGTGAAGGAACTCTCCAACCCCAGCTCCAACACCAACGACATCCCGCCGTCGCAAGCCCTGTGCGATTCCCTCGCGACCTTCTTCCACCGCAAGATCGCCGACATCCACGACAGCTTCAACACCCAGACAGCCCCAACCAAGATCGATGCACCAGACCCGCCGCACACCATCGACCACGACCCCCTGCCAGCCTGGGCCAGCGTGAACATCAATGACACCATCAAGACCATGAGCACAATACACTCCGGCTCCCCGTCAGACCC
This sequence comes from Calotriton arnoldi, assembly GCA_963921515.1. Classification (NCBI taxonomy): domain Eukaryota; kingdom Metazoa; phylum Chordata; class Amphibia; order Caudata; family Salamandridae; genus Calotriton; species Calotriton arnoldi. Next base: position 55,735 of record CAWUFW010018931.1, on the reverse strand, counting down.
TTTCCCGCACCACATCTTCAACAAAGCCAGCAGCTCCATCGCACCCCACCTGTGCAACGTCATCAATCTCTCCTTCGAGACCGCGACCTTCCCAGAGAGCTGGAAACACGCAGAGATCAACTCCCTACTCAAAAAACCCAAGGCGGACCCGAGAGACCTCAAGAACTTTCGGCCCATCTCCCTGCTTCCGTTCCCAGCCAAGGTCATCGAGAAGATCGTCAACAAACAGCTAACCCGATACCTCGAAGAAAACAGCATCCTGGACCCATCCCAATAAGGGTTCCGCAGCAACCACAGCACTGAGACTGCCCTCATCGCCGCCACCGACGACATCAGGATCCTGCTGGACAACGGTGAGACCGCAGCCCTCATCCTGCTGGACCTCTCCGCCGCCTTCGACACTGTCTGCCACCGCACTCTACGCGCACGCCTCCACGACGCAGGGATCCGAGACAAGGCCCTGGAATGGACCACCTCCTTCCTCGCCGGCAGAACTCAGAGAGTCCGCCTCCCACCATTCCGATCCGAAGCCTCCGAGATCATCTGCGGCGTACCCCAGGGATCATCCCTCAGCCCAACACTGTTCAACATCTACATGGCCCCGCTCGCACGCATCGCCAGACAGCACGACCTCAACATAATCTCCTACGCCGACGACACTCAACTGATCCTCTCCCTCACCAAGGACCCCCTCTCCGCCAAATCCAACCTCCATGAAGGAATGAAGGCCGTCGCTGATTGGATGAAGATCAGCCGACTAAAACTGAACACGGACAAGACAGAGGTCCTCATCCTCGGCTCTAACCCCTCAGCCTGGGACGACTCCTGGTGGCCAACGACACTGGGACCAACCGACCATGCACGCAACCTGGGAGTCATCCTCGACTCAACGCTCTCCATGGCCAAGCAAGTCAACGCAGTCTCCTCCTCCTGCTTCAACACCCTCCGCATGCTTCGCAAGATCTACAGGTGGATCCCGACAGATACAGGAAGAACAGTCACCCAGGCCCTCGTCAGTGGCAGACTTGACTATGGGAACGCCCTCTACGCTGGAGCCCCGGCCAAGCTCATCAAGCGACTGCAACGCATACAAAACGCCTCCGCACGCCTGATCCTCGATGTACCACGCCACAGCCACATCACCCCCCACCTGAGGAACCTGCACTGGCTCCCCGTCGACAGGAGAATCTCCTTCAAACTCCTCATCCACGCACACAAGGCACTCCACAAGACTGGCCCAGCCTACCTCAACAGACGACTCCTCTTCTACGTCCCCAACCGCCAGCTCCGCTCCGCCGACCTCTCCCTCGCCACCGTCCCTCGCATTCGAAGAACAACCACCGGCGGCAGATCCTTCTCCGACCTCGCCGCCAAGACCTGGAACACCCTTCCACTAAGCCTACGACAGACCCAAGACCTGCTGACCTTCAGGAGGCTACTCAAGACCTGGTTGTTCGACCAGTAGCAGCACCCCCCCTTTTTTTCTCCCCAGCGCCTTGAGACCCTCGCGGGTAAGTAGTGCGCTCTACAAATTCTGTGATTGATTGATTGACCAAAAGGTAAGTGTGGGGTCCATAGCTGATGCACCTCTTGAACAGTGTGGCCATGGGGCCTAAAGCCCCATCACCACAGTGACCAAAAGGTAAGTGTGGGGTCCATAGCTGATGCACCTCTTGAACAGTGTGGCCATGGGGCCTAAAGCCCCATCACCACAGTGACCAAAAGGTAAGTGTGGGGTCCATAGCTGATGTACCTCTTGAACAGTGTGGCCATGGGGCCTAAAGCCCCATCACCACAGTGACCAAAAGGTAAGTGTGGGGTCCATAGCTGATGCACCTCTTGAACAGTGTGGCCATGGGGCCTAAAGCCCCATCACCACAGTGACCAAAAGGTAAGTGTGGGGTCCATAGCTGATGTACCTCTTGAACAGTGTGGCCATGGGGCCTAAAGCCCCATCACCACAGTGACCAAAAGGTAAGTGTGGGGTCCATAGCTGATGTACCTCTTGAACAGTGTGGCCATGGGGCCTAAAGCCCCATCACCACAGTGACCAAAAGGTAAGTGTGGGGTCCATAGCTGATGCACCTTTTGAATAGTGTGGCAATGGGGCCAAAAGCACCATCACCACGGTGATATTTAAGGTAAGTGTAGTCATGGTAAAAGCTGCGAAAGCCAAACTGTATGGATGAATCCTGGTCACACAACAACAAACACATCAGTGGCATAGTAGTGCTTGTGTCCCATAGCAACATAGATTGGACAGGGCAAACAGTGCAGTGTCACAGAAACATCGTTTTGGCCATGTGCATACAAACATCACCCATGGGGGACCACATTGTCAATATTCACAAATAACACAATGACAGAAGTGACCATCATAATGCTGAGCCACATATCTGCACCAATGGACGCACAAATGTAGATATCCTGTGGAGACTGTCGATGTCAGGTGAACAAATACCATACCATGGCATCAATGGGACATACAAACCATGATCACTGTGCTGACTGATGACCTAGGAGTCCCAGGGACAGCTGGGGAAACCAAACAAACAACATACAGACAATGGCACACTACAGAAATGCCAATGCAGTGGTGCAAATGCACAAACACAAACAGGCAGACTCACACTGCATTTCAAACACAACAGGTGATGTGGGGGTGTGCCAGTGTCCCCATGCAACCACACAACACATGAGGAGGCCTGAACTCCAATCACACAGATGTGTATACAGTGCCATACAAAAGTTACTCATGGATCGGATACCCCTATGTGGGCAATCAGGCATCGTCAGCTGAGAGGGAGGCCAAATTACACATGTCACACAAGCTTGTAGGAACAGCAACTAACACAGCAAGAGACAGACCCACCACAGCACTACCCCCAGGGACCCCACATTGTGCTGACACTAGCCTGCATGACAATCCCACTGTGATGACAAAGGTAGATGTCATTCACACTGTGAACCACAGCCATGTGTGCTGAGCAACAAACTACCATCACACCTACACAAGCTCCAATCAATCAGCACGGCCTGCCAGCCAAGGCCAATATGGAGGTAGGGGTCTAGCCATGCAACAATTCACATTTGCACACTCAACACCACACACCCTGATCTCCACCAATGTGCAGCAGTGAAGCTCACATGGACTGGTCACAGTGCACATGCACCCATGACAATTCCAGGGGTGGTGGGGGGAACTAAGGTGCAGATACCCATCACACATGGCCAGTCAATAAGACTCGTCAATGTCTGACACACAGTACGCCGTACATGGGCATGATGTGAAATCCACCACAATCAATGGGATCCTGGCCATAGTCACACACCTACGAAGAAGCCAAGGTGACACACAAAGTACACACGGACACAACTTCCAATATTGCAGCTCTGAACCCGAGGAGTGGCAGCAGTCACACACACACCGTGTCACAATCACTGAAATCTACCACAAACTGAAATTCACATGACTTGTGTAAACAACAAGTGCCAAGGGGAATCCTGAATGTGTCCCATCACCGTTTACCCACATCCCCAGCCCTGACAACAAAGACAAACTGGGATGACAACCTCATGAACATTAGTTTGCCATGCAACCACATCACAGAGAAACCAAGTCCAAGATGCTGGATGAACACAGACTAACTCTGCAAGCAACACAAACAGGAACATCCCTAGGGACACAGCCTGTGTAGGAAAAGGGAAGGGAACACGCACAGACATGCTTACACAACACACAACACGGGCACACGCAATGTCACGGGATTGCACACTGCCATGAGGGCACTCCACTCCTGTGGAAGGTCCGATGTGCCAAACCTTGTCTGTGCACGACTCAAACATGTCAGCAGGACACTCCGTCAGTGAGTCAACAACTACAACACACAGAAGGCTCTGCTCACATCAGCCTGGGTACGGGAGTGTCCACGTCAGTCATCTGCATACACCCAAAACACGTGTCAAGCCAGTTGCACTGTATACACAGATGAGTCCTTCAACATTGATGTGCAAAACTGCATGTCCAGTGGAGATGGGCACACAGTCAGGGAAATCAGAACATTGAACAGTGGTAAGCCCACCAGATGCGCATCAGTGTAAGACAAAGATGTTCCTTTACAAATGCAAAACGTACATCCCTGTGTCAAATGCTGAACATTACACCCTCAGACTGCAGCAAAGGATGCCATAGATCCAGAGTAGAACAGGACACATATCCCATGGACCACATGGAGTCCATCACAGCAACACTTCATTTTCCTGAACTGAACACTATAACAACTGCAAATGCAGGATGCTACTCATCTACATCATGTACATCAAAAGAAACACCTCAATTAAACAAAAAGAGGCTTTATTCAGCTAATGTAAAATTAAAAGTTGATGTCCAAAAGAAACTAAGGCCAATGGCCAGTCCAAAATCCATGTCCCAACAGGGTGACAAGTGACAACTGGTCACCCATTGCTTGCCTGCACTGGTACGGACAGGGGACATCCCCCTTGGAGGGGCATACAAGGGGCAGGCCAGGCACCGCAGGGGCAGGATCAGGGGATGGCAGAGTGAGGCAGTGAAGGGGTGGTGGGTGCAGGAGTGTCACCGGCAACTGCTATGGAGGTGTCTGACTCAGGGGGGCCAGCACCACCGTGCTACACAAGTCAGTTGGTGTGGGTGCTGCAACCACTGCAGTGGGCTGGTCTGATGTAGTGGACTGGGTCTCCACTGCAGTGCCCAAGTCAGACGGGGTGGTTGTGGACTCCACTGCAGTGCATAACTCCAAGGGAGTGGAAGGGTGGGCAGATGAGGTGGGCAGGACAGAGGGGGGGACCCGGTCCCCACACCAGTGGCACAAACAGGCAGAGCGTCTGGGTTGGGTGTGGAAGAGCAAGTGGCAGGGGGAGGGCCTAAGCAGTCTGGGGATGCGGTATCGGTGTGTGGGGAACCTGGGGCAGGGTGTGGCGGGGGAACCTGTGGAGTGGTGGCCTGGGGGATGGAAGAGAGAGACTGGGTGGTGGAGCTGCGTGGTGGTGGTGGTGGGGTCTTGCTCTTCCTGGTCCGGGGGGACTTCCGAATGGGGTCCTGTGTCTGCCTGCACCTGGGGGAGGGTGTCCGGGGGCGAGGGGCACTCCGCTCTGTGTGGGTGGACTTCCTCTTCCCCCGGTATGCTGGATCAGCAGGATTGGAGGGAAAGAGGCCGAGGTCACACAGGAAGAGCTGCTGTGTATGTGGGGTAGCAGGTGAGGCAAGGGAAGGGGTCTTGGAGGGAGAGGATTTGGAGGACTGCGGAGTGACTGTGGATGCCTGTGTGTGTGTGTGTTCCCCATCCTCTGTGTCTGTGGTATCAGTCCCCTGAGGATGCTTGTGTGCACATCTTGCCTTTCTCTTGGGTGTGTCTGTGCTGCTCGTGTCTGTGTGTTTGGGTGATTGTGCAGGTGTGCATGTGCTTTGGACAGGTAGCGTGGCAGGAAGTGTGGATGGGGCAGAGGTGGGAGGGGTGAGGGACTGTTGGAGGAGGGACACTGCTGCCGTCAGGGAGGAGTCCATGGACCTATTGCTCCTCTGTAGGGCAGACATACCCGTCGAGATGCCCTCCATGAACGACACCAGCTGTGTCAACAGAGTGGTGTGTGCATGGAGGACAGTCAGCATTGCTGTCTGCCCTACATGGAGCTGCCGAAGGAGGTACACAGACTCCTCACTCAGGGCAGCAGGGGACACAGGGGCAGGGGGTGCGGTGCCTGGCATGAAGGAGACATGCTCCCGAGCACGGGAGCCTCCACGGACCTCAGGAATGGGAGCCAATGGGAGGCGGTGGTGGTGGTGGTGGTGGCGGGGCCAGACAGACTAGCTTGACTTTGGTGGCTGCTGACACCTGCCTCCACAAGGGAGTCATCCTCCGAGCTGCTGTGGTCCTCAGCTGAGGTGGATGGTGCTGAGGACTCCTCGGTGTGGCTCCCCTCGCCCTCCGTGCCACTGGGTCCCTCTGACCACTCTTCGGACGCTGACCCAGTCTGGCTCCGCTGCTCCTCCTGGTCCATGGAGCTGTCCCCTCCTGTGGCCGTGGATGTATCTGCAAACAATTAGGGAAACAGACAAACATCAGTCACCTGCACACACCACAGTAAGTACAGCACATCACAGAGCCAGCCCAGGCATCCTTAGCTGAACATTGCCTAAAGTCCTCACACAGATTTGTGGAAGCCAATTGTCAGTCTGATGGTCAACCATGGGACTCACACCCCTCCTGCCCTTGCACCCATCTGTCTGGTGCCTGTCTGATGGTAAGACCCCACTGTGGGCACATGCACCACCTACACAGTTGTTGGACATTGAAGGGAACACAGTGAAGTATGTGAACATGCACACAACACATCTCTTGCCACTAAGTCAGTGCAGGTGTCCGGATGAAGGGATGGCCAGAGTCTAAATAGAAATGCATGTGATGCATACCAGCACCACACACCATGATGCACTCATGTCCGGATAGTCAATGCCACAATGGGGTGCATGTTGCACATGTCACTCCCCTGCAGGATCACTCTTAGGAAGTTTAATGCCATGACACAGGCATGCGTGCAAAGTCATACATCACTGTCTCCAGTCACATGGGCATGGCAGCCAGCCAACAACAGTCTGTACTGTGTCACAATCCGAGGGCATGGGGAATGCAAGTTATGTAACTGACAAGTGCACATGTCCATCCCCCAAAAACCACATCATCAGTACTACTACTTGTCCACGTCATACCAATTGGACATATGGGGGACATGAAACACAACTCTCTGAACATGAGCACCTCACAGTGTGCTGTGAATGAGAAACAGCTGCCTGAAAGTCACAGTCGCATACACCTGTGTGCACAGTCAAGTGATCAGACACCTACAAATCACAGAAGTTTTGTCTATCATGGTCACATCTCCGCTGGCATGCTGAGCCCTAACCGATAAACATACCAGTAGTCCTGACAACGAGGACACAGCACAACGACACAGAGGCAGACACCTGAGGGAACATTTCACTGATCACAAAATGCCAGATGGTACACAGGAGTGGGAGTACAGAGTGTATTGTATGCCCTGGAGTAGGCATGACTGTCCAGCTCCACCTGTAAGAGGAATGAGTCCTGGACAGTAGGCATGTGGCTAAGCACGTGTGACACACTTGATACACATACTCCTGAGGCCCAAAAATTGTTCCCACCGGCAGCATGGGTGTGTGCCAAATTCCCCAGGGACATGTGGTGATTCAGATCAGCAAGTGGACCACATATCAAAGTTACACCCAGATTACATGTCAGAACTTAGGCATTGTGTAAGCAATTGACCCACACATGAATCCCACAACATAGTCACAGGAACAAATGCTGTCCCCCACCTTGAGCGAAGCTAAATGCAATGACACAGTCCCCAAGTGACACAATTTCCTGACTGTAAGGGCCACACATATGCGTATCAGAGGAGAAGTGGGCATGTCACAAATGAGGGACATGGGTCCTGGACCACATGACTGATGTACTGTGGAAGTTTAACCAGGCCAGAGGAGGGCACATAGCATGTCAGACAAAGTGCACAGTGCAGTCATGGACTCACCCCCTCCTTGCTGCTGTCTGGCCTTCAGCTGCCCATCCAGGTCAGGGAAGACCACCGCCAGGATCCGGAGCATGTGGGGGTCAGGGTCCGGTGCCCGCCCCTCCTGCGAGGAGGCGACAGCTTCAGCTGGACCCTTGCGATCCTCCGGGTCCAGCCACAAAGGTCCTGCCACCTCTTCTGGCAGTTGCGGATCCTGCGCCTGTAGACCCCCACGGATCTTACTTTCCGGGCGATGGTCAGCCAGATTTCCTGCTTCTGGTGGGCATCGACCTGTGAGGATGACAAAGTGAAAAAGGCCATTACTACACATGCAACATATCCGTGCATCACACAGTTGGATATACATGTCTCAATCACAGGGGCATATGATGTACATAGGCAGTGCAACAATGGCTATGAACAGTTTGCCAGCAGTCACTACATGGAGTCATTGCATGGGGAGTAAACCTTTTTGGAATGCACTGTTACTGCACTGTACCTGTTCAGTGCATGTAACTACACACTTTGGGGTGTGACAACTACTCAGTGAGCATGCTTGCCAGTGGTGTGCACACTGTAAGTCCTGCTAGTCAGACAACATGCACAATTGGTAAGGCAGTGGACAGCACACTCACCTGCTCCCCTGGTTTCCCATACAGCTTGCTGTAGTGTGGAAGGAGGCTGTCCAGCAGGGCCTGGTTCTCCTCAAGGCTGAAGGCTGGGGCTCTATCCACAGTACGTGCCATTGCAGTAGCCAGAGGATGCAGAGACAGCAGCAGTGTTGTTGGCAGATGTCGTCCTGGTGCATGTAGTGCAGGCAAGTGAGCTCTCAGGGGAACAGCCAGCATTATATGTGTGCTGCAGAGGCAGATACTGTCCCATGTGTCCAAAGTGATTGGTCCAAGTCATTTGCATCTTCTGAATCTGACCAATCCATGGAATAGCAGCACTAATACACGCCCACAGCATCCTTCAAATCTTCAAATTCATGACATCCATGATTTTGCAACATTGTTGTGGCTGGCCAACTGAATTCACTGCATCAGACTCGTTGGAGCCACGAAAACGCGTCCGTTGCCATGCCAGGCCCCAGCCAATGCGTGCGCACCGATCGGTCCATTGCTGTACAATGCGTATTTCGGGGTACAACGTGTACCCGCACACAACACATGCAATGGGCCGGCCGGGCACACCGATCGGTCCATTGCTGTACAACGCGTATTTTGGGGTACAACGCGTACCCGCACACAACACATGCAATGGGCCGGCCGGGCACACCGATCGGTCCATTGCTGTACAACGCGTATTTCGGGGTACAACGCGTACCACGCACACAACACATGCAATGGGCCGGCCGGGCACACCGATCGGTCCATTGCTGTACAACGCGTATTTCGGGGTACAACGCGTACCCGCACACATCACATGCAATGGGCCGGCCGGGCACACCGATCGGTCCATTGCTGTACAACGCGTATTTCGGGGTACAACGCTGCACCGCACACATCACATGCAATGGGCCGGCCGGGCACACCAATCGGTCCATTGCTGTACAACGCGTACCCGCACACAACACATGCAATGGGCCGGCCGGGCACACCGATCGGTCCATTGCTGTACAACGCGTATTTCGGGGTACAACGCGTACCCGCACACAACACATGCAATGGGCCGGCCGGGCACACCGATCGGTCCATTGCTGTATAACGCGTACCCGCACACAACACATGCAATGGGCCGGCCGGGCACACCGATCGGTCCATTGCTGTACAACGCGTACCTGTACAGGTCAGTCGCATATGTCACCATGCTTGTCGCTGGTGAACATATGCCAGCCACATATACCTTCCAGAGACACAGGGGCACACCTACAACACCACACCCACTCCACACTGTTTCCTAAGGCATGTAAGGCTGCATTACCTTTTCTGTGTATGGGGGTTGACATGTGGTTTCTGTGGTGGCACTGGTGGGCATCCACACCCAGGCTGTGCATGTGTTCATGGGGACAGGGTCCTTTGTGTGTTGTGCACATGACCACTGTGATGTGCAACAGTTCATTTCAGAGCATGTGGCATGGTCACATTTCTAGGTTGTGTATGTGTGTGACATGTCACATACCCCCAGGGTCCCATGGGGGAAGGCATGTACGTAACAGGATGACCCATTGCCACAATAGTGATGTCCCTCCACAGTCTGTGTGCATGTTGTGTTTCCGATGTCTCTGATTCCATGTGCACAATGGGAGACAGTCTCCACAGCAACGTTGTTTGTGCATGGACTTTGATGTTGTGCGTGTGTGTGTCACTGACGTCCATGTCTGTCCTGCGGAGGCAACAGGGGCCACTACCTGTGGGAGTCATGTTTGTTTTTCTGACGTGTACATGATACGCCATGTCATGCCAATGTCCATGTGGCAAGACAGGGTCCCTGGGAATCTACCTGTCAATGTGCTGTGATGCCTGTGGCGCATCTGTCCAGACATGTCACTGTGGTGTGTGTGTGGAACGTGACAGCAGTAAATGGGTACTGTGATACAGCCTAATGGTTTCCCATAGCACAACCTGGTACCTGTTGTGCACACATGTTGTACTGGGAACTTAGATGATGGCCATGTAGGTGCGAGTTATGCCCAAACAGAACGGCACACACATCAATTACTTGTGTCTCGTAATGATGTATCATGTGAAATTGAGTATGGTGAAAGGCACATCTGTGGGGTGACTGACAATCTTTCTTTCTTCATCCTATGCACTGCAGGGCTCCAGCTGTACATAGACCATTCCCTGACCTGGCAATGATGGTGGAACGTGACAGCATCCGACGGTACCGCTTCACCAGGCAGCTGATTGAGGATTTGGCAGTGCGCTTGGCACCACATCTGCAACCTGGCCGGCCTTACCCTACGGCGCTGACACCCAAGGTGAAGGTAATGGCAGCACTACACTTCTTTGCCACCGGTACCTTCCAACACACTGTGGCGACTGATGGTGGGATGTCACAGACTATGTTCAGCCGTGTGCTACGCGATGTTTTGGTGGCTATGTTGAGGAACCTGAACCAGTTCATCTATTTCCCCAAACGTCGACAACTCACTGATGTTAAGAGTGACTTTTATGCCCTGGGGAGGATGCCACATGTAATTGGCTCCATTGATGGGACACATGTGGCTTTGGTACCACCACAGGCACATGAGCAGGCCTACCGTAACCGCAAACACTACCATTCGATCAATGCGCTAGTGGTATGTCTTGCAGATATGACCATCACACATGTGTGTGCCCGTTTCCCGGTTCTGCTCACGATGCCTACGTGATGAGGAGTAGTCGCATCCCGAGGATGATGTCACAGATGCCGAACCAGCGTGCCTGGCTTGTCGGTGTGTACTGACTTTGTACCATTGTGTGTGTTCTGCTATGTTGTATTCCGCCCACTTTTTGAACTCAGCTAATGTGCAATTGTCTGTCTGTAGGTGACTCCGGATACCCCAACATGCCGTGGTTGCTGACACCCCTCAGGAACCCTGTGACACCAGCCCAGATGCGCTACAATGAGGCACATGGTCAGACCAGGAGAGTGATCGAGCGGACCTTTGGTCTCCTGAAGAGCCGCTTCTGCTGCCTGGACAAGACAGGAGGGGCCCTCCCATATGCCCCAGCAAAGGTGTGCAAGATTGTCATCGTTTCCTGCATGCTCCACAACCTGGCAGTGCGGAAGGAGTTGCCTCTCATCCTGGATGACGATGACCAACGTCCGCCACCTGTGGAGGATCCTGGCCTGGACCACGATGCCAGTGATGATGATGATGATGGTGGTGATGTCCGCACACAGCTCATCACCAACTTCTTCAGCTGAATGTGAGTATCCAGGGAGATGCAATGTGAATGATGTGAGTTTGCATGATATGTGTGGGTGGTGCCCTGGTGCTGTTTTAGTGTGGCCATGTGCCACTTGACTGGATGCATGCAGCGATGTGTCCTTACAGGTAGTCTGTACTCCCCAACAGTGTTGACATGCAAACGTGCTTTTGTGTAGGTATCTTGTGACATGTTTAGGGCATGAGTATTGCAGTTCTGTCCTGTTCTTCAGTGGTTTTGACTGTGTGTCATGTCTGTCCTTCACAGGGTGCTTACAGAGTTGTTTGGTCAACTTGGATCCCCCAACACCATGATTCAGCTTTCAGGGTGGCAGAAGTCGTTTCCCTACAGGTGATGTGCCACACACCCCTGGACTTCATATCTTCTGCACTTGTTGACTGTGTGGCCACTGCCACGTGGGATTAACTTGCATTTGTAGTGGTAACAACATGTTACAAATGTGTAATAAACCAGTGCTTCACTTTGGGATGTGCGTTGTCTGTGGTCACACATCTGACTGACATTTGCTTACTGCACCTGTGGGCTAGTTGACACAGACTCTGAATAGGTGTGGTGTCTGTGCATTACACTGTATTTCCTGGCAACATCACTGTGGGCGATGATTCCGATGGCCCTGGTGTCTGTGTTGTGTAGCCCTAGTGGTGTGTCTCCCTCATATGTATCACGTCACCATGACTCACACGACGGTGTTGTACTTGCTGTAGCAGTTAGCATACACAGTGTAATTTAGCAGAACATCATCACCATAACAGTATCCACATTTGAATAACAACAGTGGCAAGTATGGTGTACTAGTGATTTTATTTACAGAAATGTGTGTGTGTGTATAGTGCACAGGATGGTGGGTGCTGTACATTGTGATTGTGATCCAAAGTTCCCAGATGAGTTGGAAGTCTTGGTAGCAGAAATGTCCTGAGTGAAGTCCACAGTCATATGATACATTAGTCCAACTTGAACTCCCCATGTCATGTGGGAAAGTAGTGTTGCATTCGACAGGGTGAAACGTTTGCACACAAAGGAGAATTTCCAGAATAGGTGTTGGCTTCCTGGGGGATGTACGTAGCCATCAACCTCTCAGTTTTCCTTCCTCGGACGACCCCTCTTCTTTGTGGGGGGACCCTCACGTGCAGGCTGCTGCGGTGCAGGGGACTCTCCGCCAGAGTCCTCCTCCCTCCCTGTGGCGGTGTCAGTTGTTGCAGCACCAGATGTTGTGGGCACACAGGGAGGTGTTGCCATGTTGGTGCTAATCTGGGGGAGGCATGTCAATATGTCCCTATGCACCGCTGTGAGTTCTTGCAATGTATCCCACTTGGACTCCATGCCCGACATGTGTGTCTCCACACGGGCCATGTGTGTCTCCACACGGGCCATGTGGGAGTCCAAGCGGGCATGATGGGAAGCCTGCTGCTGTTGTATGTCCTTGAGGATCCCCACTACCTGTCTGACCTCTCCGGTGCTATCCTGGTACGCATCAGTGATGCGTGCCAGTTGTGGGTCATCATGCAGTCCAGACCCCTCTGCAAGCAGCGACCTATGTCTACCAGCCCTCCCACCACCCCTGGCGACACATGCAGGAACTGCGGTGGCACGCACAGGTGACCCGCGGCCCACTTGGGGGTTGTTAGTGGTGTTGTCATCCATTGCTCCTCTGTGGGCCTGGGACCCTGTGCTGTTGTCAGCGGTGGTCCTTGGTCTGTCCGTGTCGGCGTTGGTGGTCTATGTTGGCAGTTGTTGGAGGGGTGGGTGCAGGGGGTGCAGATGCTGGTCCAGCTGGTGCTGCATGATGACTCAGACCGGAGGTGCCAGGTAGTTCTTCGCCATCCGAGGTGGGCAGAGGCTGTTCCACACCAGTGAGCTCTGTGTCCCCCGGAGCCTGGGACAGGGACTCCTCCTCGCCTGCTGCTGTGTCCCCATCATCGTCACCTGTATTTGGAAGAGACACACATTGTATGTTATGTTTCTACAGGCATCAATGGTTCACACACCTGACAGTTGTGACTGTACCTCTGGATGCGAGCATGTACATTGCATTGTCCTAAGTTGTCACAGTAAGAGGTTGATATTGGTGTAGCACATTGTCATGCATACCTGGGGCATTTCACTATGAATGTTGAGGTGTGTGCATGGCCAGCATTGGTTGTATTTGGTGGACATCCGGCCATCCTTCTCCACCTGGCCCAGTTATCCCACCATGAAGCATGCCACCCTTGCAGTGGGTTCAGGTTGACTCTCAGGATGTCATTTAGTGGTGTTGTTCTGTTTGTTGGTGCACAGTTCCCAGCAGGGCCTTGTGCTCCCCACAGCAGTAGCCAGTGTCAGCCATCTTGTAAGTCCTTGTCCACTCCCTGTGATGTGAGCATGGTTCAGAGTGGTGTTGATGGTCCAATTGTGAGGCTGAGCAGTATCTGTGACTCCAACTCCCATCATGCTATTGGCTACACCCCCTTCCCAGCATGCCCGTACTTCCTTCCTTTGGACTGTGTTTCCCTGTGGGGTAGTGTGCCTGTGCTGACAGGAAGGCTGACAGTGTTGTCCTTGCGTTTGTTTGGCTACAAGTCCCAGGTGTGTCCCTGTGCTTCACACAGCATTACCCAGGGTGGTGGTTCTTTGTGGGATCTTCATTTGGTATGTGAGGCATTGCATTCTCCCAGGTGGGTTATGTGGAGTTTGTGTTGAGGGGTGTGTGAGGTGAGCTGCTTGTAACTATGGTCAGTGCTGTGAGTCCTCCTACCCACCCAGCCAGATATCCCACCATGCTACGTGCTTGCATTGCAGAGAGTGCAAGTTGGCTTTCAGGATGTCAGGCAGTGGTGTTGTGCTGTTTGTTGGTGCACAGTTCCCAGCAGGGCCTTGTGCTCCCCACAGCAGTAGCCAGTGTCTGCCATCTTGTAAGTCCTTGTCCACTCCCTGTGATGTGAGCATGGTTCAGAGTGGTGTTGATGGGCCAATTGTGAGGCTGAGCAGTATTTGTGACTCCAACTCCCATCATGCTATTGGCTAAACCCCCCTTCCCAGCATGCCCGTACTTCCTTCCTTTGGACTGTGCTTCCCTGTGGGGTAGTGTGCCTGTGCTGACAGGAAGGCTGACAGTGTTGTCCTTGCGTTTGTTTGGCTACAATTCCCAGGTGTGTCCCTGTGCTTTACACAGCATTACCCAGGGTGGTGGTTCTTTGTGGGATCTTCATTTGGTATGTGAGGCATTGCATTCTCCCAGGTGGGTTATGTGGAGTTTGTGTTCAGGGGTGTGTGAGGTGAGCTGCTTGTAACTATGGTCAGTGCTGTGAGTCCTCCTTCCCACCCAGCCAGATATCCCACCATGCTACATGCTTGCATTGCAGAGAGTGCAAGTTGGCTTTCAGGATGTCAGGCAGTGGTGTTGTGCTGTTTGTTGGTGCACAGTTCCCAGCAGGGCCTTGTGCTCCACACAGCAGTAGCCAGTGTCAGCCATCTTGTAAGTTCTTTTCCACTCCCTGTGATGTGAGCATGGTTCAGAGTGGTGTTGATGGGCCAATTGTGAGGCTGAGCAATATCTGTGACTCCAACTCCCATCATGCTGTTGCCTACACCCCCTTCCCAGCATGCCCGTACTTCCTTGCTTTTGAGTGGACTTCACTGTGTGTGAGTGTGACAGCAATGGCAAGATGGCTGACAGAGGTGTCCTGCTGTTTGTTGGTGCACAGTTCCCAGCAGGGCCTTGTGAACCCCACAGCAGTAGCTAGTGTCAGCCATCTTGTCAGTCCTTATCCACTCCCTGTGATGTGAGCATGTTTCGGAGTGGTGTTGATGGGCCAATTGTGAGGGTGAGCAATATCTGTGACTACAACTCCCATCATGCTATTGGCTACACTGACTTCACCAGCATACACAGATTTCCTTCCTTTAAGTGAGCTTCCCTGTGAGGTGGGGTTCTAGTGGTGGCAAAATATCAGGCAGTGTTTGTTGGTTATATTTGTACCACTGCCTTGCTCTATTTGTTGTTGTGTTTGTACATGTCATGACACAGTTACATATCACTATGAGATGGCATGTATTGTGTTAATCTAACTGACATACACATCTTGGGATGATTATCTTTTGGTTGCTGTTGATTTGCTAGGGGTGGATGGTTGACTGTCCCCTTGAGAGTGATGTGTGTGTATTGGCACCCAATATTGTGTATATTAGTTGTGTACTCACCAGGCTCTGGGATGTCTGTTAGTCCATATACGTTCACTGGTGGTAGGATGGCCCGCACCTTCTCCTCCCAGGGCCTGAGGTATAGTGGTTTTGCAGGAGGGCCACTGCCGGTGTGCTGGCTCAGGAGGTAATCCTTCTTGAGTAGGTCTCTGACCCTCCTGCGCACATCATACCACCTGTTCTGGATGTCTTCCTTTGTGCGCAAACATGGTGATTGTGCGTTCACCCTGTCGACGATCCTCGCCCACATCTTGGTTTTCTGCGACATGAGGGTCTGTTGGACCAATGTGCCAAACAACTGTGGCTCTACCCTCAGGATCTCGTCTACCATGACTTCCAATTCACTATCTAGGAACTTTGGATTCTTCTTTAGGGGCATGGTGATGGGTGGTGGTGGTGTTTGATGTGTGTGTGTGTGCAAGTGAGGGTGTGTGAGTGTAGGTTTTGCTGTGTGTGTGTGAGGGTGCTATTTGTTGAGGTGCTAATGGTGTGTGGCTTTTGTGTTGGATGAGCTGTGTGTGTGTCTGTGTTTGCTGTGTGATGGTGTTGTGTGCTGGCAGGTCAGTGGAATTTTCAAAGGATCATGGTAGGGATTTGTGGGCTTTATGTAGGTGAAGTTGGGGGTGTGTCCTTGTTCCATTTTTTTCTCCCCCTGTATTTATTGGCTTTGTCATTGCTTGTTTGGCCCTTTTTTTTTGGTATTTTTTCATTAGTGATTATTGTGCATGTAGGAGTCGTTCTTCTGACCGAGTAGGACGTTGCAGTTGTCTTGTGCGCGCCTGTCCGAGTCGTTCCCGCTGTGTTTCAGCTCCGTTTCATATGCGGCGTACGCGTCGTTCGCGGGGTATTGTGTTTGTTCGGCTGGCTTTTGTATGCGTGTCGGTCGTACGGCTTGGGCTCCGTGCGAGTCGGTCTGATTTTGCACCCATTGCATCGTACTGCGCGGGTCGGAGTTCGCGGGTACGTTTTGTTCGGGTTGTTTCCTGGTGCGTGTTGGTCGGTGCGATTCGCGTGGTTTCCCGGACGGATAGCGTGTTTCCGGCCGGGTCGGTCGTTCGCCTTGAGCTCCGTGCGAGTCGGTCGTGATTTCCATGCATTTCATCGTACTTCCCAGGTCGGGCAACGCCGGTACGTGTCGGTCGGACTATAATCCCGTACCGAGTCGGTCGGTATTTTTTCCGGCCCGAATCGGAATCGGCCCCTATGTGTTTACATAAAAACCCATGTTTTCATTTGCTTTCTGCACAGAAATCATTGCAGCTTTTGGTTACTAAATGTGTCGTCTCTTTCTTACATGTTTTCTCATTATTTTTTTTTAAAGTACCCATGTTAATAATTTTCACACTATTAGTCATTTGTTTTGTTAATAGCACACTTATGAGCAGATTTGATCAAGCAAGTTTATTTCTCAAAAATCATGCTCATCAATCCCCCATCTGATGGCGACTCAAGCCATCACACAATCTATAAAATCTAATTACGATCTGATTTGGTTTCAGAATGGACTCGTTCTCATCTGTATTGATCTAACACCTTCTATATCTTTCATTACTTCATAATAAGCTCCCTTCCTGTCTTCCAATTCTATTTCTTCTCTCTTCCTTGCTCTACGTTTTGTTTGTTTTGTTTTACATTTACAGCATTTATATATCAGCATTACTATTAGTATGCCAGCAGCAATAGCAATTATTGGTGTTAGTGTTCGTCCTAACAAGCTATTACTTAGTGTTAAAAACCAATTACCTACTGAGGAGAAACCCTTACCAAGTTTCTCCCATGCACCGTCAACTTTTAATTCTGTTAAATCATTATGTAAATGTGTAATGCTACTGATATATCCTTCTAAGTCTTTGCTTTTGTCAGGGATATAAGTGCAACATAGTTGAATTTTCAGCATACTACAAACTCTGCCTTCTTTTGCCAATAATACGTCAAGAGCCAATCTATTTTGAAAAACCATAGATCTCATCACTACCGTCTCAGTGTCTGTCATCAAGAACCCACAAGCAGGGTCCATTGAGAAACGATCAACCACTGTAGACAATTTTCTAATCTTATGTGATTTCAAAATTACTCCCACCGAAGGTATCAATGCACCAAATATATCTCCCACAATTTACGCAGCACTAATTCCTCTTTTACTCCGTGTTAGTTTCTTTTCATTGGTTCCATGATTTTCACTCACATGGTAGTTTTTAGGGAATACTATGCCCATGAACAACACCCAAACCAATGTTGTGGCAATTATAATAAGCATTTATACCACACACATAATAAAGTCTAGAGTCATTGCAGCATATGTCTCGCCTTTCTTATAATCACCCTCCCTATGAGCCCATGGAGGTATATCAGTCTTTTGCTCTGCAGCCTTTCTTTTAAAATCTTGTCGCCTATCTTCTACAGTATTTACAAATTCTATTTCTACACTGCGCACAGGTCAGATTATTTCACTGCGCATATACAGTATCTATTGATTTAGTAGTAAGGAAAAATTCTCCCATATACTCAGCATTCCTTCCACTACTCACTATATTCATATTCTTTTTAATACGAACTTCTGAAAACACTCAATCGTAGTTCGAATACAAATATTGGAACTACTCTTTGCCATAGAATAAACTAGTTAGTACACTACACAACATTCCATATGTTAATGGAAGGTGGTAATAGGTCACCAATTCTGACACAGATGAGGGTAATTGCATGCACATTTAACAATCTTTTGGATCCATAGTGTCCACGTACTTGCAGAGTAGTTTTGTAAAATCATTTAACGAAAAGTCATTAATATAATTATCTTGATGTAAGTCATTCCCTGTTAGTTTTTTAATATTAGTATCTGGATCTTCTTTAAGATCTTTCTTTATGTTAGTTAATGTATTCACATAATTAATAGTAGAATTAACATTAACAGGATACATGAAATAAGGCACTACTAAAACTAGAATTAACCAGACAAGCAGTATTATAAGAACACATATAAGGCAAGCGTCAAAACACCTTTGCCTAAATAAACCTTGGTTTTGATTACCAGTCTTGTTTCTATCCATGTTATAGGAAAAAACAAAAAAACTATAAAATCTATAAAAAAAATAAAAAAAAAAAATTAATCAATGTTTTTGTTTGATAAGGTTTGTGTACCCTACACACTTTTCAAGCCTCAGAGCCTCAGGTCACGATCACAACCTTATTTTCAAATCTCCTCTCTCTTTTTCTGCACCTTTTTTCTTTAGCACAGTTAATTTAGGGTGGCTCATATGATGAATTGTCTCTAGAACTCAATTAATTCTTTTTCCCAATTGTTTGTTGCAGCAGCCAAATATGTCCATTCAGGTGCTGTGTACTTCTTATTTGGAATTTTTGCTCTTTTCGTTCTGCGTACTGTATTTTCTTCTCCTTCAGTATCACTTTGTTCAGATTGGCTAGATATTTCAATTACAGTTGCTGGAATCTTCTCATTCAAAGTTTATTTTACTTTCTTAACTCCTCTAGGCCATTTGTCACCTTTTCTTGTTTGTTTTCCAGAAACACTGTCTATTTCACTTGATTCAAGACTTCACTTAGCTGATTCCCTTTTTTCTTTTTCTCTGTCTCTTTCAGGGCCCAACTCTCTTTCAGCAGCGGCAATGACAGTGTTATGAGACCCAGTAGCTTGTGCCCACTTTACTTGATTCCCGGACTGTTCAGGTTCTCTTCTTTCTCTTTGTTTACCTTCAACTGACTGTGTGCTTTCAAGTGGACATGGGACTCGACGTGTGTGGCTAGCATGGATCCAGTTAGGCAAGCTAACACATTTAACTGCTGTTCTTGTTACATGAATCACTTGATATAGCCCATGCCAACGAGGTTCCAAACAAGACTTCCTCATGTGTTTCTTGATGAGCACTCACTCTCCAGGGCTCAAGTCATGTGCTTGTTCTTGTTGAACTGTAGTTGCGACTTCTCCAACCTGGTGAGACACAGAATGCACCACATAAGCCAGTTATGTTCATAAGTTGATTTGCTAGGACTGTTGGCTGTCTCATAGCCCTTTTCATCACAATCTCATGTGGGGACAGTCCAGTTCTTCTGTCGGGGATAATTCTCAAACTCATCAACACCAATGGTAATGCATCAGTCCATTTTAGTATTGTGGATGCACAAACCTTAGCCAGTCTCGACTTTATTGTGCCATTGACTTGCTCAACCACACCGGATGCCTCAGGTCGATAAGCACAATGTAATTTCTGCTCAATTTGTAATGCTGCACAAATCATCCGAATTATTTCATTATTAAAATGTGTTCCTTCATCAGATTCTAATGAGACTGGAAATCCAAACCTAGGAATAATCTCTCTAAGAAGCAATTTAGCAACAGTTAGACTGTCATTACGTCTTGTTGGATATGCCTTATCCCAACAAGAAAACAGGCACACAATCACTAACAAATACTTTAGTCCATGGCTAGGAAAGCCAATGAAATCGACCTGCATGCATGTCAATGGACCTGCTGCTTTTCCAATTCGAGCCAAACTGAAAACTGTTTTCCTCCTTGCATTTTGTTGTTGACAAGTTATGCACCTTTGACAGAGACTTTCTGCAATGGATCTAAACTTGGGATTAAATCAAGTTTGTTTGAATAGTCTAATTATAGCATCTCTACCCACATATGTAGGACCATGACAAACTCGTGCCCTTTGAGATAACAGACTATCTGGCAATATTAGTCTTCCATCAGTGTAAATCAACACTTCATCATCTGCCCTGCGTGTACATCCTGCTTTGATCCACCCTTCTCTTTCTGCATCACTAGCTGCATCTTGTAATTCTCTAATTTCTTCCCATGTTTCAACAGATGAGAACATTAGCCTGCATTCTGCTTGATCAGATCATTCTTTCTAATGCTCCCCATTGATTGTAAATGAATTGTGAGCACAATAGCGTACAATTTCGTTGGCATATCTATTTCCCACGGTAACATAGTCACAGCCTGATTTGTGTGCTGATCATTTCACCACCCCAATTTGTGCTGGCAATTGTAGTGCCATCAATAGATCTTTCACACACTCTCCGTTTCGTATTGGTGAACCTGAAGAGGTTAAAAATCCACGTTGAGACTACGCCTGGGCGGTAAATTGTGTTCCGTTCGCGGAATTTGCGGAATTTGGGTAATTTCGCGTTCTGCGGAGAACGCGGAATTGGCCAAAATTCAGCAATCCGCGGCTTCTCAGAGTTTTTTGCTTGTTCGCGCTTCCAAAATGCGTGTTCGCAAGATATTTCTCCCCGAGCACGCAAACAGCGTTCGTGAACAGGAAAAAAGCATTGCGAACCGGCGGAACAAGCAATTCCGCATGTTCGCGGAACTTTTGCGTTGCTCGCGGAGATTTTTTACAGTTTCGCGGAGCTTTGCGTAGCGCGACTACGCAAATTCCGCCCACCTCTAGTTGAGACCACAATTGCCCAAAGTCGTGCACAACTCCGAAACCATATTGACTATCCGTAAATATAGTTACTCTCATGTGCTTTGCATGACAACATGTCCTTGTTAATGCAATTAACTCAGCTACCTGTGCTGAACTCACTCCTTTCAACCATGATGCTTCAATAACACTCGCCACCGTACAAATCGCTTATGCAGCTCGTAAGGTACCTTCTTGATCTCTCAAGCATGATCTATCCACAAACATCACAAGATCAGATTCAGGCAAAGGAGTATCTTGTATGTCAGGTCTTGGTTTTGTACATTACTCAGTAACATCCAAACAATCATGATCTGCTTCTTCCACCACCACTTCACAACTCGGACTTGGCTACAAAGTAGCGGGATTCAAACTCTTTCATCTTGTCACTGTCACGTTTTTAGCTCCCAATATCACCCGCTCGTATTTTGTTAACCGACTGCTTGTGAGGTTCTGTGTGCGAGTTCCTGTTAGCAAAATCTCAACTGAACGTGGCACATACACTTTCAATGAATGTCCTATTACAATCGTTTCACTCTGCTCCAAACTCATACAAGTCGCAGGAACTGCTTTAAGACAACTAGGCAAAGCTGCAGCTACGGGATCAAGAGTGGCTGAACAATATGCCACTGGACAGCGTTCTGTTCCATGCATTTGCGTTAGAACTGAAAGTGCACAGCCATTGTGTTCACTGCAAAATAATGCAAAATCCTTATTGAAATCTGGTATTCCCAATGCGGGTGCTCGACACAAATTGTCTCGTAGTTAAACAAATGCTTTCATGCATTCATCATCAAGATGTATAGGATCTGACACGTCTTTGTGCATCAGTCTTTGTAATGGCTTGGCTATCAGTGAAAAGCTATTGATCCACTGTCTGCAATATCCAACCCTTCCCAGAAACATTCAAGCTTATTTTTGTGTTCTCGGTGGATTCATCTGCAAAATAGCATTGATCCGATCTTGAGACACCTTCCTGATTCCTTTCTCAATATTTTGACCCAAGTAAAGAACTTCTTTTTGACAGAATTGCATATTTTCTGCTGACACTTTATGCCCACCTACTGCCAAATGGTTCAGTAGAGCAATTGTATCTGTCACACAGGCTTCTTTTGTTTTTGATGCAACCAAAAAGTCATCTATATATTGGACCAGAACTGAATTATTATGCATTACTAGTGTTTACAAACATTTCTTATTGAAGATTGAGGGGCTCTCTGTATACCCTTGAGGAACTCTGCACCATGCCAAAACACGGTTTCCGAACCAGAACACAAACAAATATTGGCTATCCGGATGCTAAGTAACCCTGGGCGAAGTGCTACGCTACGCTCGCGTAGTTTGCGAAGTGTGCGCTACTTCGCACAACGCGAATTGCACGTGAGCACAGTGCGAACACGCGTAGCGTAGCGTAGCGTAGTGCCGCGGTCATTTTGTTTGCTCGCGGTCCTCAACGTCAAGTTGGCGACCGCGAGCAAGCAAAATGACATCCCGGCGAGATTTTTCTCGTTCGCGATCAGCAACATCAAGTTGCCGATCGCGTGCGTGGAAAATAAACCTCCCGCGAGATTCTCAACGCGGGAGGTCAGGTTTCTCATTGCGAGTGGTCGCGTATGCTCGCGACCGCTCGCGATGAGAAACTACCAGTCCGCGTTGAGAAAGCTGCAGCTCGAGTAAAAATCTACTCGAGCGGCAGTAAAAGACAGCTCGCACTGTGCAAGTTGCCGTTTTCAATGATTGCACAGTGCGGATAAGCATCCGGCACTGTGCAATCATTGCGAACAGTGCGCTACGCAGTTCGCGTAGTGCTACGCAAAGCTTGCGTAGCGCGAACTGCACTTTGCGTAGCTTCGCGAAGCATTACTTCGCGAACTTCGCCCACCCTTAATGCTAAGGTACTGAGAAAAAGGCTTGACATAGATCAATCACTGAAAAACATTCTGCTTCACAAGGAATTCGATAAAGGATCACAGCTGGATTTGGCACTATTAGACAACAAGTTATTACTATCTGATTTATTTTTCACAAGTCCTGAACTATCCTATACTTCCTGTTAGGTTTGCAAATTCCCATTATAGGTGAATTGCATGGACTCCCTAGAATCTCTTTTAGGATACCTTGCTCAATCAACATTTCAATTACAGGTGTTACTCCTGCAATTGGTTCAGGACTTATTTTATAAGCTGGTGTTCTTGGGAATTCTGCATTCGGTTTGACTGTAATCTGAAGTGGGGCTACTCCTTTCATTAATCCAATGTCTTTCCCTGAAAAATCCCACATATCAGTCAATACCAAATCTCTCAACTCAACAGGCAAATCATTTGCTGTAAATAGAGGATATAAATTATTCACTTCTGTTCCCTGCCTTGCCATTTTGAATACCACATCCTCGTATTTTGTATGAAATGCTTTTCCATCTGGTGTACAATAGATGGAGCAGTTCATTTTAAAAAGCAAGCCCCTTTCCAATAGTTTAACTGGACTGGTGCCACACACCACAAATCGTTGTAAACCCACACTCGCATTGTACTTCTGTACTTGACCATTCACATTCTGATTCTGCAAAGGAGCTTGAGGTATCTGCTGACCCTGTCCTCTAGCAACTGACATTTGCTGATTCTGATTCTGTTGATTCATCTGCATCCGATTCATTTAATTTATTCCTGTATTACCTGTGTTTACCTGTAGACTTCTACACTTGCGCTTCCAATGCGCCAACTTGCCACACGCATGACAAGAAAACTTCTTTTTCAATTCATCTCTATTACCTCTACATCTCTCTTGTGGAATCTGTATAATTTGTTTCACAGTATTTCCATATGATACTGCACCTCTCATACCAGTAGTAGTCCGAACATTTCCTTGGTAACCTTCTATAAAATCTGTATTAAAAAGATCTCCTTTCTTTGCTGCTTTCATCTGAGTTAACATTAATTTCTCTTTTAACATTTTGTGTCTTGTTTCAATGTCATCACCACCATACTTTGCAAAATGAAGAATTTCGGTCATTCGTCTTACTCTGCCAACAGCTCAAATGCTGCTGAATCATAGCACTACTTTCTGGTCTCAATCCATACACAAACCTATATACAAAATGTCCTATATCTTTCTCAGTGATGTTTTCAATATCACTGTACTGTTTGAACACCTGTAAAAGCCTCTCATAAAAAGCATGTATTCATTCTTTTAATACTTGAGTATCCTATCTATTCTCACCCAATCTGCTTCTTTTGGTGACATTTTCCCTTTCAAATATGTAATAACCTGATTATATTTTTCATGAACTCTTCAGATGGTGCTCCTGTTTTTGGATCTCTTGGATATTCTTCTTTCGGCCAATCTACAGCAATTTTACACTCAACCCACAAATCAGCTGGAACTACAATATCAAACAAGTCCTCCAAATCCTTCTACAAAACTTTTGAAAATGTCACAAACCTTTCCACTTGTTTGTACCATTCAACTGGTTTTTCTCTCAATCTTGGAAAATCATTTGTAAATGATAATATATCCTATCTCGACCATGGGACATGAAAATACCCACCTCCTGGTACTTCTCTCTTAGGATATATCATTGCATCAACTGTTTCTGCACCTGTCTCCCTCACAGGATACAATGGTAGAACCACCAATGTCACTGTTGTATTTTCGTTCTTTTTAGCCCATCTTCCTTTCCATCGATCTAACTCTCCCTATTGTTTCAGTTTGCTAATTAACTCTTTAATTTGTAAATGTTTTCCTGAAATATTCAAACTCTCCAAATCTGTGTCACTAAAATCTAATCTATATGTTTGTTGTACTGCTTTAGACTTCTCTATGTCAACTCCATATGTTTGTGCAATCTCAGCAAACTTGTCATGTAGGTTTCTCGCTTTCCCTTGTAATGTTTTTACACATAAAAAAGCAATTCTTCATCCTGATATTTACCTAATCTATCTGGGCTGATCATACCAAGAATCATTTCTTCCAAATCTGCTTTTAATTTACTCACATCTACACCTGAATTATTATTCTGTACACTGCAACCAGGTGCTATTTCTTTTATCCACTCATCTAATTCTTCTGGGTAGGACCTAATGATTTCTGAGTATTTTCACTTGTCTCACTTCTTGACCCTCCTGATATAGGTGTCACTCTTTTCTCAATCTGCAACAATCTTTTTACATCTAAATATATACCTCGTTTAGGAGTTTCAACTGATCTTTCTGAAATGTTAATCAATGATTCTGATTTTACTGTAACTACACTCACATTTGCTCCACTATTTTCATTTAATCCTTGATTAGTTTCATTTAATTTTCTGTTGACTGTATAAACTCCATTCGTATTTCTATCTGGTATCGTTAAAGCATGCACTCGAGAAATTCCTTGTCCATCATTGTATAATGGAACAATTGGACCAATGTTCACTGGAACTGACAAAACATCTGGATTCATTGGTGTTATTATTCTTGGCAACTCTTCTCTAACTGAATTTTGAGTTTGACTCACATTTACAGAAGTTTTCTCTTGAGGGACTTCTATCTGATTCAATGGAGCACTTGGTAAATAACCTGTCTCTACTCTACTCTATTCCTCTTGATAAGGTGGAGGTTTATTCATCAACAATTCATTGAAAAACTCATCATCTATGTCATCAATATTAAGCCTGGGCGTAATTTGCGTAGTAGCACTTCACGTAGCTACGTGAAGTACATTTTGAACTACACGTAGCTATGCAAATTGCATAGTGCGTTGCTGTGTGCTTGACTGCACTGTACAATAATTGCCAAAGGCATCTTGCACAGTGCAAGTTAAAATAACATAAATATCTCTGTCTTTATATGCTAAAAATGCATATAGTCATTTCACAAAAGTGAAAACGATAAATTAACAAGCAGTGAGAGAGGTGATGATTTTTTGGATCCTCCCTAACCTAGGGAGAGAACCAAGCAGATGCCTTGAAAACAAAAAGCACATCTTTTGAACGATTCAGTGGTGGTCCCATCCTCTTAGGACCACCCCAAGCACAGTTATTGGCAAAAATACAATCCCAACCAAAGGCCCTGCAAAGCATTATGGGACAAGATTAGCAGTGGGCAGTGAATATTATAGTATCCAATATCAAAATAATTCTACAAAGAGCTGCAGTTCCACTAGTCGTTACTAGATGTCCTCACGAGTCAAATGCAAAAGCTTCATGAAAGGGTTTCAATGCTTTTGCATTTGACTCGTGAGGGACATCTAGTAACGACTAGTGGAACTGCAGCTTGATGTATTAATAATTTCAATGCTTTTGCATTTGACTCGTGAGGGACATCTAGTAACGACTAGTTGAACTGCAGCTCTTTGTAGAATTATTTTGATATTGGACACTATAATATTCACTGCCCACTGCTAATCTCGTCCCATAATGCTTTGCAGGGCCTTTGGTTGGGATTGTATTTTTGCCCATAACTGTGCTTGGGGTGGTCCTAGGAGGAAGGGACCACCACTGAATCGTTCACATGATATGCTTTTTGTGTTCAAGGCATCTGCTTGGTCCTCCCCTAGGTTAGGGGGGACCCCAAAATCCTCACCTCTCTCATTGCTTGATATTTTATTGTCAAAGTTCACTTTTGTGAATTGGTTATATGCATTTTAGCATAGAAAATTGCTTTATCAAAGCATTTGTAGTTGTTTATTATACTACTGCTATGCCAATTAGCACAGTTTTTCACTCTGCTACATGCAATTTGCGTAGTAGCACAAACTTTGCATGTTCCGTGAGCGTAGCGAAGTATTATGCCTAGGGTTAATCAATATCCTCAGCAAAATCAGTATTTCTAGATGTTTGTTCCTTGACATTATTCTTTTTCTCCCTACATTTTTCTTCTTCTTTAGTCCCAGCTACCATAAATGGAAACATCCGTGTTCCTCCTGCTATGTCTCTTCTCCACATTTTCTTTTGTGCATCGCATTTTGCTTCTGAATATCTACTCACAGTATTCTTGTGTCTAGTCTGGTACCTATCTCTTTCTCTTTTGTATGTCTCATGTTCCAATACTTCAAGAGCTTCGTACTGCATAGGTCTAGGATTAGGTCTCAAATTATTCATTTGTCTCCTTAAATTATCTAAAATTCTAGGATGAAAAGTACCATTCTCTGGAAATGCTAAAGTACAATCTTGCTCTGTGATTTTAATACAGTTTTTCAACCAAGTACACGTATGATAACCACTTTTTTAATGACATGAATTAAGCGGGGGTTCCTTCAGAAGCTACAGGAATTCCTTCTCTAATGGGTATTGGTTCATCTTTACTAAATACAGTTTTCAACAATTTTAATAACTTCATGATTATTCTACACTAATACTAAACTATATAAACTAAGGGGCATATTAGCAAGGAATAGCGATATTTATCGCTAACCGCGCTTAGCGCGACTTTGGTTAACGCCGCCTATCGCTGGAAAATATCGCTGAGATAACACCCTATTAACAAGGTTTATCTCCATAGCAATAATATTTCCAGCGATAGCGGCAAAATGTGAGAATATCGCTGGTAAAGCAGCGATATTCTCGCATTATCGCTAAGGTGGATTCAGCATTAGAATCCACCTTCTATACTTTAAACAGGTAAGTCATCCTCACTAGCAGGAAATAAAATATAGCAATAAACGCGCTTAGTGCGAATTATTTTATCGCTTCGCCTGCCTTGCTAATAGGGGGTAGTGGAGTTAGCGACTGTTTCCAGTCGCTTTTAGTAGGGAACGCATTCCTTGCATGTCATTAGCGATAATTATCGCTGACATGCAAGGCGATGGTAAACGCGGCCTCTAACGCCTGAAAGCTGTCGCTAACGCCTGTTAGTGACAGCTTGCTAATAGGGCGATAAAATTATCGCCGCTTTAGCAGCAAAAAGTGCCGCTAAAGCGGCGATAAAGCCCTTGATAATATGCCCCTAAATCTTAACTGTTCTTCTTCCGTATTTTGATTCTCTGCTACCAATCAGAATTAATCACACTGTCCAATCCCAGCACAACTCACAGCAACCAACCTATACTAGCGCAGCACTTTCTGTGAAAATTTCTCAACAACTGACCAATAGCAGCGCAGCACTTTGTGATGTCAGTTTAACTCCTGCGACTGACCCTCCCTTTCCAAAATCAGTGTCAGTGTTTTTTCGAAGTCTTTAACAAAACAAACTACATAAAACCCAGCTTGTCTGCTCCACTAAAAGAAATAAATAGATAGAATCATACACGCTAAGAATTTCTTTGCTTTGCAGTACTGACAATACGACCATTGCCTAGCACTGCATCAAAAGCAGACAACGCACACTTAGTGTATGCCACACTAAGACTGCCCTTGGGCTTATCCGGGGATCTTAGGTCAACGACGGACTAGTTACTTTCATTAAGGTCAACGACGGACCACAACATATAACATAAAAGTACGTAGTCAATAAACGTCTGTCCCTGTAAATTCCGTCCTCTTCATTACCTAGTATATTTAGTCTAAACTAACTATCCGATGACACTACCAGAAACTGATCAAGCGGAAGCGGTGTAAATTTTATAACCATTCACAATAACCCTGATCTTTCAAAGAAACAGGATCTTCTCTATAACCAAGAGTTTGGGACCATATAAACTCAATAATCACTTACAATATCAGGTCCACAAGATAGATCTTTGGTAGAGCTAATAGGGACTCGATAATGAGAGACGGATGCTATTTCCTTCATGAGGACCTATAATGAAGAAAAAGCCTAACATCCATAGTCACTATACGTAAAATGTCAATAACTCATCAATAAAGACAAACTCTGAATACTTATCAAGTTACTTTTATCTAAATATTTCAAAATATGAATGGTCAATACACAAGTTCATAAAAAACATCAAGAATCTTCATTAGTTCAATGTTACAGGTAAATTCACAATAAGAAAAATACTTTTTATAACAAATACATCATAAAATCAATAACAAATGTGAGAGGAGAGAGAGAAAAGAAATAAATTCATTGCAGTATCAGTTTGCAATTAAGAATTCATATGAAATTAGATCATTGAAAACTAATGCACAGCGTGCAATAGTCAGAAATAGCTAACCCTTCGGCCGAAAAGGTATAGCTAGAGCAACATCACTAGCCGATGAAGTGCAAAGTAAGTCAGGATAGTCTCGATCAGGATTTGCAAGGATTATAGCCAGCCAGAGTAGCACAGAGGAGTACAGCAGCAAAGGCACTCTTATCATAGAAACAGCTACTGCCAAGTTCTTTTCTCACTGTAATAATTGTACCCCAAATGTTCAAAATCCAACCCCCTACGGTAACAATTTTATAGGCCTGGGCGGTGAACTCCGCTCCGCTCGCAGAGTTTGCGGAGTTTTCTGCACTCCGCGTTACGCGGAGATCACGGAGTTCCGAAAAACTCCGCTTCGCGGTGCGGAGCAAAGTTTTTTCCTCACTCGCGTTCGTCAACGTCAAGTTGGTGACCGCGAGCGAGGAAAATCAGTCTCCCGGCAAGATTTGTCCTCGTTCGCTATCGTCAATATCAAGTTGGCGAGCGCGAGCGTGGAAAATCAACATCCCGGCGAGATTTCTCAATGCGGGGGTCAGGTTTCTCATTGCGAGTGGTCGCGTATGCTCGCGACCGCTCGCATTGAGAAACTGCCAGTTCGCGTTGAGAAAGCTACCGCTCGAGTAAAAATCTACTCGAGTGGCAGAAAAGGAAAGCTTGCGTTGTGCATGGTGCCGTTCGCAATCATTGCACAGTGCGGACAAGCATTCGGCACTGTGCAATCACCGTGAACAGCATTTTTCTATCATACTCCGCCGCTCGCTGAGCTCTGCGTAGTGTGACAGAGTTTTTTATGCACTTCGCGGTGTTTCGCGTAGTGCAACTCCGCGAACTCCGCCCAGGGTTACAATTTTACAATCCACTTGACTACATTGGTCAATCTTAGGAGGTGATCATCATCTTAGCCAGTTCATCCGGATTTCTCTGTTAAAGTTCTTTGTTAAAAATGGATGTTGTCATCCTCTTCAGAAGCAGGAGAAAGAAATTGTATTCTTCTCAATGTCCTCGTGTTCACTTCCACATCAGTTTGCAACATAGTCGACACAATTATTCATAGAAAGAAATACTCTAACCATAGGAAGAGAAAATCCTAGTTGTTGGAAATGGCCCTTTTGCAGGGTTATCCCCAAACTTTTTGCTTCTTCTGCCTATTTTTTTTCCTGACCAGTGGTTGTTGGCTATAGGACTCTGGGCACTTTACCACTGCTGATCAGTGCTAAAGTGCATATGCTCTCTGTGTAAATTGTTATTGTGATTGGTTCTCCCTGATTGGCATATTTGATTTACCAGTAGGTCCCTAGTAAAGTGCACTGAGTGTGCCAGGGCTGGTAAATCAAATGCTACTAGTGGGCTTGCAGCCCTGATTGTGCCACCCACATGAGTAGCCTTGAAAAGATATCTCAGGCCTGCCACTGCGGTGCCTGCGCGCAGTTTGTTAACTACCATGTCAACTTGGCAAGTCCACCCACTTGCCAGGCCCTAACCTTACCTTTCCTTACATATAGGGCACCCCTATGGTAGGCCCAGGGTACCCCCCTGGGCAGGGTGCAGTGTATGCGAAAGGTAGGACATGTACTGATGTGTGTAACATGTCCTGATAGTGAAATACTGCCAATTTCGTTTTTCACTTTTGAAAGGCTATCTTGCCCCACAGGACAGAATGGGGAATGCTTTGTAACATTTTACAAGTGTATCTTACCATAGGGATAAGATTGAAAAAAGGAGTTTGGTATCCCTGAACTCAGAATTTGATAACACATCTTTTAGTAAAGCTGGTTTTTAAATTGTGTGTTTAAAAATACCCCTTTTAGAAAGTGGCTATTTTCTTGTTCAACCATCCTGTGTGCCTCTCCCTGTTTGTTGATTGACTGTCTGGTTTTGGAGTGACAGAGGCAGGGGGGTGCAGTGGCTCAAGGAGTCTGGATGAGTTAGCACTAGGCTGAATAGGCCTGGTCTGCATTTGGAGTGGTGGGAGGAGTAGCACCTGCACATGAATAGGGCTGTGCCTGCCTTCCACAATGCTGGCTCCAGCCCCCTGTGGTGTGTCTGGAGCCAAGGCTCACACTGACAATGGATGTTGTTGTGCACTTGCAGAGTGCCCCCCAAGAACTGATTTGAACTGGGCTCAGAGCCCCTTGCACAAAGAGAACAAAGACATTTTGGGGTATAAGTATCAGACCCAAAAGCCCAGACTTTTAGATAAGTCCTGGAATTCAAGAGGAACCTTTGCCAAGGAGTAGAGCTGGAGAGACTGAGGAAAAGTACTTCCCTTGCTGTGTGTCTGGGGTTGGCCTGCAGTTGCTGTTTGTGGCAAGGAAAGGAGAAGGACTTTGCTCTCTGCTGCGTCCCCTGCTTGAAGGAGATCTCCAAGGGCCTGAAGTGAGCTGGCCTCCTGTTCTGAAGTCTCATGGTCACAAAGACTTCACCCCCAGCTCCCCTGAACTCTGCTCCTGTGAGTTCTGACCTGCCAAGAGGTGCCTGTGCCAGTTTTGGGTGTCTGGAGAATGTTGCTGCTGTTTGGGAGCTGGAAGAAAGAAGAGACTCAAAGAACTACAGAAATCGACGCATCAAGGGATCGCGGCTGAAGAGGACCGACGCAGTGCCGCTCGACGCCGCCGCATCGATCGCCGACACATCGATCGCCGATGCATCCCAGATTTCCACGCATCGTACCTGTGCAGCAAGTTCTTCTGACACATCACCCGCGGACCGGAACTGTAACGAAGAATTGACGCATCACTCCCCGTACAGACCGGATACGACGCAACCCTTCCTCTGCCTGCAGCGGGACTGTCGCATCGCCTGCCCAAGGTCTCAGGAGTGTCGCATCTCTTTGTTTTCCAATGCTGCAGCTGCTTGGCTTGGGAACTTTGACTCATCTACAGGTACTTTGGTGAAAAGTCACGCATCTATAGATTTCTAGGGTGCAAGTTCTTGAAACCTTTTGAAAGTCACATTTTCAACTGTGTATGTTGGATTTTTGTCGTTTTGGTCTTGTTTAGTTTAGATAAAGATATTTTATTTTTCTAAACTAGTGTGGTGTCCTTTTGTGGTGTTTTCACTGTGTTACTGTGTGTGTTGGTACAAATACTTTATACATTGCCTTTGGGATAAGCCTGTCTGCTCGTGCCAAGCTACCAAGGGGGTGAGCAGGGGTTATCTAAAGTGTGTATCCCCCTTACCCTGACTAGAAGCAAGGGTCAATATTTGGACAAAGGTAAATACTTCTGCCAACTAGAGACCCCCATTTCTAACATTGGTGGCAGCTGTGGGATTTGAACCTGTATTTGTACTTGACCCCCAGTGATTGGTGTACATCATTAGTTTAGTGCAGACCACTATGCAACCACATACTGTGTTTTGTTTTTGTTCTATTTTTGTGTAACCCTTAAAGTATCCACGCATCATGTCTCAGAAGGGTAAACCAGCAAGTGATGTTGTAGAACTGGAGTTTGATATTGAAATGTTAAGTAGTTACAAAGTAGGTCAACTCAAGCAGTTCTGCAGGAACTTTGGATGTCCTATGAAGAGGAGCTCCAGGAAGGAGGAGCTACAGAAGTCCCTAAGGGCCTGGTGGGAGGCTAGAGAGGCTGGGGAGACAGAGGATGTAGAGGTGGATGAGGATGCCCAATGGTATGGTTTCAGATCCCAGGAACTGCCTGTGGGAAGAGCAGCCTATAGGGCTGGCAGCAATCATTCCTCTAGCAGTTTTTCCCCAGAGGAACTGGAGAACCAAAGGGTCAAGGAGCAGGAGCTAGAAGTCCTTAGGATCAAAA
This sequence comes from Calotriton arnoldi, assembly GCA_963921515.1. NCBI lineage: Eukaryota > Metazoa > Chordata > Amphibia > Caudata > Salamandridae > Calotriton > Calotriton arnoldi. The sequence goes on along the minus strand of CAWUFW010018931.1, from coordinate 22,858 downwards.
CAAAGCAGATGTAAATGTAAATCCAGGCCAAGCCAGAGGAGAGCAGGAGAGCTTATGCCTTGGAAGAAAAGAAATTGATCTTAGCATATGAGCTGAGAATGAGAGAGCTCAATGAGGAGTTTGCAACATTTGAGGCCCTGAGTGTATCAACCAAGCAAAAAGAAATGTGTGCAGCTCATGAAGTGAGCTTGGCTGGATTGGAGGTGGAGTGGCAGCAAAAATGTAGTGTTTAGCACTGAGGGAGAAGTACACACACCCAAAGATGTGGTGCCCGACTTGAAGAAGGAGATTAACATATACCAGGGGGTTCAGTTTTATGAGGTAGCTCCAGTGGTGTGCAGTGTCCCTGAAGTTAATTAGGGAACTGACACCAGGGATCATATTCCTAGTGGTGGGAGGGACACTCTACTGACTCTAGATGAGAGGTGGAGGGAGAGGGGTTCCCCCATGGTAGGAGTCCTGGTGTGTGAGTGTGGAGACGGCCCAGAAGAGTGTGGGTTGAGTGACAAAGACAGTCAGACACTGTCTTACCAATCTCCAGAGAGTGGTGTGGGGTACTTGTGTGAGGCACTGGATGGTGAGGCAAAGGGTAGCTTGGTTAACAACTGTTGGGGGACTGCTGTAACTAGAATTCCACCAGGTCTGGTGTCTGGCAGCACTGCTCCAGTTGGGAGGGTGCATGAGTCCAGAGAAAGGTGCAAAAGGGGCAGACAGTCCCCAGTGGGAGGACCAGTGGGTCAGGGGTTACCCGCTCTGATGTCAGAGCACCCCAGGTCTGACCCTGGTGAGGCCACTTCTGGCCTGGGGGGGTCTTCATGCTCTGTCCGGTGGACAGGAGGCTAGAGATTTGCGCCAGGCAGACTCTGTCACAGCTCATGAGGGGTGTGTTTCCATTGGGGGGGTTGGCGTACTTCCCCAGAAGTCCTGGGTTGCTGGGCACAGTTCCAGCCTAAGGGTACAGATCCTGTGTTGGAGGACCAGGGTCAGGGTGTCCCCCCTGACCTGGAGGAAGGGGTGACTGCTAGCAGTGCCCCTACCAGTTTGTTTTCTGGGGGTACTGCTCCAGGCGGGAGGGTACAGAGCCGCATGGAGGAGGACAGGGTGTAGGAGAGCCCACCCCAGTCTCCTGCCCAGCTGCAGGGTACAGACCCCGAGCTGGTGGTTCAGTGTCAGGATGCCATCCCTGACCTGGGAGGCGGGAGACTGGACAAAGGGTGCCAGTCACCTGGGGCTACCACCCCCCACTCTCTGATGACACAGAGGTTAGAGGGCCTTGAGAGGCATGAGGCCTGACTCTCATCACTGACAGGCATCAGTGGCCACTATGGTTTGCTGTTCTGGTGGACACAGTTGTCCCTGGGAGTGGGACAGGAGTCGCACCCTGTGGGTGGACTGGGCCACACTACTGTGTTGGCATTGTGTGTGCTATCTGGTTGCTGGGACACATCTGACAGCAAGGTAAGCTTAGCCGCTGCACTGATGGTGTCCCCAGGTGAGGAGAAGAGTCCCCCATGGTTTAGCTTAGTGGGCCCTGAGAATATGGATAGAGGGATCCAACTGGGTTCAGGAAGGCGTAGACAGGAAAAGACCCCTGCTGTTCGGGCCAGGTTCCAGGTTCTATTGCCCCAAGCAGGGAAGCCCATCGAGGTATTGATTGGTCTACCCTGGCTTTTGGGATGGAAGGGGGTTGTGTTAGAAATGGCCCTTTTGCAGGGTTATCCCCAAACTTTTTGCTTCTTCCGCCTATTTTATTTCCTGACCTGTGGTTGTTGGCTATAGGACTCTGGGCACTTTACCACTTCTGATCAGTGCTAAAGTGCATATGCTCTCTGTGTAAATTATTATTGTGATTGGTTCTCCCTTATTGGCATATTTGATTTTCCAGTAGGTCCCTAGTCAAGTGCACTGAGTGTGCCAGTGCTGGTAAATCAAATGCTACTAGTGGGCTTGCAGCACTGATTGTGCCACCCACATGAGTAGCCCTGAAAAGATGTCTCAAGCCTGCCGCTGCGGTGCCTGCATGCAGTTTGTTAACTGCCATGTCGACTTGGCAAGTGCACCCACTTGCCAGGCCCTAACCTTCCCTTTCCTTACATATAGGGCACCCCTATGGTGGGCCCAAGGTACCCCCTGGGGAGGATACAGTGTATGTGAAAGGTAGGACATGTACTGGTGTGTGTAACATGTCATGATAGTGAAATACTGCCAATTTCGTTTTTCACTATTGAAAGGCTATTTTGCCCCATAGGACAGAATTGGGAATGCTTTGGAACATTTTACAAGCATATCTTACCATAGGGATAAGATAGAAAAATGGAGTTTGGTATCCCTGAACTCAGAATTTGATAACACATCTTTTAGTAAAGATCGTCTTTAAATTGTGTGTTTGAAAATACCACTTTTAGAAAGTGGCTATTTTCTTGTTCAACCATCCTGTGTGCCTCTCCCTGTTTGTGGATTGAATGTCTGGCTTTGGAGTGACAGAGGCTGGGGAAGTGCAGTGGCTCCAGGAGTCTGGATGAGTCAGCACTAGGCTGAATAGGCCTGATCTGCATTTGGCGTGGTGGGAGGAGTAGCACCTGTACCTGAATAGGGCTGTGCCTGCCTTCCACAATGCTGGCTCCGCCCCCTTGTTTTGTGTCTGGAGCTAAGACTCACACTGACAATGGATGTTGTTGTGCACTCGCAGAGTGTCCCCCAGAACTGGCTTGAACTGGGCTCAGAGCCCTTTGCACAAAGAGAACAAAGACATTTTGGGGTATAAGTATCAGACCCAAAAGCCCAGACTTTTAGATCCTTCCTGGAATTCAAGAGGAAACTTTGCCAAGGAGAAGAGCTGGAGAGACTGAGGAGAAGTACTGCCCTTGCTGTGTGTCTGGGGATGGCCTGCAGTTGCTGTTTCTGCCACGGAAAGGAGAAGGACTTTGCTATGTGCTGTGACCCCTGTTTGAAGGAGATCTCCAAGGGCCTGAAGTGAGCTGACCTCCTATTGTGAAGTCTCATGGACACAAATACTTCACCCCCAGCTCCCCTGAACTCTGCTGCTGTAAGTTCTGACCTGCCAAGAGGTGCCTGTGCCAGTTTTGGGCCTCTGGTGGTTGTTGCTGCTGTTTGGGAGCTGGAAGAAAGAAGAGACTCAAAGAACTACAGAAATCAACGCATCGAGGGATCACAGCTGAAGAGGACAGACGCAGTGCCGCTGGACGCTTCGATCACCGACGCATCCCGGATTTCCACGCATCGTACCTGTGCAGCAAGTTCGTCTGACGCATCACCTGGGATAAGCCTGTCTGCTCGTGCCAAGCTACCAAGGGGGTGAGCAGGGGTTATCTAAAGTGTGTATCCCCCTAACCCTGACTAGAAGCAAGGGTCCCTATTTGGACAAAGGTACCTACCTCTGCCAACTAGAGACCCCCATTTGTAACACTAGTGGTATGCCTACATGTTATGTTATGTTAAAATATTTATAAAGCGCATGGCTGCCCCAGCAGCGGGGCGTCCCAGCGCTGACGGTCTAGTAGAGGGGAAGCAAAGGTAGTTTAGCGATTGGAGAAAAGCCAAGTCTTCACAGTCCTTCTAACATTCGGTGATCAAGGATGCTACGGATAGTAGGATTCAGGGCATTCCAAAGGGCAGGTGCCAATGCCTTGAACGAGTGGCCACCTGCTCTGGTCCTACGTACCCGAGGCACTCGGGCCAGATGCAGATCCGCTGAGCGCAAGGAGCAGGTGGGTACATAAGGGGAGCACACAGCGCTCAAAATCCCAGAGCAAAGGCCCGAAAAGATTTTATGGATGATGCAGAGAGCTTTGAAGTGAATTCTCTGTTCCATAGGCAGCCAGTGTAGCCGACCGAGGAGGTCGGAGACGTGACATTTGTGCACAACTAAACAGATAAATCAGCATTTTAGAAAAAAATGAAGGACAAAGTACATTCTTCTGAGGCCTACCTTAGAAAAGAAAAATAACTTTAGCAGAGTTTGAGGCCTTCTAGGAGAAACTGTAAAATCCTATTTTTTCTAAAAAAAATAAGACACTTCAGTTAAAAGATGACAAGGAAATACATAAGAAATCTATATGTTAAATGATTCTTTATTCTAATTAAACCCATAAGTATAATCTTATTTCAGAATGTTAACTATTAATAATGAATGTTTCTTGCTATTGAGGAAAGAAAGACATTCACGAGAAAAAAAAATTGTGAGTGATTCCATTATTACTATTTCATTATTCTACTTGTGAGGTTTCTAGTACATATTTAGCAAATCTCTCTTTCATACTATGTGTTTACATAAAAACTCATGTTTTCATTTGATTTCTGCACTTAAATCTTTGCAGCTTTTGGTTACTAAATGTGTCCTCTCTTTCTTACATGTTTTCTCATTATTTTTTTTTAAAGTACCCATGTTAGTAATTTTCACATTAGTCATTTGTTTTATTAATAACACACTTATAAGCAGATTTGATCAAGCAAGATTATTTTGCAAAAATCAAGTTAAACTTACTCATAGAAATTAACCAATGGTAAGAGATTTAGGGCCTTATTTATAAAAAGTGTTGCATTGCTGCAGGTGAAACAGCAATGCAACACTTGTAAGTGCGCCCTCCTTGCGACACCATGGATGCGCCTTATTTACTGTACCCTGTTGCAAGGATTGACAGATACGTCAGGAATCCTGACGTATCTGTTATCGCTAAGCCCATGCATTGCTGGAGTTGTGCCCTAAGCATGACGCGACTCCAGCACTGCCAGGGGGAAGCCTTTACCTATTGCACTGCATCACCCTTACGCTTGCTGTGAGGCGGGCATAATGTTTTGACGCAGTGGTGTCCTAAAAGTGGTGCAGTGAAATCTGATAGATTTCACTACGCCACTTCCACAGTGCTTTCTTAAGGTGGAACGCCCCCCTACATTATACCTGATGCAGGTATAATGTAACACAGGGGTTTACATAGTGACGCATCTGTCATTATTTATGCTGCCAGTGCTTCAACAAAGTGACAGACTGGCGTCTAAAAGTGCTGCAAGGGGCTCATAAATAAGCCCCTTAGTGGCTAATTTAAAGTATGGCTGGTGGCTCGTCGTCTCTGAGTGTGATTGCACATCGTCGGCCCCACATGCAGCTCCTTCCACCTCTCTTGTACAGCCTGCTGCAGATTGGGGGTGGCTTGTAGTTGTGGCGGGGACGCCTGCTCCTCCTATGCCTCCCAGTGCAACTGACTCCACGAATGCCAGCTTGTTGCGCAGACCCTTCACTCCCTAACTGCAGCACCTGCTGACCAGTAGATTGCAGCCAGGTCCAGCACTGTTGAGCGGTATCAGTGATTTGCATGTCAACATCTGAGATCACTCGCAGCCTTTACGGGTACAGGAGGGAGTATTTGATGCCCAACTCTCTGAGGCATCGCTTACCCACTAGAGACGAGCCCCTCTGCACCCCAGTGGCGTAGTCAGGGCAGAAAAAAACAGTGGCGTTATCCATTTTCCTCTCCCCCAGCTTGCATACCTCCCTCAGATCAGCATCATGATCCCTGTAGGAGGTGGAATAGAAAGGGTCTAGGACCTGTCCCCGGCAGCGTGAGGCTCACCGACACTCGATGGGCCTGCTCCACAACAAGAAATTGGGGAGAGTGCACCTACTGGCAGTAGGTCACGCAACCATGTCTCAGTATATGCCACTACATCAGCCCCTTCTGCTCACTCAGGCAGACCCAACACCCTCAAGTTGTTACGCTGGGAGCAGCCCTCCGCATTCTCCACTGTTCCTTCCAGTGGCTTCTCATATGCCATTAGCTGCTACACCTCCAAAGCTGACTCAGGGTACTCGGAGTGACTTTGGCCAATTCTTGCTCAATATCTTGTACCTTGTAAGTCAGCTTGTGATGATCTGCGAGCTCCAGGGTGAAGTCAACTGTGATTTTGTCTATGCAGCCCTCAAAGGAAGTGCCTGTTTGTTTGTGGGAGGTTCCCGCTGCGAGTGCAGAGTCTAGTTTGGAGTCCAGGCTGTCCACTGTCACCTGCCCCGGTGGCCAGCGATCCCCAGATGCTCGGTTCACTGACAAGGAGGAGCGGCCAAATGTTGAGGCCGCCTCAGTCCAAAGGCAGGCCATTGTTGCACCAGACGCTAAGGCACTATGCATTAAGTGCAATGCAGTGCAGTGTGGCCAGCTGGCTCCACTTTTCCAGTCAGGTGTATGCTAGCCAGGAATTTACGTTCGGGCGGCACTGATGGAAATCCCCTGTATGCCCAAGAGCTCACTACCTGGGCACGAGGAAAGGCAGCACTACCTGGTTGCTTCCACCGATCTAACAGTGGCAACCAGATTCCATGTTCCCCAGTGCCCCAGTGAGTGATGGCAGTTCAAGAGGCTCACCCAAGGGCCTGGGCCTGAACCGACCCCCATGCCGCTGGCACCCGCCGCCACCAACAGCTTATATCAGCAACTAGAACCAGTTAGTGGAGTCCCCCCACCAGTCTTGTGCAGTGCCCTTGATGATGTTGGTGAGCCGCAGCGCAGGGATTGCTCAGGGCACGGTGTGTGCCACCCAATGGTGCTAGGCCTCGGCCTGACTTGACCCCCGGGCCTCCACCTCTCCGTGTACCACCTTCTCCTCACCTGGACATAGACACCAGGGCTCAATCCACTGCGCTCTCTCCAAATCTGTGACTCAGCCAGCAGGAGACTCAGCCGGGCAGGATTTCACAGGCCTGGGTACAGCAGTCACCGCCAAGTCCACTGGGGGCCTCCTGATGCAGGTGATGCAACAGGGCCCCCTTAGGTGTGAAGTTGCTGTGCTCCTGCCACATAAGTTCAGAGGCCCCACCTTCCACAGCGTCCAGGCAGCAACACATCATTCGGCCTGTGATGCAGATAGGGGAGGCCCAACATTGGCAATCTCCTCTGTGTATCCCAGTGTAGTGGTGGTGCGTGTAATGCAATGCAGACCTTCCTACATCGGTATGCAGGAGCGCCTTTACCGATCTCAGCTCCGAAGGGCTCCAGGTGGTCTTCTCACACAGGTCAGCAAAGTGTCTCCATGCAACCTGCCAAACTTCGCCACCAGGTAAGGGCGTTTGCCGATGCCTCAATGTCTACCTCCACGGCACACAGGCTTGGGACCGACACATGCCGCAGAGACTCCACTGCCCCGTTGCCTCCCACTCCGGGTCTCAGATGCAGGCCCAGCGAGGCCTCCGGGCCCCGGAGACTGTCCACGCTTCCAGCCATCGGCTGCCATGGTATTGCAAGGATGACGCTATGAAAAGTGCTGCATCACTGGATTTCCCCAGCGATGCGCCACTTTTAATAAATAAGGCCCTGATTCTACATTTCCTCTTCCCCTGGGACTCTGGCTGGTCATCCTGGCTGTTGGGGAGTTTGGGGGTGTTGTTGACCTGTGCTGAACCTTGGCTGCTCCATTCTGTATTCCATTGTTTTTCTTTTCTTTTTTTCATTAAAGGTGTATTTATAGGCTATTTTTGCCTCTAGAGGCTGAAAAGTGACGTTCTGCTGATTAATTTTAATTTGTTTTGCTGCTAATTGGCCTTTCGTCACTTCTCTCTCGCTAACATCAATTTTTTTATCGCCTTGATACTAGTCTTAGCATCAGTTTTTCACCGCGGCAAGGTGATACAATCACCATGTAGCGACGTATTGTAAATATGTTGCTAACAGGGCGATTGATTTCGGCGATAGACATTAAAAAAATTGCAGCTAACTACCACAAAAACTGGTTAGCACCAATTCTTGTAAATTACCCCCTAATCTAATCTAGTCAGTGACTCTGGAGAGAATTAGTTAAAGTGAATAAAGCAAACCCTAGGAAAATATTCATAGAAGAAAAAGGGACACATTGACCAAGACTTTACATTGGTGCAAAGTCAAGCAAAATGTTGTAGTCTTAGAAATGTATTCACTTTCCATCACAAAAGCTATGTTTCACCATGCAGGTGCCCTATTTTGGCATAGGATTTTGTACTGGATATAATTCCAGGAAACAATGGGGCAGATTTACAAGAAAGTGACGCATCTGTACAGATGCGTCACTTTCCCTGCGCAACCCTTAGAAACCCGTGCGCCACCATAGATGCGCCGTATTTACAATACGGCACACTATGGCACAAGGATTGACAGATGCGTCAGAAATTCTGACTCATCTGTTGGCAGAAAAGTCACGCAATTCCAGCAATGCGTGTTGAGGCCTATTCCCACTACACTGCATCACTACTTACGCCTGCTTCAAGCAGGCGTAAGGTTTTGACGCAGTGGCGTCCTAAAAGTGGCGCAGTGAAATCTTGAAGATTTCACTGAGTCACTTTTACAAGGCCTTCCTGTGTGGGAACGCGCACCCTGCATACATTATACCTGACGCAGGTATAATGTGACGCAGGGGTTTACAACGTGACGCATCTCCCTAGATGCGTCACGTTGTAAATAGGCCGCATTGTTTGCGCTGCTGTTGCGTCAAAAAAGTGACGCAACTGCAGCGCAAAAGTCACGCAAGGGGCTTGTAAATCTGCCCCAATATATGTTAGACAATACACACACACTACGTTGCACATGGTGCAAAGGTTGTGCATGATACTAGGAAACTTGTTTGTACACTAATGCAGGGAATGAGAGCAGCAGGCCAGATTTGGTAAATCTAGTAAATCTGCCCTGAATTGCATGTGATAAATGTTGCAAAACAACTTGTGCTGGTCCAATATGAAAGGAGATTCGTTACGCCAATGTAAATGAAACAAGAAGAAACCCCCATTAATTTGAAGACAAATGGGTTGGTAAAAAGTAACAGCAAAATATAAATGAATCCCTGGAACAAAAATCGTTATGCTTTAAAAATCCAGATATACTCATCATTCCTTAATAAAAAATAAGGATGAAAAAGCCTTCACTCAAGCAAAATTAGCAATAATAAACATGAAAAAGCCTTCACTCAAGCAAGAACTAATGCAATGGATTATCTGGTTTAGAAAAAATAATGAGAACTACCAGAGGATGGTAGCTGTCAGTTATCAACAACACAATCTGTTTTGGCTCATGGTACAAGGAGAGTACAGTAGAGAAATCTAATAAAATGAATAAACCATGAGCGACTCAGGGCTTGATTTAAATCATGGTGGAGGGGTATACTCCATCACAAACGTGACGGACATCCCAACCGCCGCATTACAATAGCATTATATCCTATGGAGATCGCAATAGGGCTAACGGGATATTCGTTATGTTTGTGATGGAGAATTCCATCTGCTGAGATCTAAATAAGGTCCTCCATCTTCATGGGCACTCCAGAAGAGACCTTTCATGGGACATCAAGTTCCTGAGGTTCCAGGAAAGGGACCTGCAATTCTTTCCACAGTCCAAAAGAGAAAAATCCCAAGACATGAACAATTTACAGAATGATGTATCGGAGAGCAGTCTAAGTATATGAAAGACAATCGACCTACTAATTGAAAGCAGTAAGTATATGGAACATCTATGGTGGGCAGCACTCCTGAAATAACTCTGATGTCATTTGAATAAAGATACATATAAATTATCCTGGTTTCAAAGTGGTTGCACATCGGTGAAGCTCCTTGCGTATCACCTTCAATAATGACCTTGACCGAAAATAAACATACCACTATGACATGGACAGAGGGCAGTAACTGTTGGGAAATACTTAGAGCCTTGTTAAAGCATTTCCTGGTGCCTAAACCCGGTTTCTCATGATGGTGGATTCAGAGGTGCAGTGAGTAGCATGGAGCCATAGGTGGCAGACAGACTTGGATATCTTAAGAATTCTAACATACACAGCCTGTACATTCAACCAGGGCCACGATGGCAGGCCCCACTCACAAAGAACAACATCTGCTCTGGTGCTTGGCAGCCCTCTGGTGGGTTAGGGAGAGCACCTGTGAAGCCTGCATTCCATCAGAAGTTCCCTAGTCGGGGCGGGCGCTGTGTGCATTTTGCTGCCCCTGGTGGGCCTCACCTTGACTGGTGAACTGATGACGTGGGTTGGGCAGCCTGCATGATCTCTATAGTGCCTGGTATATGCTAGGTGGGGTGAGGTGTTTTAAGTCCAACATTGGCTGTGACTGAGCTCTGCCTGCAGCAGAGTACTGGGGGGCCGGACACCCGGCCGGGGACATACAACAAGTAAGTACCCTAACTATACACAATAACAGTCGGATATTTCTTCTAAATGTAGGGTTGAGTGTGTTTAAAATATCAGCTGTGGAAGCTACCCTGTACATCCCCAAAAGTGCAAAATTAAACATATTCTCCCCTATCCTCTCCCTCTACCCTCCCATAGGCAGAACTTTTGGAACCCCCGATTCAACCTGTGGCCTAAAGGGTCCCGAATCCCGCTGCACACTCGCACCCACCCCAAACCCCCAAATTACAAACTCAAGTTCTTTTTCTGTCTAAGTTGCCTAGGAATCACTAGCCCCTCAAAGGTGCAGGCCCCAGATGCTCCCGCTTACAGAGTTCATTTCAGAACTTGCATATGTGACTTTTCTCAAAATGGCAGCATTTACAAACATTATTATTAATTGTTTGTTTTAACCTGTGATTTAATAACATAAAAGCATCCGGTTGTAGCCAGCATCAGTACTATCACTAAGCATAACAGATACAGTTCATATGAGAGTGAAAGAGTTTTGAGTCTCTAATTCCGCAAGCTCAGGCCGAAGAGTGCAGTCAGGGCAGACCAGTATACGTCCACCTATACGTTCCGGGGAAGTCTGTGATCAGTCTATTGGTTGCATTCTTTGACTGTTAAAGCATTGAGTGGTCTGGTGGCGCGGCTCCCACCACCCCGAGGTCTGTCCCTCACGTATCAGGCCTATTGCATCACACCAGTCAGCTGCCTCCTGTGGTCTCTCGAAAAATTAGACCTACCCATCAAATTGTATTTAGCAGGGTACATAAGGCCATATTTTATGTTATGGTCTCGGAGGAGTTTCTTTACTTGCACAGCGTTTTTGCATAATTACCTGGACCCTCCATGTGTAATCCGGGAACATAAGTATTTCGCTGTTTTCAAATCGCCGCAGGCTCTGAGCTCTGGCATGCTGTTGTATTGCATCCCTATAATTAAACAAATGTGCTATCAGAGCTCGGAGAGAGGCACCCGGTTTGGGAATAGTCACCAGGGTCCGATGCGTTTGCTTGATTGTGAAAAACATTGAGAGGCACTTGGGTTTAAAGATATTGAGTATCCATTCTTCCAAAAATAATTTTTCTGACTGACCCTCTGCTCATTCCAGGAATCCTATGAGATGGATGTTGTTTCAGCACGACCGCCCTTCTGCATCTTCCACATGCGCTGCCAGGCACATTGCACTAATTTTGAGCTCTGTCACTGTGGACCCATCTTCAGCTTTTAAGGCTGCAAATTCATCCTCAGCTCCAGTCACATGATCTGCCACCTTCCGAAGGCCCAAACGGAGGTGGTTCACATCTATAGCTATGGAGTCCATTTTGGCTTCAAGTGTGTTCCTGATTCCCTGTACAGCCACTAGGATCTCAGCGTTGGCTGACCCCATGGTACCCCGGTCCTTCGTGGGGCAGACCTCCTGCACTTGCCCCTGTTTGTGCTGTTTTTGGGTCTTTATCCTTGCCCTTGTCCATCATATAGGGAACCTCACAAGACCTGGCCCAGTGAGTTTATTCAATCACTTCAATTGTCAATCATTTGTCAGGTGTGAGACTGGCACCACTCCAGTGTTCCCTTGCAGCCAGTCCACCCACAGCAGGAGGTGGGCTGGAGTCGCCCCCCTGCTGCAGCCACCAAGACCCCACCAGGCAGCCTCACTTTCCAGGGAGCCCTTCATAAACAATCAGGGCCCCAGGCAATTCCTTCTGCAGCTACTCCGGCAAGCATCCATCCAGCCAGGGCCTGCCTTACTGGTGTTGGGGAGGCAATAGTCACTTACAGAGGTAGGGAGCAATAAGGCCGCTGTTATGTCCAGGTGGGCCCGCTGCACGCAGGGCTAAATCACAATAGTTCCTCTCTCTAGCTCCCTCAGCTAGGTCCAGGGGCACAGAGTGCTTCCCTCCTCCAAAATCTCAAGGGTTAAGGGGCCTACGCAAGCACCCCGGCTCAATACATCAGAGTCGAGGCAGGCGAGCCAGTTCGAGCCACCGTCGTAGCACACCAGGTCCTGGCCAGGTGCAAGGCCATTCCCTACGCTCTCCTCCACAGCCCTCCAGCTATTTTCTGCCAAAGACCGGTGATCCACTACTGCTGGCTGGCCACAATCTGACATGCGGCCCCCCACTGAGCCCAGCATCACCTGCGTGGCCTTCAACTGGGGTGGTTTCACCTCCCGAGCGTCTCTGCCGTCAGGCTCCAAAAAAGGTCGCAGCAGTTCCAGCAGCCCCCCCCCAGGGTCGACCCTGCCTACACTCACCTCACCGCTGCGAGGGACACCACATTGGGCGCATGTCTGCTACATTGGAATCCAGTTCGGAGGCCAGCCCAGCCTTGCTCACCAAGTCACAGCAGGCCGCAATGGTGTCAGCCAATGCACTGATGGTATTCGCCCCCTTAGCGGCTGGCCATAGCCCGGATCACGGTCACGAACATTGGGGGATCGAATTCCGCAGTGAAAAGACAGCTGTAGCTAGATGGGAGTGCAGGATTTTGACAGATTACTAATTTCCAAGCAGGAGGTAGCGTAGGACATGTCTAGTCAGCCACCTTGTCAGGCCATGCCCCCATGCATGTCCAACTGAGAATCTTCTCATGATTTGGTTCTGGTTAAAAACCTTTGTGTGTGATATCCAAACATTGAAAGAACATCATGTATTTACCGTATTTGCATATCAAGACAGACTAATATTAAATCCATTATCACTGTTCAAGGTGAAGGATTGGGCTTCCTGACTAGCTTGAAGCTTCACGTCTCCTTAGTAATGGTTTCTCCCAACAAGGGCAATATAGTGCATATTACATTGAATTTGCTTCTATGCTATTCATATTTACAATAAAATTCCAATTTTATATAAAAAAGAAAAACTGTAATATTTTTGCGGTTAAATATAAAACTCAAAACAGGCTCAAATAGCAATATTTTATTCATGTCAATTAGTTAAAATTGCTACAAAAATGTCATGATGTTTGAGAATATAGATAAAACAACATTCATCACCCATTAAAAACAATGAAATTTAGACAAACTATAAAAAAACAATGAGGAGTAAGAAAAGTTTGTCTATTCAGCCCGATCCCAGTCAGTGAAGCTGGACCTGTGCTTATGGATCTTTACAGCAGCCAGCAGAGAGCACAGAGTCACTATAGTGCAGAGTGCTAAAGAAAAGGGCATTCTCTGTGATTTTAAATTATCAGAGCGATGGCAGGGACCACAGGTATACTAAAGTGTTAGAGTATCAAGGCTGACAGGTGGGGCAAGAGTGTCAATGGAGCCTATCGGATTGGGCCTGTGGTCGTAACAATTTTGAGCATATTAGAAGGCAGCGGCAGCCCCTCCGCTATGGTGGAGGAGCATCGCCCACCCTGCCAGAAGCCTAAAAACGTGAACAATAAAACAATAATAATACACGTCTATTATTGTTTTATTTTTCCTTCCCAGTCCAAATTTTTGGAGGTGGGGCCATCGGGGTAACAGTGATGAAGGCGAGTATTGTGCACTGTTGTCAGTGCACATGTCAGTTTGGCTGGCCATCTCATGACGTCCAAACTGACATGCACACTGAGCTGTCTCCAACTTGAGCAGCGTTGCCGGGTTGGAGAAAGCAGGCACAGGCTCCCAGTCTCTCTGGGAGCTCAAATCGAGGGGGCTAAGGTCAATACTAATGCTGCTCTCATGCTGCTAGCAGCATGAGAGCAGCGTCTGGATTGGCCACAGAGAAGTCTGGGAGCTTGCACCTGTAGTGAAGAGAAGCAGAAGAGCGCGATACTGCGGGCGCCAGGTAAATGCTTTTTTACTGTTTTTTTTAATTTTCATTCATCGCCCCTTCCCCTTACCCCTTAGCCACGCTTCCCTGACACCAGCTGCTCCTGCAAAAAGGATGACAGAGTCAAAAGTACAAAGTGACAAAAGTAGGGAACGTGGGCTGTGCATTTGGGTCTTACAAGCGGGCAGCATGGAGCATGGGGCTGCTAAAGTGCAGAGTGCTGATTGTCAACTTACTCCCTGGTTCATGTTCGATTTGCCAAGGAGGGGGCTGGCTTCTTCTTAGCAGATTGATTAGACTCCTTTTCGACTGCCTGCCGGACTATCTTTACATGCCCCTTGCCTTTTTCCCTTTGCTGATGAACTTGCCTACTGGATTATTTGGAGCTGTCTGGTGAGAGACCAGACCTGAACTTTCCTGATTATTGCTCCATTCCACTTGCCCAGGAACATGGACTTTTCCTTAGTGGACTCTAACTTGATCCCTTTACCCATGCTAAGAAAACTCTTGAACCATCCTCCTGCCTTTGTTGGTTGAAGGAATCTCTAACCTGAACCATCCTCTTTATGGATACATTTATTTAAAAATAGATTTTCTTTGACTATATGTGAGGTTTTATACAACGAGCTGCAACACTCATGACTGAGCTCCTTAAAATTTTACTTATATGCATTGATTTTGGGTCTTGAATAAAATAACCAAATTATCTAAAATTGTTTGAGTCTTTTATTGTGTCAATGTTCTTTCCGTAGAAACTGTGCTTACAACTATCTTATTTCTAACGCATGATAGGGAGAGTCACAGATATTTTTCAGAATATCAGGTTCTTTTGCTCTTATTCTGTTTAGCCACAGCAGAGCGCCTGGTTTGTATAATTCTGGTTAGAGTGAAGGTTGGGTCTTCCAATTACAATACTCTATTTCTATAGTATGATTCTGAGAGTAGTGTACTTGAACCTGATCTCTAATTTATGAGCTGGCTAACAATTATTATTTTAGTTGTTTGCTATAGGAGGACGTGGAACACCAAACTCGTGGGCCACTAAGACTCACGATAACTAATCGATATGTTCCTGAGATGGTAATTACCTCATGGACCTATATTTTAGCGGAGGACTGATTAGTCCCCATTTCCTCATCCTGGATTGTTGACTTAAACATTGAGAATTTAATTAAGGTTTTCATTAAATTATTTGACCCACTTCCGTGAGGAAACCACGGAGCTCAGGAATTTCACCTGGGAGCACAGGAATATAGAAACTCCTGCTCAGAATACCCTCCGGGAATACATTGTGGACTTCTGAAATTTTGAGTCTCCATCATTAATAAAAGGCACCAGATAAATATGAGTTTTATATACGGATGATCAGATCTGTGATGATCAAGAGGGTCACTTACCCTTGTAGTAACAACTATAGAATTTTGGAGAGCGGAATGATTCAATTCCCCCCTTTTTTAAGGGGGGGATATGATACCTGAGTGATGAATAGATGAAGGAATGAAGTTTTGATATGGACCCTTCTGACAATTATGAATCTGACCCATAACAGTTATGTCTAATTGATTTTCTGGTTTAATAATGGAATATATTATGCAGGAATACCTTTCATAATTCGCACTAGTAATTTGTTAAAAACTCATTTTTTATTATATTTGTACAATAAGAATTTTGTGTTTGACATTTATTTGTTTTACTTTTTATGTAGGTGCATACTGCCTTGTTAGAGAGATACTTACATTATTGTCCTGAAGAAGGTGGTTTTATATTGTCCTTCCACCAGAACACTTCGACACCCTTTGATTTTGTTAAATTTGAGAAACAATGAATAATTTGTGACACTTTGCACTTTTTGCTTCTTGCTTGATTTCTTCAAATTAGCAGGTTTTTAATGACAAAGATTGATGTCTGGAATGTTGTCCCTCCCACTTGTGATGTTTTTTATTAGCTTGCATTAGGTTTTTATGAAAATGTTTTTAACTATCTGAATGTTATCTATTGTGCTATGGTCTTTGCAATTTACGCATTATTAAAAAGATTTTACTTAATTGCCTTTTGGGTCCTTTCAGACTGTGAGTGGGTAACTCCTGTTAGTTGATACAGTGGAGTGTGATTGATTTGAATGGTGATTTCTCCAAGAGAATCTTGTCAATTATTATATTACTGGTTCAAGGAACCCTGTTTCTTGGAGTAGTGGGGCCACTCTTCTTTCTTATTAACAGTTATTGGTCCTCATTGGGTGGCCAACGGTTCGACACCCTGATTTCTCAGCCCTCACTACGACATAGAAAGGTCCACCAGAGGACCAATGCCTCTGTGGGTGAAGTATAGAAACTGAGTGAAGTGACTAAGTTAGTATAACCACAGTATGGGCCCAGTGATAAAAGAAACAAAAAGAGCTACCTCTGCAACAAAGCTTAGTAGCAGAGTAATGTTTTTTTTCTAGTGACCTGAAGAATTTAGGGTGCCCAAAATAGATTTCCACTGTCCAGCTAAAAAGCCCAAAATCCCAAAGATTGAAGGCTTTCAACGACTTGCAGCAGCAAATGAGTGTGAGTATGCGGCCATGTGTATGCCCACAGGTGGGTCCCTTACTCACTGTGCCACTGGATTCAAGGTAGCCTCAATGATGAAGGGTGATACACTGAAACCGGACCTAGGATGCTTGTTTCCCGTCCAGGGAGGACCTGGCCTGGCAGTTCAGGCTGGACAGTTCCCATGGGGAGCAGGGCCAAGACTGATCTGCACACGGCTGTGTCCAAACTGGGGGGGCATGGTGAGCAAAAGAACAATGGATCCAACCTAGATCTGTGACTGGGGGTGAGTGTTTGAATAGTTTGAGCACTCCGCCCATCATCTTGTTGTGTTGCTGTGCATTTAAGAGGACCAGGCATATGCAGATCAGATGAGAGACATTGTCTGCATGCCCCGGTTTTTGCTAGTGACTTCCAGCTGCCATTTACGTCTTCGATTAGAAGAGTAAGGAGTCTTGCTAATGGAATCTGCTTAAGAAGTGGCTTTCTTAAAGCACAGTTTAAATATGGCTGACAGTGCTTTTCTCTATGTGTTCAGTATGACTTGAATTGTACTGTTAGATGCTTCAATAGAATTGAGGTCTTCCTGCCTGGATAGCAGTCTAACTTGGTTCAAATAGTAAGATACAAACATTACAGTAATAAGAATCGTCTGGGGCGTATGTCTGCTTTTTTATGTTTTGTATGCTTAATGGACATTTAGCCAGTTTTTGTTTGTTCAGAAATACATTTGCCATTGCTCGAGTGCTTAGGATGTATGCAACCAGGCTTGGATCCATTGCAAATAGGAGAAGACAGGTTGTTTATATCAAAAGTTTCCACTTGCATCTCCAACTTGGTTTCACGATAAGCTTTTCATTTAGTTCTATTTCCGATAGAATAATTGCAGAGACGAGACCAAATGTGCTTGTTTGCAAGGGCAAATCATTTTTTTAGAATGCCTACAGGTTCAAAAACAACGTTGAATACATTGCTAAGGATTAAGTAATGATTTCCAAACCATGTTTAAAATTTCAATAAAAAACAAAATAATTGATGCATAGAATAAAGGGGAAAAGATGCATTTCTAGAAACCGCAAATGTTTTCCTTTTGGCAATTGTATTCACATTGACGGTATTTTAGATGGCACTCTGCCATGCATTCTCATTAAATAGTAGAATCTACATTTTTCCTTGACTGGTCAGCAGATACTGTGACCGCCAGGATAAAACTTAAAAAACTTTTGAAAAAGATGGAATGTACTATATTTTAGATGTGTATGGGATGACCAGTTTAGCAACTAATCAAAAGCAAGAAAATGAATTACACTCACACTCATGCAAGAGAGAGAAGATCAAGCTAGGGGGGAAGTGATCAATGCTCAGTAGCACTGGCTATTCTGCTGTTGAATCGTGGACACATGCTAAGGGGTTGATGGCTGATTCCAGACACAGTCGAATTTATTCTAGCTTAATGAAAAAAACTCCAAACCCAGAAATACCTTGCTCGGGTTATGCTTCCCTAAATCACAAACTGCCCCATGTTCAAATTAATTGTCAATGAGTTAAAACAATGCTGCACACCAGAGTTGAGTCCACAGCCCTCTCAAGGCCACTCTACAGTTACCCATTCGAAATTCGCCTGTCTTCATGGTCTCCCCAGATTTTTGTTCAATGTTTTCTGCTAGTATTCCTGGTGCTTTGACCCTGGGTACAGTGGAGACTCTCACTCAGTATCTTTTTGTGTGTGCTTTAGCATCTAAACAATCTGGTTAAACTCAAGTTATTATTCAGCTTTTATGTAAGGCCACAATAAGTTAGCAAAAGAAAGCAACCAGTGGCATAAACGTTAAATATTACATGGGGACAGCTGTGTACATTTACACCACCACATTTTTGAATGGAAAAAACATAGGTTCAGGCTTACCATTATGGCCTGACAGTTTGCAAACTAAAACATATAATTACTGTATACATTAGCTAAGTAGCCCCTTACACTAGCCATGTAGTGTACAAGGCTTGGTGTTTACTGGATAAAGGGAGGCATGATAAATATTGAGAATACTATGTTCCTAGAGTTACTAGATACAAAGTGCAATTTTAACTCTTTAGGCTAACATGGCTTTTTCCCTTTGAAGCCTGATTGTGGGTACAATTACTATTTCTCTATCTGAGTTGAGAAATACTAGAAAACTCATTCACTGATTGCTTTTACCTTTTACTAAAATTGTAATTCAAAGATAAGGGTAAATGTTTACAAAAGGCAATTTTGTGATAACCTATTTTGTGCAACATTGAAACTTTAGCAGTAGACATTTCACTTCTGCTTAGCTTTCCTCCTGACAGTGATTACATCTTGATGTGAGTTTGACATGTTTGCTAAGAGGCAATAAAACTGCCTCTAGGACCAAGAAGTCTGGGAGTAGTAGTCAATGGCCGCTGAGCCTGGATGTTGGAACTTGGAGTGGATAGGAACACATATGACATCGAAAAGACCGAGCTGGGTCTGAACTTTCTCAGGTTTTCATTCTACACAGGTGCTAGTGTGAGAAAAGTGTTTGAATTGGGATTACTGTACATCTTGTCTATGCTCATGGCTGGGGAGTGCTGAAGGTCAGCATGGGACTCGACTTGAGCCTGTTGGGGATTAAAAGCATTTTTTATTTCAGTTTTGTAGTGAATTTGAGGATGGATCTGCGGATTTGTAGCCCCAAAAAAAAAAAAAAACTGAGCGGTCTCCCACGCTTGTTTTGAAATGAATCCCAGTGTTGGCCAGGTCCCCGGGGCATTTAAACAAAGGAGGGGGTGCACAGGAACCCTCTCCTAAGGCTCTTTGAGCCACAGGGACCATAGCCTCCCTGGGGCTTTAGCTTTATAAATGGAGGGGGGCCACTTGGACCCCCCTCCTGGGCTCTGTAGAAGCTCCAGGGTGCCACCACGTCCCTGGGGCTAAATATAAAAGGAATGGGGGCCCCCAGATCCCCCGGGCCCACCACCTCCGTGGGGCCAAATCACTTAAAAAACTGGGAGGGGGTCATACACAGCCCCAGAGACCACCACCTCTCCAGGGCCAACCTGTACATGTAATTATCACCTGTTGTTTCCGCAGGGGCGAGATGCAAGATCTGAAAATAGGTTCCAACATCCCACACCCATCAATGTCAGCCCAACAGTGTCAAAGCTAACACTGTAGATTTGGGGGAAGAGGGAAAACAAAACAAGGAAAGGGAGAAGGAAAAATATGTTATTAACTTGCGTCAGGTATGGATATTCTTGTTGGATGGTCCTTATGTGATTCCTGAAGTAGCGATAAGGTTATATGTATTACAAAGAACATGTAGAATAAAAATAACACTGAGGCCCAATTAATGATGCAATAGGATGACTACCTGGAGACGTCCCTCTTTCACTTAGGTATATCGATATTTAACAAACAGAATCAAAGTCATTGAAATACTGTGTCCAGCGCAGTTGTCGCATAGAAAGAGCTTTAGCTGCCCTCAAGAACTGTAAGTTTCTATGGTCAGTCTTCAAATGTATGTTTTATGGCTAGCAGTAGATGTGTTGAACTCACACTTGTCTAGCTTCACATATAAGTGGTTCTCTCTAGCATTCCAACACAGCCCTCACATGTCCTACATGTTCAGTGATAGCAGAGGAATATATTAAGATGTCATCTATACATGCTATAGCACATATATCCGACATCTCTCTCAAGGCTTCTTTAATAAAAAACTGAAAAGCAGCAGGAGCATTACAAAGGCCGAAAGGCATCACAAGGTATTCATAGAGCCCACATTTTGCGCAAAATGCTGCCTTCTATTCATCGTCTTCTTTTATTCTCATTAAATGATATGCTCCCCTTATATCCAATATGATAAAGATTTTTGGCCTCTTTTACCTGATCAAGTAATTTATTTATTTATTTTTATTTATTTATTTGAGGTTTTATATAGCGCGAACATGACCCGTTAGGGTATCAGAGCGCTTTACAGGGATAAACACGTTAAGTACAGGTTAGGCATAGGCAAAATACAAGGATGGGGGTGAGGGAATTGATTACAATAGGACAAAGGCTAGAGTTATATACAATGATCAGTACAGTACCAAAATCGGCGTAAAGGAATTGACTACAATAGGACAAAGGCTAGAGTTATATACAATAATCAGTACAGGATCAAAATCGCGACATGTCAGCGATAGAAGGAGAAAACCAGCAATTGTAATCATGCGAACCAAAAGAAATCAAATGGCGGAGAGAGCTGGCAGAACATTAGAAGGAGTGGGAATTGGTGCACACCGAGGGCCAAGCATTACAGGAGATTATGCACAGAAACCAAAGCCGTGAAAGAGGCGGAGTGCGCAACGACAGAGAGTTAATGGAGGAATTTGCTCATTAAAAAGGTTTTGGCTTCCTTTTTGAAGAATGACAGAGATGGTATTTTCCTGATAGAGGAAGGTAGCGAGTTCCAGATTCTTGGTGCAGCCCCAGAGAATGCACGGTTGTAAATTTTCTCCTTGCGGAAGCGGGGTGGCTAGAGTACACGGTCTCTGGCGGACCGGGAGTTTCTGGAACTCCCAGATACCACAATTGTCTGGGCGAGATATGATGGGGGGGGGTGTACAAGGCTTTGTGTGTGATGCAGGCCAGCTTAAGCTGGATTCTGCCTTCAAGAGGAAACCAGTTCAAGGCCTTCAGATGTGGTGAAATGTGGTCAAATTGTTTTGTGCTAGATAAGAGTCTAGTTGCTGCATTGAGGCAAGCCTTTAGGGGGCCGTGGAAGTCTTTGGTAGGCCCGATAGGGTAGAGCAGCCGTATTCAATTCTGGAAATAACTAACGCCTGAACAGCGGATTTGAGGTCAGCAGTTTCAAGGAAGGGTTTCACCTTTCTCAAGTAGCTCAGATGGAACCTGGCAGTTTTGACCATCGAATTGATATGTTCACGCATATTCAGGTTGCTGTCCAAGATTATCCGGAGAGATTTGGCAGAGTCCACTACGGTCGTTGTGCAGTTGAGTGCTGTGATTGAGTTAATACATTTCAGGATGTCGTTGGATTTTTTTTAGGGGGAGATGAGAAGCAACTCCGTTTTTTGGGCATTCAGTTTGAGCTGGTTGTTGGCAAGCCAATGAACAGTCAGTTTCAGGGCATCATTCAGATAGGTAATCTCCTCAAGAGAAGAGATTTTGATGTATATCTGAGTATCATCAGCGTACATGTGGAAGGATATGTTAGCAGTGCGAAGAATTTCAGCTAATGGTTCAAGGTAGAGATTGAAGAGGGTAGGGGACAGAGTAGAGCCTTGTGGGACACCGATGGAAATCGGGGAAGGAGCAGATAGGTTGCTGTTGACCAAGAATCTCTCTGTCCGGTTCTGGAGGAAGGAAACCAAACCATTTGATGAAGGTACCTCCTAGACCCATCCTATGTTCGAGGCGTTCCAAGAAGTTTCTCATGGTTGAGTGTGTCGAATGCCGAGGAAAGATCCAGAAGGATCAAGAGACAGGTTTTGCCTTGGTCAAGGGCTAGGAGGGCATCGTCAACGATGTGAAGAATGGTAGTTTCAGTGCTGTGCCCCGGCCTGATCCCAGATTGGAAATCGTCAAGCAAATTGAAATTAGCGATGTGCTGGCTCAGTTGTAGCTGCACACATTTCTCCAGTACTTTGCAAGAAGAGGTATATTCGAAATTGGTCTGATGCTGTCTGGAATTTCCGGATTCAGAGTGGGTTTTTTTAGGATGGGGATGAGTTGCCCGGTTTTCAGAGAGTCAGGTATGGACCCTTGAAGAAGGGAAGCGTTGATAATTGTGGTCCAGATGGGAATGATGAGTAGGGAGGTCGCTGCCATGCAGTTGACGGGGAGGGGGTCATTGAGGATAGAATTTTCGAGATGGAATGGTCATTATAAAGTTCAAAGTTGGACCAGTGAGCCTTGTTTTTGGGTGTTGCTATAAGGGGACGAGAGGAGAGATGGGACTCGGTAGAAGGAGGAGGGGAGATTGAGGTAGCATTAAGTTTGATTCCTAGCGAGTTGATTTTGGTTGTGAAGAAGGAGAACTCATCGCAGGTAATTAGGGATTTAGTAGTTTCTTTGGATGACTTCGCTAGCTTGTTAGATTGGAATTTGACTAATTCGAAGAGTTTGAGGGGTCTGTTCTTGGCATTCTCCAGTTCTGACCTGAAGAACTCTTTTTTGGACGTGAGGATATTCTTGTTGTAGGTATTTCTGGCCTGGCGTAGAAGTTTAAGTTGGGAGACTAAGGGATGCTGTCTCCAGTTCCTTTCTTTGAGTCGGAGAGCTCTACTTTCGCTATTGAGGGGTCCGCTGAACCAGGGGTTTTTGTCTTTGGTTAGGGACCTTTTGAGCTTTAGCGGGGCTATATCATCCTAAATGTTGGTCATAGTTGAGTTGTGGTGCTCTGTGAGGTCGTTGAC
>CAWUFW010018930.1:0-204121 GCA_963921515.1 Calotriton arnoldi | reverse complement strand
GCCCCCTGGCTAAGGGTGGTAGTAGTGGTAGGCATCCTGCCCCCTGGCTAAGGGTGGTAGTAGTGGTAGGCATCCTGCCCCCCATGGGTGAGGGTGGTAGTAGTGGTGGGCATCCAGCCCCCTGGCTAAGGGTGGTAGTAGTGGTGGGCATCCTGCCCCCTGGCTAAGGGTGGTAGTAGTGGTAGGCATCCTGCCCCCTGGCTAAGGGTGGTAGTAGTGGTAGGCATCCTGCCCCCCTGGCTAAGGGTGGTAGTAGTGGTAGGCATCCTGCCCCCCGTGGGTGAGGGTGGTAGTAGTGGTGGGCATCCTGCCCCCTGGCTAAGGGTGGTAGTAGTGGTAGGCATCCTGCCCCCCGTGGGTGAGGGTGGTAGTAGTGGTGGGCATCCTGCCCCCTGGCTAAGGGTGGTAGTAGTGGTAGGCATCCTGCCCCCGTGGGTGAGGGTGGTAGTAGTGGTGGGCATCCAGCCCCCTGGCTAAGGGTGGTAGTAGTGGTGGGCATCCTGCCCCCTGGCTAAGGGTGGTAGTAGTGGTAGGCATCCTGCCCCCTGGCTAAGGGTGGTAGTAGTGGTAGGCATCCTGCCCCCGTGGGTGAGGGTGGTAGTAGTGGTGGGCATCCAGCCCCCTGGCTAGGGTGGTAGTAGTGGTGGGCATCCTGCCCCCTGGCTAAGGGTGGTAGTAGTGGTAGGCATCCTGCCCCCTGGCTAAGGGTGGTAGTAGTGGTAGGCATCCTGCCCCCTGGCTAAGGGTGGTAGTAGTGGTAGGCATCCTGCCCCCGTGGGTGAGGGTGGTAGTAGTGGTGGGCATCCTGCCCCCTGGCTAAGGGTGGTAGTAGTGGTAGGCATCCTGCCCCCCGTGGGTGAGGGTGGTAGTAGTGGTGGGCATCCAGCCCCCTGGCTAAGGGTGGTAGTAGTGGTGGGCATCCTGCCCCCTGGCTAAGGGTGGTAGTAGTGGTAGGCATCCTGCCCCCCGTGGGTGAGGGTGGTAGTAGTGGTGGGCATCCAGCCCCCTGGCTAAGGGTGGTAGTAGTGGTGGGCATCCTGCCCCCTGGCTAAGGGTGGTAGTAGTGGTAGGCATCCTGCCCCCGTGGGTGAGGGTGGTAGTAGTGGTGGGCATCCAGCCCCCTGGCTAAGGGTGGTAGTAGTGGTGGGCATCCTGCCCCCTGGCTAAGGGTGGTAGTAGTGGTGGGCATCCTGCCCCCCTGGCTAAGGGTGGTAGTAGTGGTAGGCATCCTGCCCCCCGTGGGTGAGGGCGGTAGTAGTGGTGGGCATCCAGCCCCCCCTGGCTAAGGGTGGTAGTAGTGGTGGGCATCCTGCCCCCTGGCTAAGGGTGGTAGTAGTGGTAGGCATCCTGCCCCCCGTGGGTGAGGGTGGTAGTAGTGGTGGGCATCCAGCCCCCCTGGCTAAGGGTGGTAGTAGTGGTGGGCATCCTGCCCCCTGGCTAAGGGTGGTAGTAGTGGTAGGCATCCTGCCCCCGTGGGTGAGGGTGGTAGTAGTGGTGGGCATCCAGCCCCCTGGCTAAGGGTGGTAGTAGTGGTGGGCATCCTGCCCCCTGGCTAAGGGTGGTAGTAGTGGTAGGCATCCTGCCCCCTGGCTAAGGGTGGTAGTAGTGGTAGGCATCCTGCCCCCCGTGGGTGAGGGTGGTAGTAGTGGTGGGCATCCTGCCCCCTGGCTAAGGGTGGTAGTAGTGGTAGGCATCCTGCCCCCGTGGGTGAGGGTGGTAGTAGTGGTGGGCATCCAGCCCCCTGGCTAAGGTGGTAGTAGTGGTAGGCATCCTGCCCCCCTGGCTAAGAGGTGGTAGTAGTGGTAGGCATCCTGCCCCCCGTGGGTGAGGGTGGTAGTAGTGGTGGGCATCCAGCCCCCCTGGCTAAGGGTGGTAGTAGTGGTAGGCATCCTGCCCCCTGGCTAAGGGTGGTAGTAGTGGTAGGCATCCTGCCCCCCGTGGGTGAGGGTGGTAGTAGTGGTGGGCATCCTGCCCCTGGCTAAGGGTGGTAGTAGTGGTAGGCATCCTGCCCCCGTGGGTGAGGGTGGTAGTAGTGGTGGGCATCCAGCCCCCTGGCTAAGGGTGGTAGTAGTGGTAGGCATCCTGCCCCCCTGGCTAAGGGTGGTAGTAGTGGTAGGCATCCTGCCCCCCCTGGCTAAGGGTGGTAGTAGTGGTAGGCATCCAGCCCCCCCTGGGTTGGGGTGGTGGCGCGCATTCAGGCCCCTGTGTGCATATGTGGCATTGGTGATGGGCATCCCGCCCCTATGGTGCTGCTGTTGCTGGTGTAAGTATATTCAGATTCCCCGTGTATGTGTGTGATGTGTCGTGTACGTGTTGTATGTGTTTTGTGGTTGGTGTCTGACTTACCTTCTGCGCCGTACGCGTCCGTGCCTGTTCCGGTAGTAGATGTAGAATATTGGTATGATCGGGACGAAGGGATTCATGGTTGGTTCGTGTCGTTCGTCCTTCTCGTTGCTCGCGTCGTCCTCGTCGCTTCGCTTCGTCCTCGTCGCTTCGCGTCGTCCTCGTCGGTGCCGTGTTCGTCTCGTAGCCGTGGATCGTGTTGTGGCGCGATTTGGAGCTTATGTGCGCCTCTCCCGGATGCTTTGACGTGCCGTGCGTAGCGACGGGTTCGGCGCGTACGGGAAGCGCATCGTACTTGTCCGGCCGGACGGGGCTGCATTTTCCCTTCCGTGCGACTCGATTCGGCGTTTCCGGATTCGCCTCGGTCGGAGAACAGGACCTGGTTTGGGTGAGTACGGCTCGGCCGGATTTTTTGCTGTTGTGCGCATCGTACTTGCTCGTTCGGTGTGCTGTACGGATCGGTCGGGAAACTGGCTTTCGCATGGCTTTTTTCCCGACCGAATGGTATTGGGTGCGCCTCCGACCGAGATCGGAATCGGCCCCTGTGTATTTACATATAATCCTAACTAAGTGGTGCACGTATTTAACATGCACAGTATACTATACCCCAGTAGCTATATTGCTGAATGGGTTCTGGAAGAATAAAAACAGAGTTAAAATAACATAACACATCCAAACTGCACCAAATGTGGTGTTGACCTGTAAAGAAAAGTGATATATTTCTGTGATATATTTTTCTTATCTTTATCCGTTATAATTGGTAATCAGTGCTGTGTTATGCCAGCGAGATGGGACAATACAAAAACATACACACATAAAACACACACTCTATATCTAAGGACCGCGTGGTGTGCGTAGCCATATGATAAGTATAACTGAGAGTATCTGTTAAATATATCTCTCCTTCAAAAAACAGTTTAGTGACAGATAAAGAAGCCTCCAAATTTTAGGCTG
The DNA here is from genome assembly GCA_963921515.1 of Calotriton arnoldi. Classification (NCBI taxonomy): domain Eukaryota; kingdom Metazoa; phylum Chordata; class Amphibia; order Caudata; family Salamandridae; genus Calotriton; species Calotriton arnoldi. The sequence goes on along the minus strand of CAWUFW010018930.1, from coordinate 200,824 downwards.
TTCACGTACTCTTATATCGCCCAGATAATGCCCCATGAGCCTTCAAAACGGGAGGGAAGGGGTACCTATAGTCACACACTGTTAAAAGAAATTGAAAAAGAAAAAGAAAAGGAAAACTGTTGGTTTTGAGATCCTTCCTAAATGAGCAGCGTTTCACTGTTGCAAATCGGCTGTGCCGTACTTACCATATCAAGGTTACCTCCTCACCAGGACACTGCCTCGCCGCGGCTCCCTGGAACATTGAGCCCTTAAAAACTGAGCATAATTGGTAGATTTGCCGCCAAAAAACTGCACTAATAGGTACAAACACTAGACCGTCAGAAAATCCAAGATGGTGACCTAGAATGGCACCTCCGGCTGAATGTGTTTGTTCCTCACTTCCTGTTGCTCAAGGGTGTTTGTTCCTCACTTCCTGTTGCTCAAGGGTGTCTGTTGTATAGCCCTAGCAGCGAAAAAGACTAGTGCGCTAACTAAAAGGACACTACCTCTTCCTAACTCTTTAAACTATCCGAGCGTAAAATGTGGACCAGCCGGATAATGAAAAAAATAATAATAATATTAAAAATAAAGTAAACCAGGTCTGGGCAAGTATTTACTAATGGTACATGTATTCGCGTTTATGGTAGATATTGTACCAAGGGAGTGTGCAGCCAGACATGCGGGTTACTCCGAAGTGTTTTTTCCATGTTTCATAATATGCACGACAAAAAGTTGCTTCAAAAGATTTTTATGTAGAGGACATATAGTGGTAATGACACCTCTCTACAGAAGGGTGAGCTCAAGATGGCAAAAGTGAATAGGAGTGGGAAAACGTGTGGCAGGACATTAAATTCCACAGGGTAATGTACAGGCCACATTATTTCAGGGGTGTTTTTCTGCTGGCCCCAAGTGTTTAACAGAAGGTTGGCCAACATAAGGGTTCTGCCCAGTTGTTTCAAGAGTTTCTATGCAGTGTATTTGCAGTAGTTTTCTCTTCCCAGAGATAGTGACAAAGGTCACGGGGAGATACAAATCAGCTAAATTGTCCCCTGGGGATGTCGTCGTTCAAATCTGTAATGTTTGTCCCCAAGCGGAACACCCACCGCTGTTCCTTCTCGAGAAGACCATGTTCACTGTTCAGTTGTTCGATAATGGTCCACTGTAGGTCTTCCAATGTGTGTTGGGTTGTCAAGTAGTGGGTAGCCATTTTCGTAGTGCTTCTTTTGCAACGTACGTTGCTCCTGTGCTCTCCTATGCGTGTCTTGACAGGTCTAGTTGTCATTCTGACATATTCCATTCCGCATGGGCAAGTGATGATATAAACCACATTCTTGCTGTTGCAGTTCGTAAATCTCCTCTGCTCCCATTCCGTACCATTCTTGAATTTTATACTTTTGCTTTTCTTCGTCTGGTGGCAAGTGCTGCAATTACCACAAGGATAATGGCCCTTCACTGGGGGTAGGAGGGTATTTACAGCCTCAATTGCTAAGGTGTGTCGTGGTCTTGTGTGGACCAGCATGTCCCTCAGACTCCTTCCTCTTTTGTGTGCAAACATCGGTTTGGGAAGGTTGAGGTTTCCGCATGCCAGGAGTCTCCAATGTTTACAATTTTTATCACTTGATTGGAGTTGGTATTGTAAGTAGTGACACATATTGGTCTCTCTTCTGGGTCCTTAGGTACTCTCGGTTCCAGAAGTGCTTCCCTATTGTTGTTACGTGCCCTCTTCATGGCTCTGTCAATGATTCGTGTAGGGTAGTTGCGTTTCTTTAGTTTCTCTTGTAGATCAGTAGCCTGCCTCTTGAAGTCTTTAATCTTCGTACAGTTCCTCTGCAAGCGGAGGAACTGTCCGTATGGGAGATTGTCCCGAAGGTGGCGGGGATGGAAGCTGTTATATAACAGCAGACAGTTCTTTGCTGTAACGTAAAGTAAGTGGTAGTCTTTAAAGTGCCCTCATCTGGGTAGATATTCAAATCCAGGAAGACCAAGTTGGTCCGTGAGGTTGTGCTGGTGAATTTCAGATAGATGTTTTGTTGGTTCAGCCAGGTCATAAAGTTTTCATTTGATGTAATGTCTCCTTCCCATATAACCAACACGGTAACTAGACAAAATATCGAAGTCAAAATATAGAATGGACAGAATATCGAAGTAAAAATATAGAATGGACATAATATCGAATGGACATAATATAGTGGTTAAAAATATCGAAATGCAGGTAAGTAATATCGACTGTCAAAATATCGAAGTACATAATATAGGCATTAAAATATATCTAATTTTTAATAATATCGAATTTTTTTAAGTGTTTACTATATTAGTATATGTGTTAAAAGTGTATATTATTTTTGTAATGTATGTTTGATTTTTTTAAATAATGAATTTTATGTTATTTAATTTTTGCGTAATTTAATTCCGTAGCGGGTTGTGGGTTTATAGGGAATAGGGTGGGAAGTAATTTAATTATAGTAAATTAAATATTAATTTTTCGGAATTATTAATTATTTTTAATTTAACTTTGCGTTTTAGTTCTGTAGCGGGTTGTGGGTTTATAGGGGAATAGGGTGGGAAGTATTTTAATTGTAATTAAGTAAATATTTATTTTAATTTATTTGTATTGATAATTCATTTATTGTTAATTAATTATTAATTGGTAATTCATTTTTATTAATTGGTAATTAATTTTTATTAATTGATAAATTGATAATTATGTTAATTGTATTAATTTATTATTCGGAGCGGGTTGTGGGTTTATAGGGGAATAGGGTGGGAAGTAATTTAATTATAGTAAATTAAATATAAATTTTTAGGAATTATTAATTATTTTTAATTTAATTTTGCGTTTTAGTTCTGTAGCGGGTTGTGGGTTTATAGGGGAATAGGGTGGGAAGTATTTTAATTGTAATTAAGTAAATATTTATTTTAATTTATTTGTATTGATAATTAATTTATTGTTAATTAATTATTAATTGTTAATTAATTTTATTAATTGGTAATTAATTTTTATTAATTGCTAAATTGATAATTATGTTAATTGTATTAATTTATTATTTGGAGCGGGTTGTGGGTTTATAGGGTAATAGGGTGGGAAGTAATTTAATTGTAATTAAGTAATTAATGAAATTATTTTTGTGTATTGATAATTAATTTATTGTTAATTAAATATTAATTGGTAATTATTTTTATTACTTGTTATATTTTTGGTATTGAAAATTAATTGGTTTTTAATTATTAATAGGTAATTATTTTTTAATAAATCATATTTATTGGTATTTATAATTAATTAATTATTAAATATTTTGTAATTGGTAATTACTTTTAATTAATTTTTTATTGGTATTGATAATTAATTTCTTTTTATTTAAATATTAAATCACTCTCTGGAGTGGGAATAGTAATTTTTACCCCTACGCTATCCAACGCTTTCCCTACTGTTGCACTCACTGGAGTGGGAATAGTAATTTTTACCCCTACGCTATCCAACGCTTTCCCTACTGTTGCACTAACTGGAGTGGGAATAGTAATTTTTACCCCTACGCTATCCAATGCTTTCCTACTGTTGCACTCACTGGAGTGGGAATAGTAATTTTTACCTCTACTCTATCCAACGCTTTCCCTACTGTTGCACTCTCTGGAGTGGGAATAGTAATTTTTACCCCTACGCTATCCAATTCTTTCCCTACTGTTGCACTTACTGGAGTGGGAATAGTAATGTTTACCCTCCCGCTATCCAACGCTTTCCCTACTGTTGCACTCACTGGAGTGGGAATAGTAATTTTTACCCTCCCGCTATCCAACGCTTTCCTTACTGTTGCACTCTCTGGAGTGGGAATAGTAATTTTTACCCCTACGCTATCCAACGCTTTCCCTACTGTTGCACTCTCTGTAGTGGGAATATTAATTTTTACCCCTACGCTATCCAATGCTTTCCCTACTGTTGCACTTACTGGAGTGGAAATAGTAATTTTTACCCTCCCGCTATCCAACGCTTTCCCTACTGTTGCACTAACTGGAGTGGGAATAGTAATTTTTACCCTCCCGCTATCCAACGCTTTCCCTACTGTTGCACTCTCTGGAGTGATAATAGTACATTTTACCCTCCCGCTATCCTACGCTAAAAATATTGAATATTTTTTATTAATATTAAGTTAATATATAGATGTATTAAAAAATAAAAATGTATGTTTATTTTTTATAACTTACATTAATTATTTATTAATTTTAAGGTTATTTAAGTATTTTTAAGTATGTTTTAGTTAATTATATTTATTATTTCATTAATTTTACATTACTTTTAAGACATTTAAAAAATTCGATATTTTAACAAACTATGGGAGTCATTACAATAGCGGGCGGATCGCCACCGCCCGTATGGCGGTGGCGATCCGCCTGCCATTTTCCACCACCCGCCTACCATTTACCCCCGCCAAATCACGAGGTTTTCCGCCGGTCGTACAGGCGACCGTGCGGAAAACGGGTTTAATATGGTGGCGGTGTCTGTGAGACACCGCCATCCATATTAGGATGTAGGCGGTGAGGAGCCTTTTCATGGCGGCATTTCCGCCATGAAAAGGCATGCGGTGTTCGCATTTGGGGGCCCGTTGCGGGCCCCCAGGATGTTGGGGGTTGGGGTGAACATGGGGGTACCTATGGTACCCCCTGCATTTGCATACACAAGGTGGCAGGCACCGCGCGGTGCCTGTCACGTTGTGCATGCACTAGCACAACATGCATTTTGTACATTGCGGCGGGTGCTGCTGACAGCACCGCCCGCCGCAATGTACAAAATGCGGATCGCGCCCGCCAGTGTGGCGGGCGCATCCTAATCTGCCTGGCGGGACCGCCGCGACTTCGGCGGGCGGTCCCTGGCTCCATTGCGGTGGCGGGCGGACAAAGTCCGCCCGCCATCGTAATGGACCCCTATATTATTTACAACGATATTTTGGATTCGATATTTTTGTACTTACCTGTTTGTAGATAGGAATTCGATATTTTGGCATTCTATATTTTATCCACAATATTTTGGCAGGTCGATATTTTGGCATTCTATATTCTGTCAGTGATCCAACCAACACATCGTCTATGTAACGTTTCCATGTTTTTATGTTGTTGACAAACGGGTTACTGGGGTGTAGGATCTTCTTCACTTCTAGGTGGTAGATGTACAGGCCAGCTATACTGGGAGCAAATGTGCTCCCCATGCTGGTCCCGTGCTTCTGTAGGTAGATGGTATCCTCGTAAGCAAAGAAGTTTTTTGTAAGTGCCAGGAATAGACATTCCATAACTACGTTACGTGGTGTGTGGTATCCCCAATCGGTGGTGAAGAGTACCTCCTCAATGATAGTTAGTGTCTCATCATGTGGGAGACTGGTATACAGACTCTCCACATCCAGTCCCATCAGGAGGTGTCTGTTGGGGTCAAAGTCAATTCCTTGGAGTAGCTGTAGGACTTCCTTTGTATCCTTCAGGTATGTATCAGTTTTTTGGACCAGTGGGCGAAGGAAAGCGTCCGCAAACTTTGATAGTGGTTCTAGTATGGAATCAATGCCCGATACTATGGGGCGGCCTGGAGGTTGCGCAAGGTCCTTGTGGATTTTGGGAATGGTGTAGAAGTAAGGGGTCCTTGGTGATTTTTTGGTGAGGAAACCAGCTTCCTTTTTGGAGATCCAGTTGTGTGCTGTCGCTTCTTCCACCATGGAGGCTATCCGAATCCTGATGGATTCTGTGGGGTCTTCTTGTAGAACTTCATAGTTCCTGCGGTCTTCAAGCAGTCTTCTGCATTTGTTGTCATAAGCAGTGGCGGTTTGTATGACAATTGCCCCGCCTTTGTCTGCTGGCTTGATCACGATGTCACTGTTGGATGAGAGTTGCCGTATTGCTTCTTTTTCTTTCTTGGTTGTGTTATGGAAGGTATGGTTATTCACGGTGGTGATGTTCTCCACTTCTTTCATCACCGCTTTCTCGAAAGTTAGTAGTTCGATAGGGAGTGTTGAGTCAGGAGGGGTGAAGGAGGATTTTACTTGTAGTCCTGTGTCCTCTCGCTCTTCCTCAGATGGTTCTTTTTCTTTAAAGAAAGCGCGTAACTTGAGTTTTTGAATGAATTCCTTCATTTCGGCACAGAGTTTGAATCTGTCCAGGTTGTTGGTTGGAACAAAACCCAAACCTCGTTCTAGAACAATCCTCTGTGCTGGTGTCAATTCATGGTCTGTTAGGTTGACCACTAAGTTATCTTCCGGCTCGTTGATGGTTGGTTGGGCAGTGCGCCTGTCATGCTCCTGGTGGAGCTGCGTGACGCCTCGTCTTCTATGGTTGACCAGTGGACATTGCTGCCCCTCCGGTTCCGACCCCTTCGTGGTCCAGGGCGTGCCCCTAAAAAAGGTGGTGGTCCATAATAATTATAGTCATACTCCTGTGGTGGGGGTAACCAGTGTGGCTAGGCCCCTCCCATTGGTAGTGGGCCTTAGGGATATGGTGGATATGCTGGTGGCCCTTGATAGTGCCCCCGTCCTCTTCGTCCTCTGTTTAGGGGTCTTTGGTGTTGTCCGCCCCCTCGTTGGTATCTTGGGCCACTCCCTCTGCTGGAACTGGAACTATTCGACCCTGAGTCCGATGCGTCTCCTTCTGAGCTCTGATCTTGGTTTGAGTTCCTAGATACGTAGTCGTCACAAATGTATGGGTATACCTTTTCGTGACTGAAATGCGCTGTGTCTTTCTTCAGGTTGTTGTATTTGCTTTGTTTTAGTGTTATCTCAAATTTGTTCATTTGCTGGTTTAATTCTTCCAGGCGTTTTTTGAGAACGCTTGGGGACTGGTAACTCTTCAGTTGTACTTCCAAAGCCTGGATCTGAATCTTGAGTTCCTGGGTCAACCGTGTAGCTGTTTTGATGATTAGGATGAGCCAGTCACGGGTACAATGCCATGATATCAATGACCAATCCTTCTTGAACATCTTATCGTGCTGGAATATGAAGGGTTCATTGCGGACGATTAGGCCCTGTGGTGCTGCGTTCGCCCTGAGATACTCTGTCATCAGCAAACCATGAAGTGCTGTCTTGATCTGAGTTCTCCTCAAAGTTGCCAGCTCATCCCAATCCCCATTATTTGGACCGAGTTCAGAGGTATTTAACCTCTCAAAGGGATTGATGGAAGCCAGGATTCTATCCACTTCTTCCTCTGAAAAAGTGAGGCCGGTTGCTTCAGCCATGGTCAAAATATTGGGACTCTGGTACTTGACAAATAAAGGTGATAGAAGTGTGTGTTATGATTGTGTCTGAGATTCTAAAGGGTTCAATGACTTCCTATAGTATCGATAATATTTCCGATACCTAATGTTTTGTGTGTGTATGTTTTTGTATTGTCCCATCTCGCTGGCATAACACAGCACTGATTACCAACAATAACGGATAAAGATAAGAAAAATATATCAGAGAAATATATCACTTTTATTTACAGGTCAACACCACATTTGGTGCAGTTTGGATGTGTTATGTTATTTTAACTCTGTTTTTATTCTTCCAGAACCCATTCAGCAATATACCTACTGGGGTATAGTATACTGTGCATGTTAAATTTATGTGCATCACTTAGTTAGGATTATATGTATATACACAGTTGTTTTGATTTGAGTGTAGAAGGGATCTCTTCTAGGTCCTGATGAGAAGCCAGGGGAGGGCTTCGAAACATGTCGACACAGGAGACACTGCTCATTAAAGCATAGTATCTCCATCTCATTCCCCACTTTTAACGATACCAGCTCAAAGGAACATTAAAATTTATTTTTTCCACTGAGCCAGGTATTTTTTAATTTTTCACCATTCACTCACTTCTGACCCTTCCACTCACACTCCTACACCACACAAAGGGGCCGATTCCAATTCGGGCCGGAAATCTCTCCGACCGAGCCGGACTCGGAGAGATTTCCAACCGAATCGGACCCTAGCAGCCCGACCGAACGAGTATAATGCGCACGTATACTATCGGACTCGATTCGGTCGGACTCCCATTGAAGTCAATGGGAGCCTGTCGTACAACGCGTACGCGGGCTCCCATTGACTCAATGGGTGCGAGGCGAACAGGGGCGCCCCCTACAGCGTGTACGCGGCGAGCGACTCACGCCGTACACGCACAGGTAGGGGGACCCATGGGTCCCCCTGTGTGCGACTCGCACAGCTACGCGTACAGGGGGTCCGACACGGACCCCCAAAGTACGGCTCCGACTGCTCTTTCGAGCCGGACGGCGCGAGTCGGACGGACTGCTCGCGGCGCGCATCGTACTTGCCCGGCCGGGGAACGTCTCCATTGCGCGGTGCGAGGCGTGTCCGAGCGAGTCGGTCGGAGTGGTCGGCTTTCGTGTACGAGTCGGTCGGTGCGGTTGGGTCTCGCGAACGAGTCGGTCGGAGATTTCGCATCGTACTCGCTCGCCCGGACACACGTACGAATCGGTCGGGAAACAGGGCTCCGAATCGGATCCGGTAAAGCCGAATCCGATTCAGAGCCCTACCGGCCGAGATCGGAATCGGCCCCATAGTATTGTTTTTCATAACCAGTGCTCCCACGTAGTCGTAGGTCGTAGCATGCCCCGTCCCGCAGCGGGCGGGAAGACCCCAATGATGAAGCATGCCACCAAGGGTCCTTTTGGTGGGTGAGGGGTATTTAAACAAAGCTGTGTGGTTTCCACCATTGTAGGAGACACACGTAGTCTGGAGGAACACTTCTATACTTTCCGATAAGGGTGGATCCCTTTGAATGCACACATATAACATTTTATTTGTTACAAGAAGCAATATATGTAATGTATAATTATGATGCAAAATGTGCACATTATATATCGTAAATGTAACAGAAAATTTAAAAAGTGAGACTATACCACAATGTATTACTAGGTCGCCATGTCCACAAGAGAATGAAGACAATTCAAGAGGGAACAATCATATTGTGCAGACGCACATAGGTCCTCCTTGGGCTGCAATATTGGGAGACAACTTGTATTTTACAGTGGAAAGATCATTATCCCCTCTACTGGAGTAGACATAAAAGGGGCTGTACACCTGCTAGAGGAATCATCTGCCACCAGTTATCAGTCTTCACGTAGCTATCCTTAACCATGATTTGGGGTATACTTTTATGAATACCAATTGATTAATTGCTCTGCTGGTGCACATTAGAACACCTGCAATGAACTAACAGATTCTCATAAATCCCTAACCCACGCATTAATGATATTGTAGTTGACAAAGGAAATTGCTGGATCATGTGGTTCTAATCAAATCATGAAGTTAGCATTTATGTCTGTTATGACTGAATTGACTTTTGAGATTGACATGTCACACTGCCAACGTATCACCCAATTACTACTATTAGTGCAGTATGCAATTATATGCAGATGCAATCATATATTAAGTTTATATTTGAAGCAGTAGTTACACAATTCACTTTTAGAGAGGGAGGATTTACTGAAAAATGTAGTAAAACTATGTGACTCTAGAAAATGGACCCTATGTAAGAAAGGTGTTCAGAGTGTTTTTTGTGTGAATGCCTTACCCTACCTCCGAAGAATGTTGGACCTTTCTCTTTTTGTAATAAAAAAGAAAATGTGTCAAGTGTATTATTTAACTATAGTACAATAATTGTTTGTCAATTGCTTACTTAGGGGGTCATTAGGATGGCGGGCGGTTCGCCCCCGCCGGCCATCCACACCAGAAAGACCCCCCGCCATATTAGGATGGCTGGGGGATCTGCGGCGGACGGAAGGACCATCCGCCGCATTTCCGCCGGTCGACTCGTCGTTGCCGCCATGGAAAGGATTGCAGTCTTTGCCATTGGGGACCCGTTGCGGGCCCCCAGGGTGTTGGGGGGTTGGGGGTGCACATGGGGAGTACCTATGGTACCCCCCTGCATTTGCATGCACACGGTGGCAGGCACCGCACGGTGCCTGTCACCTTGTGCATGCAAATGCACAACATGCATTTCCAGCATTGTGGCGGGCGGTGCTGTGAGCACCACCCGCCACAATGCTGGGAATGGGGGATGCCACCGCCACGGTGGCGGTGGCATCCTAATTGCAGGTGCGGGACCGCCGCACCCCTGCCGGACGGTCCCGCATTCCATTACGGTGGCGGGCGGACTTTGTCCGCCCACCATCGTAATGGACCCCTTAGATCTGTTAAAGTATTTATGAAAAAAAAATATTATATTTTTTCACTAATCGATTTAATTACAACTAGAAGTATTAAAAATATAGCAAGCATAAAAAAGAAAATAGATAAAAATATAGTACATTGTGTTTACAAATACAAATACAAATAATTATGAATAGCTTTAAAAACACCACTTAATTGTATTTAAAAAGAAAGAGAACATAACAGTCACAGGTCAAACAGATCTGTGTGTTGAGGTGTAGGAAACAAAATCCAGTTTTCAAAGATCAGCAGCACCTAGAGTCCTAATCCAAAAATCACAGCAACAGGAAACTCTGAGACCACAAAGCAAATTACCAAAAGCTGGTCTGCAATCACGAATGCCTTCTTTAGTCAGAGCTGTGCACAAGATCTTATATCGAGAAATAGCATAAAAAGAGAAGCACATACACCATTGTTTCAAAATTGTGTCATGGAAGCAAATTGGAGCTTTAGACATCACGGGGCCTATTCACAAACTGGATTTTGTAGTAATTATTGTAGTACTACAAAACGCTATTCACAAACTTATGTACAAAGTTTACGCCTTCAACTCTCCTGTCTTTTTCTGTGTTGAGATCTTCGCACTCACAAGTGTACATTTTAGCAATAAATCTGGGAGGGACATGGGGAAGTGGCTGAAAAATGGGGAATAGTAACTACTAAAATGGTAGTGAGGAGTAATGAGGGTTTAACATATGGCTAAGGAGGGATTTAAGGAAAGACGGGTATTCACCCACAAAAGAGTAAGGCCATTGCTACTCACAAACTGCACTTCTAAATTTTCTACAGGCAAAAAGTGACCCAAAACAGTAGTAAATTACTAATGCTGACAGCTGATGTACATCCACCACCACACATGGCCAACCACTGGTATTTTTCTAAAGTTAAAACATTAATGCTTTTATTATCATTATTAAATATTATAAGTAACTTATAGAAATAATTAAAAGTTATTTAATTATATTTTGGTAAAAGTTATTGTTAAAGACATTTTAAAATTCAAAACAATGAATACACAATTATTAATATATTTTATCATTTCAGTTTAAAAGAAATGAGTTTATTGAAAGCATAATAAAGCATAGGAATGTAGAACAACATAGTACAAATAATTATGCAACAAATAATACATAACTAAGCAGTTCAGCTCATCTATGAAAAGGAAAACTATACACGGTCTGAAATAAAAAAGAGTTTGGTTGTACAAGCAGAAGAAAACAAGTACATTACATATGAATTAACATGCATAACTATGTTAACAAGCAATGCACTTAATTATATTAAATGAAAATAAGGGGAAAGTCAGGGAGGTTGAGGAACCTCTTGTTGGGTGGGTGTACGTGCAAAGGACCATTGTGCACTATCATCTAAGAACTGTGTAACGGGAAACCACAAGATCTGGTGCTTCAGGATTAAAGACATGGGAGAGATGTAACTTGTGTCCAATCTATGATTATAGCAAACCGCATACCACCAAGCTTGAAAAGATAACTTAGTAAAATCTTTCTAATTCTTGGTGATCTGTTGACAAGCAGCCACCAACAGTAGATCCAAAATACGTGTGTCACGTGAGAGTGAGCGCCAAGCATCAGGTAGACTAAAAAGACGGTAGAGAAAGAAAAGGGAACTGTAGTGTGAAAAATTAAGATAACCTGCACCCAAACCTGTTTCCAGAAGCACAACACGGAGGGGCATGTGAAAAGTAGATGTTTTAAAGCCGCCTGTGCCAAAGAATATGCCCAGCATGTGTCAGATGTAGCCGGACTCATTGTACGCAAAAGTGCAGGAGTAAGTAAAAGCCTATTATATATAAAGAAAAGGGACTGCGTGGTATTTGCCGCTCTAGATGATTTCCTGATTTTGGTCCAAATTTTTGTCCAAAGAGGGATTGACTAATTAACCTCCAAATCGGCTTCCCAAGATAATTCCACCTTTGTTTTGGTCCTATTAGAATCAGAAGAGAGTAAGTAGGAATAAATAGTAGACGCTCTGGGAGAGGAGTGCAACAGGGTGGACCAATGAATAATAGGGAAAGATGTCAAAGATAGAGAAAGTTGACAATGTTCGTAAGCACTACAAAGGACATTATGCAATATTCTATATTTGCTTTCAAACGCCAACGGAAGATCAAATTAATGATAAACTTGAGAAAAGGATAAAAAAGTATTATGCTCAAAAAGTTGGCTCCCCCACATTAAACCTTTATTTCTCCAGGACTTCCAGTAAATGGGTTTATTATTAACTAATATAGCCTTATTGTGCCAAATGGTAGATCTAAAAAAGGTATCAGTGTCAGTGTAAGTATTATGAAGATTGGAGTCTAGTAATTTGCATGAATGCTTAAGAATAGGTGTAGAGAGAGATTGTGGCTTACAAGTGAAGGATAAATATTCCTTAAAGGAAAAAGGAAGGAGTAAGTTCCTTTTCACTTCAACCCACAATGGGCATACCAATGTGGAATTGGAGAACCACCTGGAAGATTGACGCAGCAAAAATGCCTTGTAATAATTAGGAAAATCCGGGAATTTGACCTCCCCCTCCGACTTTGGACGAGTTAATTTAAGGAGGGACATGCAAGATTTTTTATGATTCCAAAGGAACGAAATAAGGATAGAGTTAATCTTCTGAAAGTGTTTGAGGGGTATGGACAGCGGGAGATTAGATATTGTAAACAATATAATGGAGCTCAGCATCATTTTAATGGTATCCAAACGTCCCCACCAGGAAAGATGTAGAGGATGCCATCTAGCAGTTAAAGTAGTTCCTTCATGTCTGCATTTTTCTAAATTTAGAGAAAGTGAGGAAGAAATAGAGGAGTAAACCATAAACCGAGATATTTAATGTGCTGAGGATTCCATGTAAAATTGGACATAGCGAAATCTTCTTTAAAAGTAAATTTAGTCAAAGGTAGTATTTCACATTTCTCATTATTCAATTTATATCCAGAGACATTACTATATGAGGCAACTTATTGCAAAAAAGCCGGCAGTGATGAAAAAGGTTGGGAAAGGAACAATAATACATCATCAGCAAACACTGCAAACTTGATCTGCAAACCATTAAAGAGAAAACCATGAATATCTTGATTCTGCTGCAACCAGGAAAGAAAGGGCTCTAGTGCTAAATTAAAAAGAAAAGGGGAAAGCGGACAACCTTGACGGACCCCCCGTCCTACAGAGAAATAAGAAGAAGTAAGGCAATTAGCACCAATAGCCGCTCTTGGGGCAGAGTACAGGAGAGAAATGAGAGAAATACTTTTTGGACCAAAACCAAACCAATGGAGAGTATGAAAAAGAAAGGGCCAATAAACTCGATCGAATGCTTTCTCTGCATCTAAAGTAATTGTCGCAATAGACTCCGATTTAAGAGAAGATTTAGAAAGAATATAAAAAAATAAACGAGTATTATTGGAGAGATAGCGTAGTTTGACAAATTCAGATTGCTCCCTACAAGCAAATCAGGAAGAAAGGAATCAAGTCTCAGGGCTAAAGCGTTAGAGAATATCTTATAGTGAACATTGACTAGCGAGATAGGCCTATAATTTTTGCAGAAATGAGGATCCCTACCTTCCTTATGGATAAGGTAAATTAAAGCACCTAAAAAGGAACCAGAGGAAGAACCAGAGAGGGAGAAAGAAGTAATGAGAGTTTGCAATTTGGGAAGGAGTAACCTGGCAAAATGTGAAAAAAATTCAGCTGTAAATCCATCAGGACAAGGGGCTTTGTCCTTTTTGAGAGTGTTCAATGCAGAATGTAATTCAGTTTGCGATACATCAGTTTCCAACATTGAAAGGTCAATACATTTATCTGCAGGTCTGTGAATAGATGAAAAATATTGAGAAATATTTAGGTCAGAAGTTACATTGTCAGGTGTATATAAAGATTCATAGTTCCGAACAAATTCATCCAAAATTTCAGAATCCTTATATCATGGTGTTTGAGTAGCACCAGTAATTGATTCAATGTTACATTTATTGTTCTTAACCTTAAGATAATTTGCCAATAATTTGCCTGACTTGTTCTGACCACCATAGAACTTTGCGCTGGATTTTAACAAAAATAAAGAAGCATTATCTGTAAATTCTTTGTTAAACTGGAGATTAGTGCAAATAAGTTCTGATAAACATTCTTTAGATTTGGATGTATAAAAGGAATGTTCCAGTCTCTTTATCTTAGTCAAAAGGTCAGTTGTATAAATATGTGATACCTTGCCTTTGTTAGAGACATATGTGATGATCAAATCACGTGCTGTTGCATTACAGGCATCCCAAATAACATGAAAAGGCATGTTATCTGATTGATTAAGATGAAAGTAAACCTGAAAAAACAATTCAAAGGAGGAGGTGAAATTGGGATCTAAAAGGAGTGAGTTATTAAAACGCCATCTGCAAGGAGTTTGAGAGCAAAATGGTAGATCCACTTGAAGGGAGATAGGGACATGATCGGATATTAGAATTGAACCAATATCTGAAGAGCATAGAGAGTGTGAGATATTGTGTGATACAAAAAAGTAGTCAATACGAGATTGAGTTTGATGAACAGGGGAGAAGTAAGTGTATTCTCTCAAGGTGGGGTTGCCGAGTCGCCAAGCATCTATTAGTTTCCGTTGCTTAATATTATGGACAAAAAGTTTGTGGGTATTATTTGGTATAAAAGTAACCGTAGAATTTTGATTGATAAAGGGATCTATTATCTGGTTACATATAGTCACAGCCAGAATAAAATTCTCTTCAGGATACCTTACAAGATTTTGATTCAGACCAGACCAAAAATTGAATCATTGACAGTAGAGGCATAGATGTTTAACAAAGAGACTGGAACCTTCCCAATCAATAGTTTAGTATAGAGCCATCTAGCTACATCATCAGATTCCTGGGAAATCAGCTTAGCGCATAGCGATTTATGACATAAAGTAATAACATAGTTGCTTTTACCATCTCCTGGGGAAAAAAATGTCACCTACCCATCCCCTCTTTAATTTTAGGGACTCTTGCCTTGTAAGGTGCAACTCCTGAATTAAAGCTATATTGGCACTCAGATTAGACAAATGGGGCAAGACACTACTGGCCCGATTCACAAAAGTAATATGGGACAAAAGTCTAAATTTACGACTTTTGGTATTCACAGAAGGCACTTAGGATTTTTGGTATTCACAGAAATCACTTACGGCTCCTATCTTTACGTCCGCACTTGGGCCGGAATTTCCGCACCTAGGGTGGAATTTCCACCTCCGGGCCGGAAATCCCGCACTCGGGCCGGAATTTCCGCACCCGGGCGGAATCTCATCTTCCGGGCCGGAATACCCGCATTCAGGCCGGATGATCATTTTCCTCAATGCTAAGCACTTGTCCAAGTGCTTACCATCCCCCCACCTGCATCAGAGGAAGTCAATTAACACCAACAGCAAGACCAGCACCACAAACCACATAAAAGCAGCACACATTCAAGGAACAGGTTTGGCCACAGAGAGTTCCTGTTTTCCTTCTCTGTGCATCACTACTGGAAAATGCACCAACTGAGGAGGAAGAAAAATTTCACAGATGAGGAGACCACCATGATTCTGGAGTTCATTGTGAGGCATATAATTAATCACAAAAGGGAGTTATCCCAAAATCAAAACTAGAGGAAATACGAGAGATGAAAAAAGGAGACGGGCAAAAAAAGGAAAAGAATATTCCTTTTTTCTAAAAAGAACCCTCACTCACCAACCTAGTTGGTGACATGCTTCATCATCGGGTTCCCAGCAGCCGAATGCCACTCGGGTGTGCTTCGATGCCTGATTATAGTGGAGCGGGTTTTTTTGGTGACAAGGTGCAAGTGCGTGAAGGGAAAAAAGGTGAATAAAATTGTCTTTATTGTTCCCTAAAATTTAGATAATGAAGCAATAAGACAAGGTTTAAAAACAGAATGGGACGCCTGAGTAGGTTAAATTGACCTACGGCAACTAAACAATGAAATTAGTGAGAAAAGACACGGTCTACATGTTTCAGCCTTCCAAAGACACTGCGAGGCTTTCTTCAGGACCACGGATGTGACACGAGGGGTGTGCCCGCGCTAAGGTGCACCCGTCTCTGAGTCACGCATATACCATACCGCCTACTTACGGTATGCCTTTCAGCCTTCTCTGAAAGGTGTAGTAAATCTGAAAAACTAATGTGTATATTCATCTGTCATCTTCAAAGGATAATGTACTGTATAATATTTATAACACAGACCAGTCCTTCGCTCATCATTCGTGCCCCTATGAACATGCATGCAAAGGTGGTATGTATATACATTGTGCTAACATACCATGCACGCGGTTCATGTGGTGATAGGTGGTTTTCAACACATGTGGTGCTTCAGTGGTTAAAAACACTGAAAAGGAGTCTTACTCAACCCCCATCAAAACAGCATACCCACATATTGCCATTTGTATGTGGATGTCATTGCACTCAGCGTTCAGTGAGCATAACAAAATTGTGGAGATCATGCTTAGAAACGAGCACACATGCACGCAGAGTACCGCCGTACTGGTGCCTGTGTGTATTTAGTGACAAACATGGAGGAGAGTGAACCCATAGCTTACATTTGACTAAATTTAGTCCGGCCCCATGGAAACCGCGGGGGGCGTTGGTTATTTGTCAAACTCTGTTTGGGTACAAGGGGAAAAAACCAAAGTGTAACATCCCATTAGTTTTCCTACCTGGTAGGAGCTCAATCACGATTGAGGAGGTAACAAGCATGGACAATGTCACTTACGTCATCAAACCGAGCTGCCCGCCATCCTACCTAGATGTCATCCACACGGAATCCCGAGGATATCTCGGTCCGAGGTGCAGCGGCTTTGAAATGTTTTTCAAGGGACGGGCGAGTTTGTACTTCCGTGTAGGTAACGTGACTCGCGCTCACACGTGATAGCGTTGTGGGCGTGTACTCGCGGCTATGTGTAAGCCCGTGGTTACGATGTGAAAGAGATTGGTGCGAGCAGTTCTTTGAAGTGCAATTTAATTGAAAAGGGAGACAGACACAGCAGGGTCAGTCAGAAGAAAGGGGTTATTCACATAGCAGCAGAAGGTATCGTGTTGGAAACCTTATTATTTATCTGGCACACACTTGATGTTACCGAGTGTGTATGTCAAGGATTGTCAATAAAGTTTTTCAAAAAAAGAACAAAAGGTTAATCCTATGTGTAATCGGACCCCCGGTGTCAATTACTCAGAGTAGGGTTGCATTAATGTGTGGAAGTATTACTTATGTTTCAAAGAATTCCATGGAATGTTATCATTTAAGCCTTCCTTATGGGTAGATAACCTATAAACCCAAAGTTGCTCTTTTTCCAGCAGGCTTTGTTGTGTATGTTCTTTGGTTTTAACAGTCTCTAAGACGGTCCACCGTATGTCATTGGTAGTGTGATTTGCCTGAAGAAAGTGTTCTGTGAGTTTTGTTGTAATTTTCTTGCACCTGATCATGCTCCGGTGTTCACAGGTTCTTTGCTTCACCTTCCTTCCCGTCATGCCTACATGCGGCCTACGGTATGTAGGCATGACGGGAATGAAGGTGAAGCAAAGAATCTGTGAACACCGGAGCACGATCAGGTGCAAGAAAATTACAACAAAACTCCCAATGACATATGGTGGACCGTCATAGAGACTGTTAAAACCAAAGAACATACACAACAAAGCCTGCTGGTAAAAGAGCAACTTTGGGTTTATAGGTTATCTACCCATAAGGAAGGCTTAAATGATAACATTCCATGGAATTCTTTGAAACATAAGTAATACTTCCACACATTAATGCAACCCTACTCTGAGTAATTGACACCGGGGGTCCGATTACACATAGGATTAACCTTTTGTTCTTTTTTTGAAAAACTTTATTGACAATCCTTGACATGCACACTCGGTAACATCAAGTGTGTGCCAGATAAATAATAAGGTTTCCAAAACAATACCTTCTGCTGCTATGTGATTAACCCCTTTCTTCTGACTGACCACTACTGTGTCTGTCTCCCTTTTCAATTAAATTGCACTTCAAAGAACTGCTCGCACCAATCTCTTTCACATCTTAACCACGGGCTTACACATAGCCGCGAGTACACGCCCACAACGCTATCACATGTGAGCGCGAGTCACGTTACCTACACGGAAGTACAAACTCGCGCGTCCCTTGAAAAACATTTAAAAGCCGCTGCACCTCGGACCGAGGTATCCTCGGGATTCTGTGTGGATGACATCTAGGTAGGATGGCGGGCAGCTCGTTTGATGACGTAAGTCACATTGTCCATGCTTGTTACCTCCTCAATCGTGATTGAGCTCCTACCAGGTAGGAAAGCTAATGGAATGTTACACTTTCTTTTTTTTTCCCTTGTACCCAAACAGAGTTTGACAATAACCGACGCCCCCCACCGGTTTCCATGGGGCCAGACTAAATTTAGTCAAATGTAAGCTATGGGTTCACTCTCCTCCATGTTTGTCACTAAATACACACAGGCACCAGTACGGCGGTACTCTGCAAATGGCAATATGTGGGTATGCTGTTTTGATGGGGGTTGAGTAAGACTCCTTTTCGGTGTTTTTAACCACTGAAGCACCACGTGTGTTGAAAACCACCTATCACCACATGAACCGCGTGCATGGTATGTTAGCACAATGTATATACATACCACCTTTGCGTGCATGTTCATAGGGGCACGAATGATGAGCGAAGGACTGGTCTGTGTTATAAATATTATACAGTACATTATCCTTTGAAGATGACAGATGAATATACACATTTGTTTTTCAGATTTACTACACCTTTCACAGAAGGCTGAAAGGCATACCGTAAGTAGGCGGTATGGTATATGCGTGACTCAGAGACGGGTGCACCTTAGCGCGTGCACACCCCTCGTGTCACATCCGTGGTCCTCAAGAAAGCCTTGCAGTGTCTTTGGAAGGCTGACACATGTAGACCGTGTCTTTTCTCACTAATTTCATTGTTTAGCTGCCCTAGGTCAATTTAACCTACTCAGGCATCCCATTCTGTTTTTAAACCTTGTCTTATTGCTCCATTATATAAATTTTAGGGAACAATAAAGACAATTTTATTCACCTTTTTTTCCCTTTACGCACTTGCACCTTGTCACCAAAAAAACCCGCTCCGCTGTAATCAGGCGTCGAAGCACACCCGAGTGGCATTCGGCTGCTCGGGTGGGAACCCGATGATGAAGCATGTCACCAACTAGGTTGGTGAGTGAGGGTTCTTTTTAGAAAAAAGGAATATTCTTTTCCTTTTTTTGCCTCTCTCCTTTTTTCATCTCTCGTATTTCCTCTAGTTTTGATTTTGGGATAACTCCCTTTTGTGATTAATTATATACCTCTCAGGGGACTGGGAGTATTCCCCTTGATAAAAACCCTTTCTCTCTCCTTGTTAATATAGTTCATTGTGAGGCACCACAAACGGCTACATGGTCTCCCCCCTTACTGCACCAGTGGCACACAGAAGGCAGCTCTATGGCAGCATTTAGCCACTGCTGTCACGGCATTGGGGGAGGATGTGTGCACAGTCCGTGACATCATGAAGAAGTAGCAGGACGAAAAGAGGCGGGTGAAGGAGAAGTACGCCAGGATTGAGTTGGCCAGAATTCTCCCTGGCCCACAATCCAGAACCTGCATCCGTCTCACCACACTTGAGGAGGATGTCCTCACTACAATCCACCCCCACATGCTCCATGGGCTTCCTGTGAGTGATGTCCGCAACCTGGTACCAGGTAAATGTGATGACAAGAACAAGTATATAAAATGACTGTCTGTGTTGCATCCCCATTGTGATTAAGGAAGTTGTCCAAAGTTTATATAAAGATATAGTCAGTCAGAGGCTCATGTGTTTCCCTCTGTATGTTGCACCACAAGTCCCAGAATCCTTTGGATTAGAAATGGCAAATCCCATTCCCACTATTGAAAACATGGGCCCAGTACTGCTGCCGTATATACCTAACATTATTAAGTAGCAATAGACAAAGTGCCCCTTCCACTTACCCAGACGCGGCCCAATCAGTCAAGAACGTCGGGGGGGGGCGGTGCGGTGCAGAGGAAAATCTACAGACAACGGAATAAGGAAATTTAAAAAAATCATCCAAAAAAATAACTCACCTTGTGCTTGCCGCATCACCGAGCACAAGGTGAGAGAATCCTTATTCTAAGACATTTCTTTCCACTATTCCGTTGTCTATTTCCCACCCTGCCCCGCCATTACACCCCCAACGCCCCACTGCTCCTACCTGCACCAGCCATGGCAGTACTTCGCAATACTGTTAGCATGCAGAAGATATGAGGAAATGTCAGACAAGTTACACATGTACATTTTCGATTTGGTTACTTTTCTCTCTTCTCACCTATTGACACATTCAGCTAGAGTACAGACGATCACAGTAGCAGAGGTCCCAGCATCTTCTGGGAGGAAACAACATCATCTAGAGCAAGGCATACCACCCTCACTAACTGATAAGTCAAACTGGTCAGGAGATGGTCAAAATGCATACATTGTCAGCAGACAACAGAGGGACATATAGGGCCCGAATCTCAAAGGTAACCAGAGATGAAAATCTAACTTACAACTATTGGAATTCTTAAAAGACAATTACCTTTAGCAAATTGACATTTGTGAATAGCGAAAGACAAAAAATAAGATATCTAGGCTCATCATACCTTTGTGATTTGGGAGCATTACATGTATTCCATCAACAGTTCCAGAACTGTGAACTCAATCCTGGAATCGAGGTGCCACAACAAGTCAAAAAGGAGTCTCCACTATATTGTAATTGTTTTTGTAGACAAAATCTAGAAATCCAATGTTAACAAATATAACAATGATGAACAGGAAGTGAGACTCAATTGTCAGGAGTATTGAGAATGCATCCAGTGTCCAAATTATAATGTTTTTTCAATACATGAAATTGTCCAGTCAACCCAGCTGGTTATATTTGTTAACATCAGATGGCATGTTTTTTGGCCATAAACAAACATGATAGTGGACCTTACTTTAGGAATTGTTGTGGTGTCAATTTGATAGACGTTGCTTTTAGGCAGTGGGGCCATTATAAGTTGAATGAGGGATCCCTCATGATAGTTAGTGCCACACACTTCTGCAACGCTAGTGCCCACACTGCTTGTGCTTATCCTTTGTGCCTGAAATTGAGTTACATGTGGCACCTGAAATGTAAAGTTGCAAACACACTTATCATTGTAGGTCCAATGATGTCTTCCCAGATTCCAGTTCCCCCCTTGACTTCTGCTACAAGGTTGGCTGTGACATCTGGTCAGGGACCACACACTGGGCAGGTGCAGTGCCATGGTAAGTAAACCCAAGAATAATGTACCTGAATGCTCATCAAATGTGCCTTTAATCTGCACTGTATGTTGTATGTGTTCTACATCACTGTTGTCCTGCATCACAACATGCCTACATATGACATTTAACCACATTCCAGATCACACCATGGTGACTAGTGAAAGGATGACACAAAATGTATGCCAAGTGAGTGCAGAATGGACATAAAATAGTATATAGTGTCATATGAAGTGTACTAGGCACAACTGGATTGAAATTCAATGATATGAAAACTCTCTTGCAAAATATTCAATGGACAAATCCTATTGAAATTGGTGTGGATGAGGGTCGCAATGATGCCAGTTGTGTACTTTTGTGATGGATGTATGGGCTGCTAAGGTGAATCTTGAGGAAGTGAAATCTTCAAATCTCTTGGCTGAAAAGTACAATGCAAATCCAGTGTAGGCGGCAACGATCAAAGCTTCTCAACTTACCCACAATGTGGGATCCTAGTCAAATGGTGCATTCTGCTTGCCTCCTCTTCTACTGTATTCACCTATATAAGTGAGTGTATTATGTATGAGGTTAGGATGTCTGCTGTACAAGACATCATCCGTTGACAGCTAAGTACTAGCATGATGTTGTAAATGGATTATGGGAACAGAGGACACTCATTGGATGGACATAACAAATTTGTGATCTCTCAGTCCAAAATGAGCTTTGTGACTTCATGTGTAGGGAAGCACAAATGAGCTACAAAATGTACCTGACTATTGCACATCTCACATATGAACTCTGCAATGCAATGTTTGATCTGATGTGCAAATGTGAAACTGGTCAGCCTGGTGATGTACACTACTTTCGACTTGTCAACAGACAACACCATACTCATGAGGCATGATGGTCTTAAAGGTGAAGGTGTAATCAATATAATGCGGAGGCGTCCTGGTTATTTATCCCCTTCCTTCAAATATCAGTAACCTTCTCATACACGTTTGTCTGTTGATGTGTCATCTCATTGATGTCAGTGCTGTGTGGAGGTAACAGCTGACAGCTGCTGCATGTGAGTAGGGGCCCACATGTAAAGTCCATGAGGTAAACATGCTGCACATTGGCCAGGAATATCATATCAATGGTCGTTGACAATGACACATACATTTTAGCTCATAGCTACCATCTTGTGTACTGAAATATGGATATATCTGTCTCATCACAGCTGCTGACAGGATGACACCAGTGAGGCGTACAACACCATCCCGGGGAATGCAAGACATCCTGGCTGCAGCAGTGAAACCCTCTTGCACCTGTCCATCAGATAAGAGTGGCGTGAAGTGTTTCCCTATCATAGATTCCAAAACCATGACAAAGATCCAAATCCCCTTCTGCATAGAATCTGCGATCGGTGTTTATAAAGTTACATACATACCAATTCATTTTTATAAGTGTCACATGTGCCTGTTTGTAAATTAGTAATGCAGATCATTGAGTATGATGTCACTTCCTTCTCCAGCTGCTGGATCGGGGACTGCTTTATCAACTACACCTATGAGGAGCCAGGTTCAGCAGCTGACACCAGGGGGACACAAAGCTGTGGCTGGAGCTGGTGAGTTTGCTTGTGCATTGTACATCTCCGTTCAACACCTCAGTGCTATGGTGTGAGCTGTCACGTGTAGGGGTACCCAAAACAGGTCACATGTGCTTCATCTGTTGATGCAAAGTACAGTAGTACCAACCCTTGTGTTTGCCCACATCTTATACTAGGTCAATTTCTTATCCTGTTGCAACCTCTGTGTTCCAGGTGATGATGACGATGAGGAGGATGGACCTTCCACCAGTGTTGGGCGACGGGCAATCAAAGGGGAAAATCCTCTGCTCCTGCAGGCAGTAATGTCGGCTGCAAGTACTGTGCAAGAGGAGAAGTATGAAGTACCTGAGGAGGCTGAAGAATTTGACGATGATGAAGACTATCTGTCCATCCTCTCAGAGGATGACGATTCTGATTCCATGGCCAGAAAACTTCCCATATCAGCCAAATTTGGCAAAGCCTCACACCCTCCGCCCAGCAAAGTGCCCCAGCCTCCACAAAGAAAGATTGCCTGTCCTCAGCATAGAGCTAACCAGCCACAGCTCACACTCACCCCAACACATACATCACTCCTTCACAGCCCTCACATCCAGTACACACGTGGTGGTTCCCCTACAAACTCCTCCCTATACAGTGCATCCCAGGCATTCTCTCCACCATCTGAGGGAAGTACCAACCCTGTTGTGGTGCAGGTATCCCCTGGGCACCAGGTTAGGAATATGTGAGTGCCTCCTCCTCCCTTTCTCAGTACTCTTGGATAAAGGAATACTTCACGATTCCAGATTGTGGTTTTAGATATATTTATGTTGCTGTCCGGTATTCGTAACAAAGTAAGGTGCAATTAGGGACTCTCAACAGCCGACACGTGTTTCGCCCTTACATGGTCATGCGGACCAGGGCTTCCTCAAGGCTGCAATGAGATTGAACGAGAGAGCTGTGATATTATATTCAGGGGGTTAGACATAATCACCACCAAGTGCTATGTAACAAAGGAAGGTAGTGTTTGTGAATTATATGTCATGCGTTAAAATCCGCGTGTGCATGGAGTAGCGTGACTAGAAAGATGGAGTGTGACATGGTGTGAAAATATTGTGAGACGAAAGCGAGATTGGAGACGAAACAAGGACTTACAGACGAAAGTTTAAGGGATTTGCGCATAATTAGCTATGGTGCTGGCAGTCCATGTCAAAAATAGTAACATGGTAGAGTGCAACATTGGTTCCTTATACGTGTCATATCGTGGATTAGTTTCCTAGAGACTTGAGACCATGGTATTTATCTGATAAATCCATGTGCTATTAGTTATAAGGTGTATCCTATCTAAGAGTGATAGCGTGCAGGTGACTTATTATCAGAGGCCAAACTTCACCTTAAATTGTGTTGTTGGTATTTGGAAAGGTGAGTAGGTGCCATTAGCCCAATTGTGTGAACAGAAGTTCATACATTAACAGTATATACCTTTCATGGGATTAACGTCAATTCTTAGAGTTTCAGGTAAAGGCAGATATTTCTTGTATAACAAAAATGGTTTCAACAATGAATGAATGAATGACAGTAGTTTACAAAGCGCTCAGCTACTCAAAAAGGAGTGTCCCGGAGCTACCGAATCCCACAATACTGTCATAAAGATGGTTTAACTACCAAAGAGCCAAGTTTTCAACACTTTTTTCAAATTCGTCAGGTCCGTAGAAAGTCTAAGGGGCAGCGGGAGTTTGTTCCATGCCTGTGCCCCCAGGAGGCTAAAGGATTTACCGCCCCTACGTGCCAGGCGCACCTTTGGGACACATGCATACGCCGCCGAAGTTGATCTAAGTGCTCTTGTTGGGGATTACCAACCGACACGTCTTCTACGGTAGCTGGCCCCCTTGCCATGAAGAGCCTTAAAGAAAGTTACTATGGCCTTAAACTTTATCCGCTCCCTCACCGGGAGCCAGTGAAGGGCTTTAAGATGAGGTGCCATGTGGGACATGAATAATAATCTAAAACATAAAAGAGAGCATATCCATGTATTACATCGATCAGAGCATGCATGGACAGACAGCAACTCAATTAGTAGTTTTGTTAACATCCGCTAAATAGATGCCTCCCGACAGCTCATTATCGCGTAGTCTCAATTTGAAAGTCAATACAGTTACTCTTTTTAATGCTGACATTGAGGTCAAGTGCGATAGGCTTTCTGGGACAGTATACCCTGTATCTGTTAGGGCATAGTTTATTAAGCGCGGGTTGTTAATAAAATAAAAATAAAAATCACAAGATTTGAATATTCATACAGCGTGTGTCATAGGACCGAGTCCTAGCTTCAAGTCTTGCACTTCGTTTTTTAGTGTGTAACATAAATATAGTATTTTTTCAAAAACTAATCTGATAAGGCGGACAAATTAAGTTTTTTCATGGCATTTCAAAACGTCCAAACTAGCTCGTATGCCTATTTGGGAGTGCAGGCATTAGCGGTCACATTTATGAGACGCAGTGAGGATTATGGTCTAAGCATCTAGAAATTACAGCGTTGCATGTTTAGAAATCGAGTGCTAAAGGTCTGTGAGTTCTAATCGCAGGGACATGGGTACAGTATAAGCAAGTGAGAGAGGAACTAGGAATTCGTTGAGACCTGGCGGACTTACTGATATGCGGTCTGTGCGGCAGCATCCGTCTTGGTAAGGTCCTGATCCACGAGTGAGGTTTACGCGTAGTGTACGGGCGCCATTAATTTAAGTAGGAGGTGCTTAATTGGGTTGTGTACCTGGGCTTGATGAGGATCTGCCATCTTTAAATGGTGAATGAACGAGGGCAAGTTAATGTGTTAGTCTATGCACGAGAGATTGCGGCAATGGTATTATGAACGAAAAGCTAGTCCAATGTGTTAGAAAACTATGGCGTATTTATGTCAGTAAACGATGGTTTACTTAAATTTAGTGAGCGTTACACATTTAACCATAAGGCATAAAATTAAGGCTACATCAGTGCTGATACAGACCTTCCTCTGAGAGAAGAGTCCGCCATTTTGTAATAATCAAAAGAGAGTTGGCGTGTGTATATTCTCCGATAGAGGAGCGAGTTAGGCAGAGATGAGATGAAAATTGAAAGTCAAATTTTGTTCATAATAATCCTTGGTTATTTGGCAGCATATTTTATATGCATGTCGGATGAGTAGAGTTGGGTAGTAGGAACTAGTCAGATATAGAAATGCAAAGTGACGACACGAAAGTTAATTTTTCCACAAATCCTATATGGACCAAAGATAAAATAATGCTGCATAAAGAGTGGCTATGGCACCTGTTATGGCAGAGTATGTCCACATTTGTCTATTCAGTTCGTGCTGTGTGGATATTGGGTATACCTTTAAATCGTGATCTTAATACGTGTGAGTTGCTATGTATATGTGTAGGGCGGGAGACCCCAGATGATAATGCGGCTAGTTAAATAAGGGTGGAGAGATGCAGGGTGGGAACGGGGCAAGGAAAATATTATCCATGTACATATTTAAAAGGTCAAGACTGTAAGGAAATATGATGCCTGAATAGATTATTTTCATTACTATGTGGCACATGCAAGTCTTTTTCTTTTCTTCTCCCCGTCAGGCAGACAAGATATTAAAACCTCAGGGCAAGAAATGTCTCAAGTGTACATTGGTTACAGCCAGTAGTGCCACTCAGGGTCTCTATTCAAACCTTTGGCTACCATGTCGTAGCGAATGATAAGGGCACTTTCTCGTTGGCGTAGTCTTAATTCCAAGTTTCCTCCTCTCGCATGTGTTTTCATTTAGATCAGACCACAGAAGCTGAAGGTGCTGCTGTGGATTGTGTTTCACAAAATGATCTACTAGCGGTTGTTTATCGTCATCTTTCTGGATGTTGCGATAGTGCTCTTGGATTCAGATTTTCAATGGTCTGGTTGTGCTGCCTATGTAGTGTTTATTTCAGTGACAGGAGATCAGATGAATTATATTGGCACTTTCACAGTTGATAAGGTCTCTGATTTGGTAGGGGTGACCATTTATCAATACTTCTTTGGTTCTTGTTTTACCCAGCTTGCATATTGAACAATTCGAGCAGGTGTAAAAGCCCTTTGGTTGTTGTAAAAAAGATTTTGATTCTCTTTTCTCTCCTGAAAGAAGGATGGACAGAGTTCCTCTCTAAGATTTTTACATCGTTGGAAGCTTAACTGAGGGGCGTCTCTAAGAGCGTCTGAAACTGTGGGGTTTTGGCTAAGTATATTCCAGTGTTTTTTGAGAATTTTGCAAACATGATGTTGGCCATTGTTATATTTGGTTATAAAACGAATGGTTGGATTTGAGTCCATAAGCTTGGTGTTGTACAACAGGGAATTGTGATCTTGTTGTGCAAAGTAACGCTGTTTCTGAACTAATTTGCCTTGGTCATATCCTCTCTGTCTGAGGCTTTCAGTGATCTCCATGGATTTATTTTCGTACTCCTTTGATGAGCTGCAGTTTATTCGTGCTCTCCGGTATTCCCCTGATGAAATGTTGGAAATTGTGTGGCATGGATGGCAGCTTGACACATGGAGAATTGAATTGGCAGCTATAGATTTCCTGTGGATTTTTGTATGAAATGTGTTCTGTTCCACGTATAGTGTCAGATCCAAGAATTTAATTTCTGTCTTTGATATGGTGTATGTGATTTCTAAGCCTCATTTGTTGGGCGAGAGACTGTTGACAAATTGTTTCAGGAGTGTTTCAGATCCTTACCAGATGAGAAGTATATCGTCGATATGCCGTCCCCAGAAAACTATGTTTCTGGAAAGGTATTCCCCATTTGTCATTCCATAACCATTGGCGTTCTGCGTCCCCCATCAGTAAACAGGCATATGGTGGAGCAAATTTGGCCCCCATGGTGGTCCCCTGAAGCTGTAAGTAGAAGTCACCATTGAAAAGAAAGTAGTTATTTTTTAATCAAAACTCTAACATCTCGATGATCATCCGATTTCTCCCCAACAGGTGCACTGATCTTGTCTGTAAGCCTTTTTTATGGCTGCTAATCCATCTGTGTGTTTTATAGAGGTGTAGAGGCTAACCACGTCTATTGTTGTTAAGAAGAAGTCGGGTTGCTATGTGATATTTTGAAGTTTCTGTAGGATATCTTTCGTGTCCCGAATATATGATGGTAAGTCCTTCATGAATGGCTGCAGTTCGGTGTCAATAAATGATCCTAGGTTGTAACAGATGGAATCTATTCCTGCAATGATCGGTCTGCCTTTTGGAGGTATGCCAGGCTTATGCACCTTAGGTAGTAGGTATAACGCAGGGGGCACTGGGTTTTCAATGAGAAGGTATTTTTTCTCTTCAGGTGTGAGTAGGTCTATTTCATACCAAGAAATTATCAGAATTTGCAATTTGCCCTGTATCTCCCTGGTTGGGTTGTGATTGAGTTTCTTGTAACAGATATCTTCTCCCAGTTGCCGTTTTGCCTCCTCAAGGTAGTCTGAGGTGTTGAGCAGGACTACGTTCTCCCTTTGTCAGCTTCTTTATAATTACATCAGGGTTGTTCTTAAGTTCCGTTAGTGATTGTCGTTCTTTTTTGGTGATGTTAGAGGGTAAGTATTTCCGTTTTTGCAGGTATTTTTGGTGTTCTTTATCCAGGTCTTTATTACAGCTGAGAAGAAAATGTCTATTGAGTTGCCGGTGGGTAAGATCGGTGTAAAATGGAATTTTTTGCCGAGTGGTGTTGATTTGGAGTAAAAGATGTCTATTCCTAGTTCTTGGGCAGTTGTGGATAATGAGTCCAGTCCTTCTGTATTTACCTCCGTGGTCAGATTAGTAATAAGATGGATTGTCTCGAAGTCCTGTGCTGAGAGTTTGCTGGTCTTAGGTTGGGTTGCACATGTTGTTCGTTGTGGTGATTTATCCGAAAAGAATGAATGCAATTTGAGTTTTCAAGTGAATTTAAATAAATCCATTTTGGTCTGAACTAAGTCCCAACTGGCCGTTGTGCAAAAAGACAATCCCTTGTTCAGAATCTGACAATCAGTCTGATGTAATGTTGTGTTTGACATGTTGGTGATGACGTTGGTAGGATTGTTGTCTGTTTGGATATTCAGATCATTGTCTAGTTGGTTGTTTGCGGTTGTCCTTTGGTTAGACCCTTGCTCCTGGCTCTTGTTGTTACTCCTGTAGTACTTGGTTTTTGGAGATTGGTATTTGGGGTTCTGGTTCGGTTGTCTTGGGCGTTGCCAAGACGGTGTCTTCTTACTTCCTCGTGAAAATTTACAGTTGGTCTGACGTCTCTTGTTGTCTCTAAGTCTCCAACTGATTCTGCTTCTGACGAGGGGATTGTTTCTGTTGAGCTGTGTTTTTTGTGATGAGGGGCCTTGGGTTGTGATGTTGTCATATTTTTTAGCAAAGGTGTATACACGGCCCAGTTGGTAATCCGTTACATCCCATTTAAATTTTCTGTTCTTTCTTTGAATGATGTCTTCCTCATGGTCATCCAGTATTTTGTTAAAAATCTCATAGTTCTTAGTTGTGATTTCTCCCCAGTTTGCCTCCTCAATTTATTTGTTTAAGGAGTCAACTTCCATTTTATGTTTTTCGAATTCCTCTTGGGCTATGTCTATTAGTTGGCGTATCATGTTGTTTGATGCTGTCCTTAAGTTTTCCTCCCACTGTTGTAATTTTTCAGGAGCGGTGGTTTCTATAGGGGAGAATATCAGTATACGTAGTCCTCTTGGGATAAGGTCATGCTCTAGATATTTTTTTAGCGAGGCTCCTTCCCACCATTTTGAGGTCTCCCTTTTCACAGCTTTCTCTAGTGCTTGAAAAGTGCTTATAGCCGAGTAGGGGTTGGTGATATTGGGCTGTCTTGAGGGGCCAGCGCCAGTCGGGTCAAACATCTCATTGAGTCTGGTGTTTCGGCGATCTCTACGGTTGTCATAGTTGGCCATGTTGTTTAGGCGTTTTGCTGATTGGTTCTCAAAATGTTGTCTCCTATTGAGAGTTTTTCTTTCTAGAGCAGTTAGTATATGCGGTGGTTGCATGTGTTTTTGTTAAAGTTCTCTGGCATCCGAGGTCGGAGGATCCGTGTAGTACACGGTTTAATTGCAGGGAAAGGTTCAGGGGTTCTCCTCCTGGACGTAATTGCCTTATATCCTATGTTTGGAGGAAGCGATTCTCGAGGTATTGAACCTTTTATGCCTCAGTTAATAACTGGGCATCATTCTCCTATGCGCAGGCTTCCACCTGCCACCCTCCACTCTGCTGTTGGACCTGGCGGTCTCATCCATGGTTGACCCCTGCAGAGAGGGCCTGCACCTGGCCATGGAGGCCAGTGGGAGCAGGACTTCTTCCAACAGCAGGCAGATGTGAGGCAGGACATTCGTGCCATAGGGGCTACCCTGTCAGACATGTCTGAGGCCCTGCAGGAACATGCGGCAAATCCCTCAGGTGGTGGACAGACTGACCCATCTTCCGGACAGGATGGATAGATCTTGGCAAGACATGTCCAAGAATATCAGAGACATGATATCTATCGAGCTTCGGCCTGAATACGTACTCCGGTTGCAGCGTCGGGTCTGCATACGAGGCATACGCTCCGCAGATGGAGAGCACGTATTTGGGCAGGAACTTGTGAAAACGGACCGGAACCCATTCTTTCATACAGGAAATGACATACAGGAAGTGGTAGACAGCAAATACATCACAGGAAGTTGTTGACAGCCATTTTGTGTTCATTCTGAGTCATCCTCCATCACAGATCAAATCCTCTGCCATCCTGTTTTCTGTAGCAGAGAACCCTGAAATGACAGTGTAATAGAAAATCATAGACATGAAACAAAAGCTAGAACAGACCGTTAAATGAGATTTGGGCTGGGACAAAGGGCGGGGGGACTGGCACAACATCACACACCAGGATAGTTTTCTCCTCCTTTGCATTATTATGGTACATGTAGTCCATATTTAGTGCTGAACACAAGAGTTGTCTGTTGTTTTATGGTACATTTGGGGGAAGCAGTGCTGTGTAGCCAGATTCACCCAAAACATCATCACTCATGTTGGGGGCCCTTCATTTGTGGGGGAGTCAAATCTGTTGGGGACAAAAACTCAACAGTGCAATAGTTAGGCCCTTTTGTGATTCAGACACCCATTCTCAAAAGGTCCGGGAAGGTCTCTCAGAACATACACATCTAATCCTCTGAGTCAATGGATTCTTTAGGGACATCAACGACACTGATTGCTGACATCAGCACATGACCTGTGCACAGTCAATATTTTGACTCCTGTCAACAACTGTGGTTTACATTCAGTTAGTGTGGCTTGCAAAGTAGTCTCAGGTTGGAATTTTTGGTCGTAATTATCCAACTTTCTTCATTGACAACAGACTGCAAACCACATTTGGTCCATAACACACCAGCGTCTCCTCGCCATTCCCTGCTTCCACAAGGTGAGGACATGCGGCGGAGAATTCGCGGTCAGGACCGCGAACCTCTGGAGCGCCTTGCCACTCCCCCTCCGCCTGTCTGAATCTGAACCGACTTTCCGGCGAGCCCTGAAAACCTGGTTCTTCAACAGCTCTTAGATCCCTGAGTACCTGTTCCAGTCGACTGCCTCAGCGCCGGGACACCTCCGTTGGGGGTAGCTGTGCGCTCTATAAATTTCTAAATAAAAATAATAAAATAACACAACAGGTTGCTCATGTGAAAAAAGTGGCAACCAGCTGATCACGGACTTGCATACCCTGACCTCTGTTATGTGCAATGGCCCGGTTGCCTGGATTCAGAGCTAGCCAAGGTACAAGAGGTATGTGTAAGCCATGACTTAAAGCTATGTTGTGCAAAACACAACAGGCTAATATGATTTTGCACACGACTTCAGGAGAGTACATCAGCACACCCTCTGTACAGTCAAGACATCTGAATCGTGACTTCAAAAGACCAAAAGTGCGCTCTATGATGGCTCAAGTTTGTATGTGTGCCCTATTGTACCTACACTGAGGTACAGTGGTTGGATGTCTGTAAGGTGTGAGGAGTTGAGGGGAGAGTGCATACCCAGCATCGCCTGAGGAGGGAAGATAGGGCAATAGGTTACATTTCCCTCTTAAATTTGAACAGAACATGATCTATACTTTGGTACATGCAGTGTCTGTTGAGGCCGTGCATGTGGCTTGATGATTCTTGTTGTACAATGGTTGTTAATGTAAGGTGGCATTCATACATTTCATTTACACATATCCCTCATTTTTAGTGCTTGGTACTTACCCAGTAGCCACATGTTGCCAAATTCCCCCACAGCCATCCGCCGGGCAAGAGATGACATGCGGAATACAAAGCTGTCATGGGTACTGCCTGTAAACAGTGCATGCACATCAATGGATCTCCCACTGGCATCACAGACAGCCTGCACATTGATGGAGTGCCATCGGTGTCTGTTGCAGAAGATGTGTGCAATGCGGCGGGGTGGCTGAAGAGCCACATGGGTACAATCATTTGCACCCAGCACACGTGGGAAGCTGAAAATGAAATAGATGTCCCTAGCTGCCCTTTGTCTCCTGTCCAATGTATCTGGAATTCGTATGTGGAGGTAGGCTCTTGAATTGATGCAGCTCAGTACCTGATGCAAGCACCACGACTGGCTTGCCTGAGAGATGCCCACAAGGTCACTGGAGACCCTTTGGAATGACCCCGTCGCAAAAAAATGGAGAGCAGAAAGCATCTTGAGATATGCTGCAATGGAATGGGAGCAGCAGGTCACAGAATCAAGTTCCTGCTACCACTCACATACCATCTCCAAGATGACTTCTGGAGGGAAACGGTATCTGGCCCTGACATCTTGGCTGGACATCCCAAATAGGTTGATCCTTTGTCTGAATATCCTCTCTACTCTCCTCCTCCTCCTCAAGTCTTCTTGCCGCATGGCAAGGGACAGAGCAACAAACACATTCAGCGACATGTTGGAAGATTTGTGTGTGTCAGCTCTGATTTCATATGTGCTGCAGGGCTGGGATTGGCAGTTGGGTTGCAGTGTTTAAGCTGGAGCATGGTGGGGGATGGTAGGTACTGGCACAGGTGTTTAGCATTTGAAAGAAATTATGATCCGGCCTGAATACGGATATTCTGGCCCAGAAGCGGAGATTCCGCCCGAGTGCGGGAATTCCGGCCCGAGTGCGGTATTTCTGGCCCGAGTGCGGAAATTCCGGCCCGAGTGCGGATGTAAAGATAGGAGTCGTAAGTGATTTCTGTGAATACCAAAAATCGTAAGTGCCTTCTGTGAATACCAAAAGTTGTAAATTTAGACTTTTGTCTCAGATTACTTTTGTGAATCGGGCCCTCTGTCTTTTGATAGGAGAATTTAAACCTCTGACATTCCAAGAAATGATTTTTAAGGACATAAACAGATTTTAAAGGGTGAAAAATTCAACAACTCATACCAAACAAGGAAAGGAAAAAATGTAGACTATAAAGTGGCATGTATATACCAAAAAAACGTAAAGCATAGATGATAAAGAAAAAGGAGTAGAGAAGAAAGGGAAAAAGAGAAGAAGCAATAAAGCAATAAGAGAAAGAGATAATGAAAGAGAAAGAAGAATCCATAAAACAAGAAGGAGTACAGTGATGACAGGAAAAATGAGGAGCAAACCATACCTTTGAAGAGTAGTATTCCAAGGAAGGGTGGGGTAGGGATGAGGCCACATGGAACAGATGGTACGTCGGGAGTCCATGAGGAGAGCACAAGAGGAGCACAGCACAGATTACATAATATGGGGAAGACCACAAACATGAATGAGAAACCTGCAAGAAAAGTAAATAAATATTAATATTCAATACTAACAGTAGCAATGTTGAAGGAAAAGAAGACTCCTGAACGCTCATATGGAGCAGCAGAAAGGTGGTCATAATATAACAAACATTTTATATAATCATCATAACTCTGAATCAAAGATTTAGTGAACACCACTTAAGAAATAGATGGTCCTGAAGTGTCTGTATTTTCTATCTTGCAGGTATTTGATGAAGCTCTTCAGTTTAACAGGATCTTCATATGCGGTAGTTTTGTTTTGTACGTGACTTTAAATTGGCAAGGGTGAAACAAGCCAAAACGAGCTCCAAGTGAACAAAGATCTCAGATTAAGGAATTCTTTACGCCTGTCAGCAGTAGTCTTAGCGTAGCCCTGGGAGAAAAATAATGGATTTCCTGACCAAGAAATACGTTTCAATGACTTGACGGCAGCAAGGAATTTAAGGAGGTCAGTATATTCAAGAAAGTACATAATGACTCCTCATGGATTACGAGCGTTAGAAACAGATGATGACTGATGACTCAACCTATGGGCCCGCTGAATATTGAGATGGGCATCCTCAGGCATATTCAGAAGCTTGGGAAGAAAGGTCTTTAGAAAAGTAATAGGATCAGAGCCTTCCGATCCCTCAGGCAAACCATAAAAGCGGAGATTATTCCTTCTGCTCCTGTTTTCCAGGTTTTTGACCTGCTGTTCAAGAGAGGAGACCTCGGTTTGAAGAGAATGTATTTTGATGGTAGCAGAACCGAAGGATGCAATGCTCTGCCGTTTTAAGTCTTTCCTCTATTTGGGACCATTTTTCAGTAAGAAGCTGCAGTTTAGAGTTGGTTTCCTCCATAAATGGCCTTAAGACACGTATCTCTTCCAACAAGAGCTCCATGGATACAGCTGGAGAAGATTTTGTAGGAGAGAGAGGATCCTTTTTCAGATGTTTGGTGGTAGCCTATCCGGTAGTGGATAAAACAGAGGCTCCGTTGGATCCAGATGAAGAACTACCCTTATGCATGGAAAGCAAAGATTCCTCCATATTTGAAAACTTGGAGAAAATGGAATTCTTAATGAACTTGTGAGCCGAGGGTGGAAGTGAGGAGTTTGCTTTTTCAAACGTTCCATATAAGTATTAGAATATGGAATGGTGACTTAAAATCACAGATATCACCAAAGCTCAGCGCCTCAGCGCGAAAACATACTCTTCGGCGTTATGTTTGAGGAGAATATAAAAGAACTGCCCATAAGATGGAAGTTATGAGGAGAAAACCACCATCATGATGAAAATGCGAGGAAAATCCATGAAGAAACAATTGAGAGGCAATACACAAAATAAAAGTCAAAAAGCAGGAGCAGAGCAAGACAAGGTACCTTCATTAACAGTAGGTGTTATGAGGATAAAAGTAATTGTTGGCTCCTAAAAGAATTCCCTTCATCACGGAGGACGAGCATTCTCTCACGCAGGAGCTTAGCAAACAAAATGGCATCCGGCACCGTGAGGTGAACCGAGCCATTAACTAGAACAAAAGCTTTGTGGCAGAGTGGAAAGCCGCTGAGCAGAAAAAACGATGTCGGGTCTCACCGCATCTGAGTCGCTCACGCTGGACTAACAGAAGTCACAGGCAGAGCTGTAAAAGCACTCACACCCGTGCCGACTCCCGGAGGTCTACCATCTTTCTTGGGCGTTAAGCCACGCCCTAATATATTTCATAATTTAAATATGAACTGTTTTATATATTTGTATAGCATTAAAATATATGTTTTATATTTTAACTATTTTAACATTCTATTTAAAATTAATAATATTTCACATGGGGTTTACATTTAAGTCACTGCCCCCATTATAGGGGTGGTGCTGCAGTGCCAGGGGTTGTATGTGTGAATTACTAGACATTTAATAGTTACTTACACTTCTAAGTTAGGCTGATCTCCCTTTTTGAAGGGGTGTAGGCATGTAAGTCTTGCCATACCCTCACTAGAAATGGTGTGCCCCAAATAAGACACTGTAGTAGAGGTCACTTTATTGTATAGATATAATAAAATATCAATTACAATACTAAAACAATAAAATCAGCATGAATACTGGAAATATGATATTACAACCATGGATTTAAAAACATATCTATTTAAGATAGAAATAAGCAAGATCTAAAAATTGTACAAGCTTCCCAATAAATTACATATTGTTCGTAGAAAAACAATATATAATTGCTTCATGAATTCTTCTACAGTTTGCTTTCATAAAACCAGGCTTCAAGAATTTCTTCCTTGCAAGTAGTAAAATGGACTCAAGCACACAATATTGTCTAAAGATTTGTGCTTATAGCCACAGCGACGACACACTCATTTGGATGACACTTCTTGTTCCATGAGCCTTCAAATTGGGCAATTGGTATATAAAGAAGGCAGAACCTCAAATAATTAAGCTTCCAAGCTGGATTTAAAGTGCAAGAAAGATATCCCCGATCTATATTCAGGTAGATGTCATAACTGTAATCTGAATGCTTGTCACCTGTAAACGGACTAAATCTGTCTGTCGCGAGGTGACTTTCATTGCTTGCTTTATGAAACCTTTCAGAGAAAACCGTGGCAGTCTTGACACGACCAATATGGAGGGTACATATTTTGACTTACTGACACTTGCAATGCTCAGAGTTAAGCTAGAATCGCCCAATAATTGCTGCTCATTATATATATGGTGTTTTAATAAATCTTCAGAGGCATTGATACGGTCACATAAACAATTTATAACTGCTCCCGTCTATTTTAAAACTAATGAGGTTAAAGCAAACTCCGAATCTTGCAGTGAGATGTTGATGTGCGAAGGCCAAGTAATAGCTTAACTGTGTTGATGTAAACTTTACCCAGCTCAGCAATTGTTTTATTGTTAAAAATGATGGAGGCATGCAAAAGAGTCAGAATAAGTTTGCTATTAAGTGCTATAACTGATGGAGAAATTGCTTGACTGCCGTAAGTTTGAAAATATTTTTTCAGCAATCGTGTTAGCTGAGCTTTTGTTCGTTTGTTGCCAGGTGATCTGACCATGTAAAATTCTTGTCTATAGTTACGCCCAAATAATTATAAAATGTCAATTCTTCTAAGGAATTACCTTCAAGTGTAAGACCAGGAAAGGTTCTTTTTGTTTCCAAAGGACATTATTTTATTGATTATAATTACTCTGAAGATCATTTAACTTATTAAACTTGCATAATCTTGTCAGTTGGAGTTGAAGAGCTTTTGGGGTTAATGAAACAAGGACAATATTATCTGCATACGCAAGGTGACTGATGGGCTTATTGCCTAACTAGGGGGTTTTCGAGACCTGCACTGAGGCCGTTTTCCCAGTGAGGGAGTTGAACACCTCCCATTACTAAATAGCATGGTCCCTGCAACTTCCCAATAAAAGATTCGGCTGCCTCCAATAAATACAGACCAGATGATTTAGATATCTATCTATTCGAGGCAGAAGGCAAGCACGCAATGAAACAGGAGCATAGGGGCTCCCCGATCGGCTTTGTTCACTTGCTTATTATTAAATAATAACAGTTGCTCACGTATAACGTTACCTGTAAGCATTGAACATTGTGCCGAGAACTGTTTGGTCAGCCATCAACCATCGGTCCTGATGAGGCTTTTAATGCAATATAGGTCGAAACTCGTTGACCGACTAATCTTTGGAGGAGCCAATTAAGGATGTATATTGCCAACCTTCCTTGTTGGGGAAGTGCATAATTTGGCACCAAAAAAAGCTATTTGTTGTTTCCCCAGGCTAGCTCCTTCAGGAATATTAACTAATTGAAAGACAACTATAATCACCAAATAATAATGAGTCAAAAAGGTGTGGTCGGGATAGGCCAGGAATGGCCAGAAGTTGTGTATGTGTTGAGTGTAATTCGGTGTGAAGTTGTTTGCACATATTTGTGATGTTTTTGGATGTGTATATTTTTTTGAAGACAGTCACGAATCACTAGAAAGAATTTAAAAAATAATAATTTGCTCCAATGATTGACTACAAAGATATATGGTTTCATTAAGGGCCTTATTACGACTTTGGTGGTCCTCCTGCGACACCGCCACAGCTCCATCCGCAGAAAGACCACCAAGGCTGTGGTGCACCCGCCTGCTGGATTACGAGCACAATCCTGGGCAGTGGGAGGTGCTGTGGCGGGCTGTTAGGCTCATAGGAGAGCCTAACATGCTGCCCACCGCCGTGACAGCACCTGCAGCATGTTCCTGCATGGTGTGGCATACATGCCACACCGTGCAGTAACAGGGGTGCAATTACAGGGTGGCACAACATGTGCTCCCCCTGCATGCACCCCCCGGCCCAGATCCAGCAAGAGGCCCTGTTAGGGCCCCCTTAGTTGCCTCTCCACCACCCTCTTCATGGTGGGCTCACCGCCATGAAAAGGAGGGTGAAAAGGCAACTCGTTATATGCTCGGCGGTGCCGGCAGTGGCACCGCCAGCATATTCGGACTGGTTTCAGCCCGGCGGCCCAGCAGGATCCTTGATCCTGGTGGAGCCAGCGGTCTCGTGGCAGTCCGACCACCAAACTCAGAATACTGTGGGCGGACCCACAGTGTGGTGGTGGTTGGACCACCACCACAAGTACAGTGATCCTGAGGATCGCCGTACTCGTAGTAAGGCCATAAATCTTCTAATTCAGTTTTCCATAACTGTTCAGTGGGCCGTCCACACAAATTTTATTTGTTTGGCTTATACCAATATATATTTTGGATATTTTTGGTTCCTGCACCCCCCTTTCTCAATGGTCATAATTTGGAGGCAAGGCCGCTCGGGTGATCTAAAAATAGGGATGGGTTTGCCATATATAGAGAGAATAACAACGGTGAAAAGACACACCCTTGTTTAAGGCCATTTTTTGGTCCGTAATCTTGGTGATAAAACTTCCCATGCAAGTTTTTTTTAATCCAGTTATTATCGTGCAATGCCATTAAAAATATAACAAGGTTTGCTCAATGCCCCAGTTGATTAATTTAACCCACATTTTGTCCCTGTTAACTTTGCAAAAGGCCTGTGAGTAGTCAATAAAACATACACATAGTGACAGGTGTTTTTTCTATGTCTTGTTCACTGGAAATGTAAAAGCTGTGATATTGCCAATAATAGAGCAGT
The DNA here is from genome assembly GCA_963921515.1 of Calotriton arnoldi. Classification (NCBI taxonomy): domain Eukaryota; kingdom Metazoa; phylum Chordata; class Amphibia; order Caudata; family Salamandridae; genus Calotriton; species Calotriton arnoldi. The sequence goes on along the minus strand of CAWUFW010018930.1, from coordinate 161,927 downwards.
CTGATCTAAAACCAGTATGATTACTAGGGATGAACTTGTTATCGAAGGCCCTGTCATGCAGATAGGATAATAAAACATTTGCAAAAAGCTTCCCTTCTGCTTGTAGTAGGGCAATAAGATGATAGTTCTTTGGTTCCTCCTTCTGACTTTTTTTATAAATTGGGAGAATTAATGCACCTATCCAGGATGGAGGAATTTTGGCTTGACTGTAAGGCAAACATAAATAGCATATTTAAAACTGCTGCCCAGAAATCCGGGTTGGCCTTTAGTATATCAATGAGAATTCCATTGAGCCCTGTGGCCTTAGATGGGTGTGACTTCTTTATTAACCCTGCTTTTACCTTACTTGTAACTGTGAAATCCAGTTTGCAATATGCGAGCATTGAGTATAGCACCGTAGTTTTCTTATTATATGTATCATTAGTAAACAGCTTTGATTTGTCAAACGGGATAAAATGATCCATTGCAGGGCAATAAGACCCAAGCCCATGGCCAATCACAGACCAAAAGTGCTTTGAATTGTTTGATTCAAGTGCATGATATAGTTTTGCCCATGCAGCATCTTGCTACGCATGCCAGAGCTCCTGATGTTATGTTTCATATAGCTACCCCAATATAGGCTCAGGTAGTCACCTAACCGTTCACCTATATTCTCCCCTACCATTACACTACATAACGGTTCTTGGGACTGACCTTTTACCTAGTTACGATACTGCTTACAGGACGTAGGTTTTTCCCTGAAAACTAGCCTCATCCATTATGCATGAGGATTCTTGGAAACTCAGCAGGACTGCCATCTCCTGCATAATAACTATGTATAAGGGTCATTCCTTCCGTCGTCCTAAGTCCGACATGACACAGCAAGGTAGAACCCCTGAGGGTACCACTTTGGGTATATAAACACCATATCTTGCTGAGGTAGTCAGAGGAGAAAAGGACTTCCATGTTGACACACTGACGCGAGACGATGAGGCTCCTGCACGCAGACACTCCAGCTCGCAGTGGTCTGACATCCCTCGCGGGGTGTCCATCTCGAGACCAAGACGGGGTGCCACAGTCTCTCACTTCAGGTAATGGGGTTGAATTTATCCTAGAGGGATTCTTGGCTTTACACCTACATACATACTAGGTACACTTAGGTACATCTAGTTAGGGTCGCATAGTAGGAGTACGCATTTACTACTGTCATGTATTTTATATACTTGCCTGTATTCATTGTTTTAGCACGATGGTAGAAATCTACCATCCTTTTACTCTGTTAGTGCTTCTAATCATTTATATCTGTTTCTGTCTAATCGTTGTTTCAGCACACCTATTTTACACTAGGATGACGCTGGTTCAATAAATGCTTATTGAAAAACGTCCCCACCGTTTATTCTGTGTATCTCTCTGAGACAAAGTGAGCACGAGTGACTGAGCGAAAAGTATCGCACTGTTTCCACAATCCTGAGGGATCAGGGTTGTCATGCTCGATAGTTGCCAAGAACTATTCTTTCCTTGGTAAGAGGGGTTTCTAGTGGCACTGTGAGCTAGCTGGTATACAGGCTAACATACCTGGTGGGGGTGTCTAGAATCAGTCCGGACACCAATCCTACAGTGTATGTTGTCTAAACTCGCAGGCCCTATATAGGTTTATAGGAACTACATGACACTGAACTTTCTTCTTATAGCCTTTTTTAGTTCTTTTATATATAAATATCGGTGTGAAAAAGATTGTTCCATTAGGATGCTGTGTAATTGCCTCCGATGCTCCCTCTTAAGAGCTGTACCAGCCTTGTTATGCTGCTTCTTATAATTTTGTGTTGTACGGCCTAATCTTGAAGAAATGAAGAGTAGATCTTGTTTTAAAAAGTGATCCCGGTCTGTTAGCCAATGGGGAGGGGAAGTCTCTTGGTGCTTTTCGTGACCCTTTACCTATGCTAAACTTGCACTTTTCTCTTTTGCATACCAAACCAAACTCCTGCAACTTGCTGAAATCTTGGAACAATGTTGTATTATGGTCCTCCACACTGACCCTATAAACCAAAATGTCAGGGGAGAGGTGTGGTGCAGCGGCTAGAACGGCTGACTCCGGAGCATGGGACTCGTGGTTTGATCCCTGGCAGCAGCTCAGCTCAGCATCAATCACGTAGATCAATGCACGTCCTAATATTTTTTCGATTATCTTTAGGTGCTAGCACCACACAACAGGAACAAGCCACTAAGAAGATTCGATTTTTTCAATCACACCTGACTCCAACAATCTCTCCATTTCTTTTCTGAGAGGATCAAACATTAAATGAGAAAGCTTCCGGACTATGTGTACCACAGACTTGGCACTTTCTTTAGTACAATGCAGTGCTCAAAACCTTTAAGTTTGCCTAGCTTGTTAATGTTAATGTTAACGGGATTTTTAAAAACGCACGAATACCCGGAGGTGTCTTGGCGCTAAGGACACAGTAAGCCTACACAGCGACTAGACCTGAAACAGCCAGATCTTTAACCTTCTCCTGAAGCTGGATAGGGAGCTTGCATTTCTGAGTTCAATTGGAAGAGTATTCCAAAGCTTAGAGGTGCCATAATGGAAACTGCGGCCACCCCAGTGCGAAGTACGAATTCTGGGAATTGTTAAGAGTCTGGCCCCTGCAGACCGGAGGTGTCTTGTAGGTTTATACCATACAAAAAGGTTCTGGAGAAAAGAGGGGCCTGTGTGATTCAATACCTTGTAGGCCAGACACAAAGCCTTGAATTTAATACGCTGAGGTACAGGGAGCCAGTGCAAATTACGAATCTCATTTGATACCGATTTATGCCTGGGGATATTGAGCAACAGCCGTGCTGCTGTATTCTGGACCATCTGAAGCTTCCTTAGACACTGCTTCTGAATATTCAGATATAGCCCGTTGCAGTAATCCAGTTTGGACTGGATGAGAGATGTTACCACCATTTTTCTGGTCTCCGCAGGGATGTACGGAAGGATCTTCCTTATTTTCTTTATAAGAAAGTGTGAAGCAGAGACAATAGTATTGGTCTGCTGAGAGAGTGTTAATTTATTGTCAATCCATACACCCAAGTTCTTAGCTGTGGCTGCTGGTTTAGGTGGTACTCCCATCTCTGCCGGCCACCACAGATTGCCCCAAGTTGGCTGCATGTTTCCAAAAATCAAGACCTCAGTTTTTTCAGAGTTAAGTTTGAGGCAATGTGTACTCATCCATCTGTTTATTGTACACATACAATTTTGAAACAGTTGGAAAGGAGGGGTTTGATGTTTATATGCAGCTACCACAATCTGGGTATCGTCAGATGTCAGACTAAACCCAAAGTCCCGGATCAGAGGGGCCAGTTCGGAAACATAAACGTTAAACAGGGAAAGACTTAAGGAGGAGCCTTGTGGCACTCCGCACGGCAAGATGTAAGGTACCGAGTTAAATCCATCAAGTGACACCGTTAATCTCCGATCCTTAAGAAAGGAGGACAGTAGGGCCAAAGCTGTGCCCCCTACCCCCAGTTTCTCCAACCGCTGTTGCAAAAGGACGTGATCAACCGTGTCAAAAGCGGCAGACAGATCGAGGAGCACAAGGGCGGCTGTGCCTCCTCTGTCCATCACCGCTCTGATCTCCTCTGTGGCCTTAATAAGCGCCGTTTCCGTGCTATGTTCTTTGCGAAATCCGAACTGGGAATGATCGAGCAAGTTGTTTTCACAGATGAATTGGGATAATTGAATATTCATAATTTTATCTATTATTTTTGCCGGTACAGGCAATCTGGCTATAGGTCGATAGTTATTTGGATCGGTCGCATCCAGGATGGGTTTTTTTAACAGCGGAAGGATGGACGTCTCTTTCCAACTAATGGGAAAGATACCAGAGTTAAACATAGAGTTAAAAATGTCTGCAAGCCCGGGGCTCACCAAATATGCTATTTCTTTGAGAAGTGCTGGTGGGCATGGGTCCAAGGGGGATCCTGACCTAGCTTCTTTTATATATTTTTCCACTGCTTCCGAAGAAATGGGGGAGAACTTGAGCAGGGTGCTTTTATCAGGGTCGGGACAGATCGTTTGAACAGTGGGGCGAGGCCCTGATCCATCCTTAAAGACCTTAAAAACATCCTGGACTTTTGCTTTAAACGCTGCAGCAATGTCGTTGCAGAACTTTTGATTGCCCTTCCTTCCTGTCTTATTGGGTAAAGTAAGTCTGTTTACTACAGTGAACAATTCCTTGGGGGAATTTTTTGCTGTCTCGATCTGTTTGGTGAAATAATCCCTCTTTCCTGATATTAGTAGATTTTTATATTGCGTTAAGGCAATCCTATAAGCTTTCCTTTCCGGCGAGTGATAGTTCGCTCGCCAACGACGTTCCATTCAGCGACAGTTTTGCTTTTCTTTCCGAAGTGTGTGAGAGAACCAGGGGGCAGATGGGGTGTTCTTATTTCCTGAAGATATTTTTGTGGGTACTGAGGCCTTGACTGCATCAGTAAGCCAGTTTGTATATTTGGTAACTGCTAGATCGGTATGGCCCTGGAATTGTGGTGGTGAGCCCTCCAGATGGGTACGGAGGATAGTTTTGTCCACTTTACTCCATACCATATGAGAGGAGGCGGGAGGCTTAATGGTACCAACATGTCCGACAATAGTACCTGGAAGACTGCACTTGATTAATGAATGGTCTGACCACGTCAGAGGAAGCCTTGTCATTGAAAACCTCTGGAAACTTGCCAACAATGTCCACGTCTTCACTCATATTACTAGCCAACATCACTTGCTGTGGTGCATTAGGGTTAAGAGCAGTGCCCAAATCCTTGTGGTATCTCCACCCTGGCAAACAATGTCCTCTCTTGGCCACATAAACCTTCCCGGTGCCTCTCTACTTTTAAAATGTACCAATATAGCCAATAGGGTCTATTGTGGGGCCACCATACCCATAAAGGCTTAATGCCTGGTTCCTGGAGTTTAGTGCCCTCCTTACCATACAATTTATCCCAAACGCAATCACCCACTAAAGTGTAAGGAGAGCCAGAATCTGCTAACACTGTACTTTCCTTTCTGCCATCATAATTTTGCACTCAAGCATGATCAGTTATCCCATGTCACATTCAACAACCTAAACCTCCCCTCACTCACAGCACCAGTGACTCTCAACACAACTTTCACAATCTTGACATCAGTTTTGTCGACCACCAAGTTTATCCTCACCTTTGCCAACCTCAGACCAACCCTTAGTATTTTGGCCCTTTCCCCCACATTTCCTGCAAACAGAATGCCATGCAAAACAATTTGGACTAGCTGCTGTGTGCTGATTGTTGCCACAGCAATAACATTTAATATTGTTCCAGTCTTGAACAGATCCCTTAACAGATTTCTTCATGTCATCAGTCTTCTGTGTACTCACTCTGGCTAATTCTGAAAGCAACTGGTCATTCCTCATTTCTTTACCCCAAAGTGAAGTATGCTCTATGTCCTCAATAACTGCAATAGCTTCCTTCAGGTTTGGTTTATTTGCCAAACATTTTTCCTGAAGTTTGATGCTATTATTACAACTTATTACTTGATCCCTTATGAGTGAGTCTGTCAAATCTCCAAACTCACAAGTTCTAGCCGTATTCCTTAAACAGGCTACATAGTTGTCTATTCGCTCCATCTTCTAGCAAGAAAATGTGTCTTTTTAATACAACGTTTATCTGTGTGCCAAAATGTAATTCCAATATTTTCACTGACATTTCATACACATCCCTTGGTTCTCCTTCCTCCCTGACAAGAACCTTCTTCTCTGCCAACATCAATCTCATCTAGACTTTCATAGATATTTCTGCCATCAACCTCCAAATTGGGTAATAATACGCCTTGCTTTCTGGATGCTGAGAATTTTTCCCCACCAATTGAAGTGGTTGGGACATGCTAGTAGCCTCCATGTTGTTTAAGAATACAATAAGTCAGAGAGAAAAAAACTTAAATAATAAGATAAGACAATTAGCTAAAGTAATTAACTGACACAACAAACTAAAACAAGAACTAATATCAAATAATTACACCACAGTGGATGTATTCCTGTGAAGAAAATGTGAGGAAATGTACCTTGAGCTCAAAGTAGAACACACCGTACAAAATCTTCTTTAACTCGGCCTCTCTGCTCATACTGAATGTCACAAAATCAGTTCACAAATTCATGGTCAAAGCCCTGGTGTTGTTCAGCTGTATGCTACAATAATAACAATGATTGTGTACACACAAACTCAATCCACAACACGACAACTTACTTCCAACTAAGTTGGCTGAAAATGTGCTGGGTGTGTAGACGTACATGCAACTTGTGATACTAAAGTCAAAGATGGCCGTCAACACCCCCTGTTCTGACACAAATGCTGTGATGTCATGAGGATATGAGGATTTGATATAGTGCACAGCTACCCAAACTAGAGTGGCCGGTCAATGAGGCAAAACTAATTTTTGAAAAGCCAGGTTTTAAAATGTTTCCTGAAGGTAGACAGGTCCACAGTGCCTTTCAGCGTAGCAGGCAATCTATTCCATGCTTGGGCACCTAGGTACGCAAAGAATCTGCCCCCCATGTGGGCTAAGCGTATTTTGGGGGTGCGGGCAAGAACCGAGGGGGAGGTTCTTAAGGTCCTAGTTGGTGTGTAGCGGTTAACGCGCTTATTAAGATAAAAAGCGCCAATGCCATGGAACACTGAAAAGTAACTGCAGGTTACAGCGGCCTTTCGAGCCACACATCGGAGATTTGAAATTGACACCAGTGTCTCTTAATTATCAGCAGATCAATAAAGTTACTAAAATTGTAGAAACGTCGCTGTCCCCCAAAAATTATTTTGGTTCCTTTTAACATGAGTTAATAGCACTCACCACATCATGCATTAAATGGTTAGAGGATCATCGTACAGTGGGTTTGATGCCGTAAAGACTTGTCCCCCTCCCCCGTTAACAAGTTGCTTGTCGCCAGTTTGCTCCCTATGTGTCCTTTCTCATGAAATACTCAACAGACTCCAAGTGGCAAAATGGAGTAAAGATTTATTTGGTAAAACAGGAGAACAAACAATAAAAATGATCCTCACAAAAGCCCTCACTTAAGCAACTGCCAACCTTACATTCCAATTCCAACTCCAACTTAATTCCAATTCCAACATAAGTACATTCTAAAAGAAAAAGGCTGTGAGGAAATAGAATTTCAAATACATAGAGGACATAACATGGTACTGACTTAGAAATTGCTGACATCATGGAAGGTTTCAGGTACACACTATGTTCCCCAATTACATGTACTAAATATTCTACAAAAGATTTTTAAAATGTGCACTTGTCTTTTTACAATGTTAACCCACTGTCTCAGATTCTCTGCTGCATCTGTCTTAAATTTATATCCTGATCATCTAATGTGTCACTATAGATTAACACATCATCCTGAAAGACCATGACACCATGCATTCCATCAAAACATTTGTCCCTAACACGTTGAAATACTGCAGAAGAAGAGCTGAGTCCAAGTAGCATTTCCTGCAGGTGTGATTAACACCATGTACTTTCTGCAGTCTTTATGTCATTGGATTTGGTTGTAAGCTGATCTGAAGCCACAAGTGGTGAAAACCTTGGCATGGGCCAATGTTATTAGCATTTCTTTGATCAATTGTAGTGGCTGGCAATCAGCCACCACATTGTGATTAAGTTGGTGTAAGTAGAGGCGCAACTTGATAATGCCCCTTTTATTTTCGCAATGACCACAGTCGATAGCCATTCGGCCGTATGGATTGGCTCGACAACTCTGCTCTTGCATCATTCTTCTAATGTTGGTTTCAGTTTAGTGTAGGCTGATAGAGGTACATTTCGCACATGTTGCTTGAATGGCTGAGCATCATGTTTCAAGGCGATTCGGTGTTTAAATTTGTTTCAATACCCTAGCTTACAGCTGAAAACGTCTTTGTGTTCTTCTAACCCAGTTGTACTATCACAGTCTTGAAGGTTTGCAGGAATATATCACCATTTTCAGTTTCTGCTGCTCCAACCATCCTAAGATGTTTACATTGTAAGCAGCAACAAACACTCTTGTATCAATGCATCTTTCCTTAAATGTTAGCCTAGCATTGAATACCCCTTGCAGTTTACTCCGGTGCCCTTCATAGGCCTTCAAGATGATTCAGCTGGCTTTTAAAGGTTCTTTTTCTTCATGATTGTCAGAAGTGTTTTTGGACATTTTAAACCTGGTATCAAAAGGGGCTTCCATATCTTTCCTTTGACAAATAAGTTCCATTTTGGTTGATTCTGCTCATTGTCCTTGCCTATGACGGCTAGCAACAAAACCAAGTACTCTAACAGTTCTTCCTTATTTAGTGCCTCTTCCTCCTCTTTTGCAGCATGGAATTGTTTCTTGGGATGATTTGAATACCTTGTAGATGTATCCTCTTTTCCTACATCCTTTACATACTTTGGCCAGACCTGGAAATCCTTTGCTGGAGACCATGTAGCAAGTGGATCCATAATGGTAATATGCAGACCTGTTCTTCCATTCTTCTATACCTTGGCCTTTTTTGTTCGTGGTGGTTTTGTTATTTCCACTCATCTTGTGAATGAGAATAACCTCTGTCTTTAGCATATCAAATTTGTATAAATGTTTCACACTTTTAGTTCATCTTTCTACACCTTTTATGCAGTAGCGGTCAGTGGTGGGAGTGCCGCCGGGCACTGACGTGGGGCGGGGGAGGGGCATGGTGGGGGGTAGTAAACTACGGATTACAGGAGATTACAGGTAAGTACACATATAAATAAATAAAACGAATTTCGTTTCTCGCGCTGCATCACATTTGGCGATGCAGCGCGAGAAACGAAATTCGTTTTATTTATTTATATGTGTACTGACCTGTAATCGCCCGTAATCCGTAGTTTACTACCCCCCACCCTGCCCCTCCCACGCCCCACGTCAGCGCACGGCGGCACTCCCACCACCGACCGCTACTGCTTTTATGGTCAAAACCACCTTGTCTATGGTATTGCTTTTATGACACAAGAGTTTCTCCTACGCTTTGCACATGTAGTGTGCATCACAACAACCTGGTCAAGAATCTTTTCGTCTATGTCCTTGAAAGAACATGTAATAGCCACCATCCTCAGTGCTAATGAATAAGCTTTAATTGATTCACCAGGTACTTTGTGTAGGTAGTAGAAGTTGTACCTCTCCATTATAACGCTCATAGGGGCATATTCACAAGGAGCTATCGCCGAATTAACGGCACTTTATCTCAGTCAAAGTCGTGATAAATTTACCTCCCCATTCACAAGCCGGTGTTAACAGCCCACAGCACCAGTTTACCCGCGATAGCAGCTGAAAAAAACATCGCCACAGAGGACCCCCGCAAATATCGCTAATGAGATGCAGAGTGGGCGTTCCCGTGACAAAAGTCGAGACAACAGCACACCTCAACATTCACAACGACCAGCCACATCCGCGATAAAAACACAAAACAGGCGATAAGGCGCGTTAGCACCAGGAAATCTACACCTGCTCTGACCTGGTGTCAACTCGGACGGCAGCCTGCAAACCAAAAGGGAGCACAGCCCTGGGCTACATCGGAAGGGCAACAGATGCCATGGAGCCACCCATCATGCGGCCCGGACACCCAAGAGGGCCACAACACCCACAGCCACCACCCCCAGGACCACCCCTCCCTGGCACCCCCCCGACCAAAGACATGCCACATCAGCCACACCTAAACATGTACAAATTATTCCGCTTGATGCCGCACAATTACAACTGGTGACATGGATGTGTCGTCACAGAAATGACCAGCACACATTCACTTTCGAAGCAACAAATGAAACTTTATTAAAATGAACAACGAAATGAAATGAAGACACATGGCCGCTCCCCTCCGGACAATAAGTAGGTCACAGCCTGTAAGACAAAAAAACATGATGAGAAGGTGTGTCCTGCGCACATCAGAGGACAGAGAGAGAGCGAAGGAGAGAGAGCGGAAGAGTGGGAGGGAGAGAGAGAGGAAGAGAGGGAGAGAGAGAGAGAGAGAGGAAGAGAGGGAGAGAGAGAGAGAGAGAGGAAGAGAGGGAGAGAGAGGGAGAGGAAGATGCACACCCAGGCCCCAATGCTCACCTTCCGCCACCTGCGCGTAGACAGGAGGTCCCACCACGTGCCGCTGGAAGCCACAAGCCCGGGGCCCGCGGACATGGCACCCTCCACATCATGCAGCCCCACTCCGCAGGCCACCAGGTTTCACGTTTGGTGCTGGGTCTTGATTACTCCATGGCAGAGGACATACCAGTGCACCAGGCACCATCGCAGGCTGCACACCCGCTCAGCCCAATGGGTGCTACCAACACTGGGATCCCGGAAGCGTCGCCACGTGGCGGTAGGCACGCGCTGCCCGCTGGCTCTGGCCTACACTGCGGTCCAGCAGGGCACACAAAACCTGAGCTGTCCGGACCGCCGGGACGGGGCATCATCGCAGGCTGCACATCCGCTCAGCAGCTCAAGGTGCCACTGACACAGTGCACCCCAAGTCACCGTCCCATGGTGGGGTGCTTGTGCCGTCCGCAAGGCTCCGGGTGCCACCAACCCTGTGCAACCCCAGTCTGCGCCACGTGGTGGTAGGCCCGTGCCTCACTCAAGGCCTCGTGTGCCACTAACCCTGTGCAACCCCAGTCTGCGCCACGTGGTGGTAGGCCCGTGCCTCACTCAAGGCCTCGGATGCCACTAACCCTGTGCAACCCCAGTCTGCACCACGTGGTGGTAGGCCCGTGCCTCACTCAAGGCCTCGGATGCCACTAACCCTGTGCGCAACAACTCATGGGCCCTACATGTGTGAGAACCGTGGAGCGGCCGTCATCCAGTCACCACCGGAAGAGGGGAATGTGACGTCGTCGGCCCCTTATGTTGGCGCAGTCACATGGCCTGTGACGCCTGTGCCGGATGGGTGTGGTGTGTGTGGAAACCTGCCCTCAGGGAGTGGCTGTGACATTCTGACAACTAGACCAGTGACCTGCACACCACCAGTGAGTACGGCTGCGACGGGTAGCAATGAGGGCCCCCCCTCGGGGCGTTAGCGGAGTGGTCTGGCCTGCCGTATGCTCGACCAGCGCAGGGCTTGCAACAATGACTCGTGGGCTCTGGGCGTGGTCCAGTCCTTGTCCGGACAAGGAAGTGACTGATGCGTGTGTCCCTGCTGTAGTGTTCACGGAACCCGCTGCACAAAATGCAATGTCGCACCCTCTTACTGGCATCCCACAGGATGAACATCATTGACGCAAGGGAAGGCACTGTCCCCACATTCATCCACACATCCACACAGGAATCGGGTAAGACATTACACAGCAGTGCGTCACTGGATGTTTATATGCACATCCAGTGCAGTCATGCAGCTGGAGCGGTACAGGGCAATGCCGAGCACACCACACAATATGGGCCCGTGGAGGGCCAGCCAGTGTCCATCCCGGGATGAGCTGTACTGCGGAAGAGGAAGGGTACAGTCCGCAGTCTGTTCGCCGTGTCATTGGTCGTCAAACAGGATGTGGCAGTCCATGTCGCTGTCCAAGGTGAGTGCCTCGGAGTGTATCGGGGGTCAGTGGTAGGTCTTGAGGCCATGTGTGGCACCAAGCAGAAACAGGCAAGGTGGCGGAAATGGATGCTAGTGCCTGGCCCTCCTGACCACAGTCCCATCCACGTCCTCGTCCCCGGGTGTGTGCCCTGCCCCACCTGTGGGTGTTGCAGTGCCGGCTGCGGCACTGTGTGCCACTGACACATCAGGGGCCGGAGGAGGATTGTCAGCCGCACTGTGTGGCAGTGACACATCAGGTGCCGGAGTGGATACGCCTGCCGCACTGGGAGGCACTGACACACCATGGGGCGGAGATGTGGATGGTGTGGGGGCAGCAGCATTCATCATCACCAGGCCTTGTGGCAGCAATGCCATGATGAGGACATGCAGGGCCTGGTAGATCCCAGCTACATTTCGCGGATGTGCAGCGGAGGCTGCCATCCTTTCCGCCTCCATCCGCACCATGTCCTCCATGAGCCTCCGCATGCGTGCCAGCTCACGGCTGGCATCGCTGGGGCCACTCTGAGCAGGCAGGTATTCTTCCCTCCGCGTCATGACTCCAGAGATGTCAGTCAGGGCTCGCTGGAGTCCATGGGGCGGACATAGACACCCAAGGATGGCGTCCAGTTTGGTAGCCATGAGCTCGAACCCCGCCCGCACCTGCTTGGCCGTCTCCCTCTGGCCCTCCAGCACACGGCGTTGGAAGGCCATTTGTTGTTCCTTGGGGACTTGGGAGGGTGCCGGGGCTGTGGGTGCCTCCTGCTGGGTGGTTTGGGTGGTGGGTGGGGTCTCATGGATGTAGCTGGGCTGCCCTGATCCTGGGGGTGAGTTGCGGATGAGGTCAATGAGGTCTTGGATGGTTCTGGTGTCGATGCTGGTGTTGTCCTCCTCCTCGTCATCAGTGAAGAGTGGCTGTGACTGCTCTGCAGGAGGTGTTGACGATGTCCCTGCGATGTGAAGGGGAGATGGTTTATTACAATGTGTCCACATGTATGTAGTCGCATGGTACAGGTTGACATTCAGACAGCATGGCATTGTACATTGTGACAGTCTGTGGGTCTGGGCGCGGACCCAGAGTGATTGTGGGTGTGCACTGTGCCCTGCTTGCTTGTGCATGTGTGCCATTGTGGCCATCTCCCCCTGTCCCCCCAGTACCTGGTGGTCACTCACCCTGTTGCGGTTGTGTTGTGTCCTGTCAAGCAGTGTCCGGTCCCCCGACTCCGGCCACCGTCTCCACACTGATGACTGTCGACACCAGCTCCTCCATGTCATCCAGCTCCAGCTGTGGCGCTGGGCCCCCACCTCCGGTCTGCGTTGCTGCCTTCAGGTTGGCGCTGAGTTTCTCCTTGGTCTTCCGCTTGATGTCATTCCATCGCCTCTTGACCTCGTCCATTGTCCGCTTGTGCTCTCCGACGGCATTCACCTTGTCGACGATGTCCTGCCATATTCCAGTTTTGGTGCCCAATGACACGTTGGAGGTGACGAAGAGTTGTTGATGGTGTTCCATCACCTCCGTGACTATGATCCTGTTCGCCTGCGGACTGAACTTGGTCTTCCTGGTCTTCTTGTCCTTGCCCTTCCCTGTCCCCGAGGTCCCAGGCTGGTCGTCCGGGGTGCTTGTGGGGTTGCGTTCGTCCTCTGCGCCTGCTCTGGCTGCCTCCATGGTGCTTGTGTGTTGGTCAGTTTGTGTGTGGGTGTTTTTTCAACTTTTATGGAGGTTTTTGACGCCTGCCAGGTGTGGGTTGCAGGCCTGGCGCTGCTTGTCGCTGGTTTCCTCATCGCGCTTTGGCCCATCGCGTGTTTTTTGGTGTTGTGGTTTGTGTTTTTATCTCCATCGTGGTGGTTGTATCGCGGACTTTGTCCGCGGTTTCGGCAGACTATCGCATGGTACCGCCTTGTTGTGAATTCCACATTGACACGGGGTTATTTTCCCGCGATGGGCTGCGATATTGAAAGTTGCGTTACGCTACTCTTGCGGTAGTTATCACACGTTCTTGTGAATATACCCCATAGTTGTGTAGTAATTAGATGCATTCTCATTTTTGCTTCAATATAAATGTCCTACTCAATTTCACCTTCCACTTTTTCTGCTATTGCAATATGACCAAACAAGCCCCTTTCTCCTATCCCCAAACAATTATACATTAACACTTGCTTCTTAGCTGGGAAGAAATTTGTACCATTAATGACCTCTAAATGCTTCTCAAATCATTTGACCTACTGGGACCAGCTATCCGTTGGGTCTCATGGTACTTCTACGAAGATTCTAGGCATCACAAACACATTCACCATCCCAGCCTTAATTAACAGAAATAAGAACGATTACAGGTAGTAATGAAAATGACTACTTTTTATTGAAAAAATATATATAGTGTACATGGAGGATGATTAAAACTACTGCACTGCACCCTTAGTAAAAAAGAGTCTATGCTCCACAGAACTGAAAAGGCTGAAAGCACATTGAAAGGTTGTTCACAGTTAGCAGAGGACATGATTCAACTGTGGCCCCAGGTTCTTTCTAGTAGTCCATGGTATGGTTGCAGTAAAAGTCGTTGGAAAAGTCCCATCAAGAAGGAATAGAGAAGGATGAAGAGGGCCTCTCACTCACCCTTAGATTTCAGTATCTCCACCTGGAGAGGCTGGTCAGGAGTGTAGAGACTCTGGAGAGGACAGTCGGTGAGAAAATTATGTGAGACATTGCGTCAAAAGTAATCAAGGGCCGCCTCTCACGCAATTAACTGTAGAGGAGAATTTAGGGCAAGCCAACCTACAGCACAGTTGAGTGCAAACGCTCGTAGATTAGGGCCCATCTCACCACCATCAAACCATGGTAAGTAAGTGTGAAAGCAGAGCTTAGAAACTAGACAGCACAGAGCATTCCTGATCAGCAACCCAGTGGATAATCCTGTGCTCGTCAACATCAAGGGTTTATAACATTAGTAAATAAACATATTTTATATCACTCTGTGACCTTGTGTTTTTTTTTACTTTGATGCATGCCTCTCTGTACCATTTGGGTACAATTTTGACAGCAAAGTATAATCAATAACTGACGGTCTCCTACTCCCACCACCAGAATGTAAGGCAAACTATAAGATTGACCAGAAACCTTCCTAGACAGTCAATTCTGCCATCCCCTACCTTAATCTCTGGTATCCTATAGGGAACATATTTGGCACGGGTAAATCGGCTTCTTAACTATCCAAAAAATCTGAAAGTGTGGTCAGTTGTGAAAAAAGTGCCCTACCAAATGATTTTGGGAATAATTAATAGAATCAATTTTAATTTGAAAATGTCAACAGCAGAGCCAGAATTGTTGCAGACTCATTGGGAAAATAGGAAGCAGTACATGGAATAAATACAGAGTAAGTCACCTGAGGGTTGCCCTGGATGCTAGAAGAGAAAATGCCTGGTAGACCTCTATGTAATGCACCTCCATAGCCCAGGTATCTTATCGTTATATAATGAGAAATCTATTAAGAAAACAAACACAGCCTGGGTCTTGCAACCATGAAACCATAGTCACAATATTACAAGCCAACATGGACAAAAAGTCTGTCATAGTTCCTGCACTTGCTTCATTACCATAACCTGACTTCCAACCAACCCTACCCCATCAGATCAATATCTTGTGTTTCACCACAGGTGAGTCAGTCATAACTATCCAGCAGCGATAGAGTCTCTTATAGAGTCTCTTACCTATTTTCCATTGGTACATAGTATGATCAGTTGGCAATATTACAGATCTGCAGTGTTTGACTACAAATGGAGAATTGGGAACTTGGAAGTACAGGGACTGATAAATCTGAGTGAGCAAGGAGTGAGTTTATTGGGAGGATTGCTAATAAACATTTTTCCCTGATGTACAGCCTCATTAACAAAACTGGCACCCTCAACCACTTCCAAGCCACAGTGGCCTGTACAAGAAACCTAGAGGTAAAATGCCACTTTGACTGATATTGTTAAAAGGACAAGTGGTCTTTAAGACCTGCTTGGTCACAAATGAAGAGTGAAATGCCATTATGATATCATCACTTTCATGGTTTTTCTAGAGGAGCAACCAAAGAGACCTGGCATGCCATCAGTAAATCAGAATGACATAATCTATCTGGATGTGTATATTTTCTCCTCCAATGTACTGATTTATTAATAACAGAAAGCATATCATTTTCATGCATCCCCCTCTCAAGAATGACTATTTTATCTAGCATTGCCGCATAAGGAGTGGCCTTGGGTTGAATGTAAAGTTCTGAGGCACAGGGGTTAGCTGAATAAAGATGATTAAGGCATTGTAGATCACACAGGTGGATAACAGTAAACTTGCCATTTTCAGGATCTAAAAGCACACTTCCTTGCCAACATTCTCCATGCTGAATTCCACTGAGTCCCTAATGTTGGAATAACATCTTGGTGGGGAAGGCCCATGAATGAGTTGGTCTGCATAGCACAATCACGTTCAGGCAGGCATATTTTAACATATTTAATTACTTTCAGCAAGCCCTATCCCTCGATCCTATATGTCCAAAACAATCAACCCCAGTCTTTTAAAAGTATTTAAAAATATCTCTGGGCGGGCAGACCACAAGTTCTCAGAGGCATCAGTAACAGAGACACAATGAGCAGCAGCTCAAAAATTCTGAACCCTGGTAGGGCTTGGTCAGTCAATCAAAGGACAACTGGTGTTAATCACTGAAGCATCAGTAACTCCCAGAGCTCAAATGGGCAGAGGCAAAATCAGAAGATTTACTTGTATCATGATCGGGAAAGGAGTGCCTTAGCAGCTGTTCGACATTCGCAAATTCATTGTTCAAGGCAACAGCTTTCTTCAGGGAACATTCAATGGAGGCAACATGGGCTGTGTGTTCATTGCCAGGAACTGCTTTAGGTACACCAGGTGCCTCCCATTTAGACATGATACTTTCAGTCTTAATGGGTCCTCAGATTGAAGGATAAAATGCTTTGGTCCTATACTGCCTCTTTGATAGGGGTAGGCGATAAATTTCGCTCCGCCAAAGGAGTTTCAGCAAAACTCCCCCAACTATCATGTGGCGGAGTTTTTTCTTACACCAGCTCGCCAACTGTAAGTTGGCAAGCACTAGCGAGAATGTCCCCTAGTGCGATCTTTGGGTGCAGGGACGGCACCCGGCAAGATTTTCTCAACACGGGCAGTCAAGGCCATTTGAGGTGAGAAAGCTGCCGCTTGAGTAGAAAATCTACTTGAGTGGCAGCAAAGAATCAGTGCCCACTGGTGCATTGTGTGATGTCGTTCATGCTGATTTTACAGCGTGTAACAAGCTCCCGGTGCTAAAAATCAGCACGAGCAGCGCAACATGTTGATTCTGCCTGCTCGTGGAACTCCACGGTATCTCGCTGAGTTTTTATGTAACTCTGTGGAATTCCGTGGAGTGAAACTCAGTGAGTTCTGCCCAAGACTACTCTTTGGATGGGCCTTGCCCAGCCTTGGATGGGCCCTCCCTTGGCTTAAGCTTTGCCCGGACACGTCACTCGGACGCTTTAATGTTGTGGTTGATGTGGCTCATGGGCTCTGGAGACTCTGAGCAATGGATTCCCCTTGTGGATCCAGGTGTCTTTTAATGTTGTGGTTGCTGGGAGTGCCCAAGAGGTTTGGGGATTCTTTGGTGCCCCTTTTCCTCTCTGCTCCTATGTGATTTAAAATTGTGAGGTATTTCATATTTATGTGAAAATAGCGGACAATTATAAATAAATAATTACATTAAATAAACAAATTGAAAAATAAAAATTTAACATCTTCCTAGATGACTGATTTTTTTTTACATAATAAGGAGGGACTTGTACTTGAGATATTAATGAATTGTCATACTGTCATCAGAGATGTCAAGGATGGGTCATTATTACACCAGCAATAGCCAAAATGTTGTTAGGAAGGCCCATTAGCTGTTAATGATGTACTGGTAGTATGCCATGTATAGCTAGAATGTCATCAAGAATAGCCACTATTTCAAGCACAGGCCATTGACAGTCAGAGCATTGCCATGCATTCCCACTATATATTAAGGATGAGGCACTATTACTCCAAAGATAGCCAGAATGTATTCAGGAATGCACACGATAGAATAGGTGTGACCATTATTATGTCAGGGATAGCCAGAATGTCTCAGAGGTCAGAATGTGTCCACAAATCAGACCCTCCAGGATTTCGCGATTTCGTGATTTTCAAAAACAAATCGTGAATTCAACAGTTTTGTAAAAAAGCTATGATTTTTACAAAACTGCCCGCGAAATTTGGAGAATGCGATAATTTATTTATTTTTTTGACGGGGGAATAATTCTGGAGTCCGTCTTCTTGCTAACTAATCAGTACAAGAGCTTGCCTGCTTTATTTCCGAGTTTTAAAACTTTGTATTGAGATATTGTGCATGCCAGCTTCGCTGTGTCAAGTAGTTTTGTTTTCAGCGATACTTCAAGTTATGTGCGAGTATCACTTGTAGGCTGCTGTCAGCAGACTTTCAAGCTCAGTAATTTGCTGTTTTAGGGACTGTATGTCTTTCACCCTGTCTCTTCAATTTTTGCTGCACCTATCATGACAGGGAAATTGCCCAGCTAGGCCCTGGGGACGAAAAGGTAATCCAGATGGGAATAACAGCGGTAATTCGTGGAGTAATGAGTATATTGTTCGTCATTTATATGCCATTTCCGCCATTCATCGCTGAGACCAACTGAGTCAGCCCAGCTGGCCAGGACTGTGGATCTTGACGCCTGAGAGGAGCTGTCAACCTCTAGGCCTGTGTTCACGACCCCAATACAGTCTCCCCTCACGAGTGTCATTTGCATGGGGGATTCTAACAGTACCTCAGTTACTTCATGGAGGGTACTGTTAGTCATGCTGGGGTTGCATCTGCATTTAGAATGGACCAGTTCTGACCTTCGTGTGTGTCTGTTATCATAGCAAACCTACCCAGGGCATCTGTGCTGATGACCCTGAAGCCCCAAGTGAAGCCTGAGTGGAACACCGTGATGTTTCCCTGCCTGCTGAGGAAACTGAACTGTGTACCCAACAGATGAATCTCCTGTAGAACGAGAAAGTCAGGGACATGCTTTTTCGTAAATTGCATCCCTGTACCTCTCTTAATTTTATTATGAAGCCTGTTGACATTCCACGTTGAAATGGGGGTAGTGACAAAGTGATCTAATATGTGACATCGTAAAGTCAAAAGATAATTTCTGTGTGTCCTCTGTATTTCCATGCCTGTATTCCTGAACTTCAAGTAAACTATATCACCCATCACCCCTCAACTCCCTCCTGCCCTATACTTTGTACCAGAAAGCATCTGTTGCCCTAGAAAACTAACTAGAACTTACTAAGCTGAATAAAGCAGTGGGGCTATCTGTGGCATGCCTAGTCCATGCTCAACCACCTGAGGAACCCATGTACATCTCTAGATTGCCTTGTGTAGCTAATATTGCAGATCAAACACCACACAGCCCCGGGTGAATCCACATCTACAAGTTGACAGCTTTGAGCGTGCCAGCCGTACTCCACCCTGCTAACTTTTTCTCAGGGTGTGCTGCCATCTCCTCTCCTGGAGTGGAGTCCCTGATAGCATCTGGAGTTTAGGTCTACCAGGGTCCAATGTCACAGTCCGCTCAGAATCAGATGAGTCACTGAAGGATTTGTTACTGGTGGTGTTGTGTCCACTATCCACTGCACAGCCAGGGGCCTCCCCTGCAGCTGCGCCTATGCACTCTGTTGTTCTCATAGTCCTGAGCATGATCCCCCTCCCCAATGATCCAGCTAGGAATATTGGTCTCGTTTATTGAAGTGTGTTTGTGTTGGGTGGGGGGTAAAGGATGTGCTCCCCGATCCAGGCCTATGCTTTCTACAGGTGCTCAAAAAGAAGATCTTATTCTGAAAAATCACTATTACGTTTTGCAGGGCACAAACATTCCCCGCCCAAAAAAAAATGTTTTGCTGGGCACAGGAGCATGTATTTCATGTTCATCGCTCTGAATTCCTGCTTTAAATGCTAAAAGGATTTGTGCTGCATCTGTATAAATTTGGCATAATGTGCAAAAATTGAAATGTTATTTAAGTCACATCTCACGATCTGTTTTTCCTATGCAACCTTGATCATTGAGGAAATGGGCTATTGATGGACAAGGGGGTGCACCAGGCAGAGGCTTTCGGGTGAAGGACTGATGCGCACGCTCAATCATAAAACAAGAGGTGATCTCATCTTTCGGGGTGAGCCTCTCCAACCCTGAATCTAGGAAGGCCTTAGGATGCGTACCTTCTGTCCCCTAGGGTAGGCCCACAAACCTCAGAGCGGCCCTTTGCATCCTCGGCCTGTGCAGTCAGGTTGCTAGTAGTTTGCTGTAGCTGCTGCACTGTCTTAGCAGGGTCACCTCAACACCCACTGCTCCTATCTCTGTCTTGATCGACAGCCTAGAGGCTTGGATACCCTGGAGGATTTGATCTGTGGATGAGGTGTCCTGCCTCATGGATCCAGGAGGCAGCGGTGACCCGGCAGGGGTGCATACATGGGCGCTAGAACATCCCAGGGAGAAATACAGCTCCCTCCCAAGAGGTTAGGACTGGAGCTGTGCTTCCGTAGAGCTGCAGACACTTTAAACATGCCTATTTCAAAGTCCATGCCGCAATATCCTGGGGGGTCTGAAAAATGCCTCAAGATGTCAAGCATAGCATAAGCACTGTAATGCAGGCATAGACAGACTTGTGTCATGAAGGTTTCCAATTGATGGCAACACTGCACCAGGGTCATCACTGAGCCACCCATTACTCACCTGTGAGCTCCCCATCCCCAGGCATGCACTCTCATGCATAAGCAGGCAGACACAAATACACACCCACATGCACTTGCACAAGGACACACTCATTTGCACACATTCATTGAATCACATTCAGGTATACACACAGAAACCTGGACATAGATGACTCTCTGTCTTTCACCACCACCCTCCTCACTTACCTCTCAGATGTTTATGGTGTTCCTCCCACTCTCATCATCCTTGGATGGAGGGACACACACAAAGGGAAGAATGGATGTCTTACACTCCATACAATGATCCCATCTCCTACTTTCATTTGCTGACCTCATAGTTGACTGAGTGACAAGGGAGGCAAGGAATTTAAGGTCATCCTCAGTTCACATAATGGTGAGTCACCTTCTCTCCCTCAATCAATCAATCAATAAGGATTTATAAAGCAGGGCTAATCACCCGATATGGTATCCAGGCGCTTGCAGGTCCTGGAGGCTTATTCGAGCAGCCAGGTCTTGAGGGCCATTAATAACCCGATAATTGTAAAGCACAAACTAATCAACCCTAAGGGTCTCAAGACACTGGGGGCTGTTGGGGAGATTAAGTGAGCTATTTCCCAGTGTCACATGATGCTGAGTTGATCTGCCTCCAGCGCTGGGGACCAAACCGTGAGCCCCGCGCTCCGGAGTCAGCTGCCCTGGCCACTGCGCCACACCTCTCCCACTCATTCTGAATACCGGAAGTGAGGTGATGTGTGGGGATGCTGTTCCAGGTCTTTGCTGTGATGTGGGAGAAGGAGCATCCTCCACTTTAGCTTCGGTAGATGCGGAGAGTATGGGCAACTGAAAGGGAGTCTTCTCGATGGTTGGTGTAAGTTCAGGCAGTGGTTAATGTAGGTGAGTCTTTGGTTGTGTAGAGCCTTGTGTGTGTGGGTCAGCAGCTTGAATTGGCATCTCTTCTGTACAGGAAGTTAGTGGAGTTTCCTGAGGTGGGGTGTGATGTGGGTTCATTGAAGAAGGCCAAGGATGAGTCTGGCTGTGGTGTTCTGTATGGTCTGAAGTCTCTGTGGAAGGTGTACGGCGATTCCTACTTAGATGACATTGCCAAAGTCCAGTTGGCTGGTGATGAGGGCTTGTGTAATGGTGCATCTCGTGTGTAGGGGTAACCACTTGAAGATCATACGTAGCATGCTCAGTGTGAGGAATCAGGCAGAGGAGACGGCGTTGATCTGTGATTTCGTGGTGAGCTTGTTGTCAATGATGATTCCGAGTTTTCTGGCGTGATTGGAGGGAGTGGGTGCGGGTCCTAAGTCTGATGGCCACCAGGAATCATTCTTCTGCTGTTGCCACAGATCAGTACTCTCGTCTTGTCTGTGTTCAGCTGCAGGCAGTTATCCTTCGTCCAGACGGTGACGTTTGTCATGCATTTGTGGAAGTTGGTTCTGGTAGTGGTGGGGTTATCGGTGAGTGAGAGGATGAGTTGGGTGTTGTCTGCAAAGGAAATTATGTTGAGACTGTCGGGCCCTGATGATGTTGGCCAGCGGGGTCATATATGAGTTGAAGAGCGTGGGGCTGAGGGATGAGCCCTGGGGGACACCACAGGTGTACTCCTTGGGTTCAAAGATGAAAGGTTGGAGGTGGATCCTCTGGGTTCTTCCAGTGAGGAGGGAGGTGATCCATCCAAGCCCGTCCCTTTGGATACCAATGTGGTGGAGTCTTTCGATCAGTGTGTGGTGGGATACGATGTCGAAGGCTGCCGAGAGGTCAAGGAGGATCAAAGCTGCTGTTTCTCCTCAGTCGAGGAGGGTACGGATGTCGTCGGTGGCTGCGATCAGGGCAGTTTCAGTGCTGTGATTGCTGCGGAAGCCGGACTGGGAGACGTAGAGCAGCTGGGTCTGCTCCAGGTATGTCATGAGTTGATTGTTGATAATCTTTTCCTGTACCTTTGCAGGGAATGGGAGCAGGGAGATTGGCTGGAAGTTTCTGTATTTGCTGTGGTCGACGGAGGGGTGTTTGAGTGGTGGTCTGACTTTGGCGTGTTTCCAGGCATCGGGAAATGTTGCAGGGGTGATAGAGCTGTTGAGTAGGGTGGTGAATTCCTGGCCGATCCTTTGGTTTCTGAGGTTGATGATGTGGTGCGGACATGGGTCTGGCGGAGCTCCTGAGGGGATGGATTTCATGGTGGAGGTGGTTTCTTGGATGGAGACGATGTTTCAGGTGGTTAGTGTGTGGTTTGTGTTGCTTACAGTGGTGGCATATCTGTCGAGGAAGTCCATAAGTGTGGGTTGGGGTTCAAAGTTTCTGTACATGGTTGCGAATTTGTCATGGAAGAAGTGGGCGAGATTGTCGCACAGCTCCTGTGAGGGTGTCATGTTGTTTTTGCTGGCAGCGCGTTAGAGAATTCCTTAACGATGTTGAAAAGTTCCTTAGTGCTGTCGGCGCTGGTTTCAATGCGTGCGGCAAGGGCTGTCTTCTTTGTTGCCCTCAGCAGGCAGTGGTAGAGGTTGAGGGAGGTCTTGAAGGCTGTCCTGTCAGAGGTGTCCTTGCTGGTGCGCCATATCCTCCCCAACTGTTTGCTGCCTCGTTTTGCTGTTCTGAGTTCTTGGGTGTACCAGCTGGCCTTTTTGGAGGATTTTCTCTGGATGTTGCTCTTGATGGGGACGATGCTGTCTGCACAATTGGTGATTCAGGCATTGAAGTTTTTCACTCCCTGTTCAAGGTTGATGTTGGTAGCAGGGTTGGAGGTGTTGAGGGCGTTCGCCCAGCAGGTCTCTGAGATCTTGTTCCATCTTCTGTTGGGGCCATTGGTCATCTTGGAGGTGGTGGTGCGGGGGCTGGAGATGCTGAAGTGAACGATGGAGTGATTGGTCCTTGTGAGTTCTGTCACATGGCTATATTTGACCTGGTTGCTGGAGGTGAAAATTAGGTCTAGCATGTGTCCTGCAGTGTGTGTAGAGTAGTGGACAATATGGGTCAATCCGAGGCTGCTCATACTGTCAAGGAGGTGTGCAGTGTTTTTGTCGTTGGGGTCGTCAATGTGGAAATTTAGGTGGCTGAGAAAGATGTAGTCCTTGGAGTCTAAGGCTAGGGGCGCAATGATGCCTGTGATGGTGTTGCAGAAGCTGGACCATGGGTCTGGGGAGAGCTGTGCAAGGGTGCCTCTGATGGTTGTCTTGCCGTCTGTGTGGAGCTTGAAGTTGAGATGTTTCATGGGAGTGTTGGTATTGTCGGTGGTGGTACACTGTATGGTCTCTTTGTGGATGATGGATGTTTCTCCTCCTGGCTTGTTGGTGCGGTTCTGGTGAGTGATTTTATGTCAGTTGAGGATCGCTGTGGCAATGTCTGTGGTGGATGTGGGTTTCAGCCAGGTCTTAGTGAGGAATATGATGTCGGATGCGAGGGTGACGATGAGGTCCCATAATTCAGTGGAATGCTTGCATAGTGAGCGTGAGTTGAGAAGGGCACATGCAAGTTGGTTTATTTATTCGGGTGGTGTCTGTGGTGTTTTAGGGGTGGGGCTGGTCGTGGGCTGGTATGTGTGCAGTGCCAGGTGAAGTGGTAGTGGGTGTAGGTGAAAGGTCCTACCGTGGGTCCACGTAGTGGCCGTGGGTCCACGTAGTGGCAGTGTTTGTTTGGGGCGTCTGAGGTTGACGGGGTAGAGCTCAGCGATGGTGTATCTTTGGGGGCGGGAGGGCCAGGGGTCATGGCACTGGACGCCGTCCAGGCACGGACGGGCGCAAATGGGCTTACCTTTGGCGTGCCTTCAATGTACCAGCGGCGCGCTTGTTGCACGCGTACACTGCGCTATCGTGCTGCAGCCTCCATTAAGTAGGTCCTGGAGTGGGTGGGGCTGCTGTTGGCGGAAAGAACGGTGAGCGGGAAAACCTGGTGGGGAAAATCCCAGCGAGAAATCCCTGGCAGCTGCGGAGTCACTGGATCAGACTGGAACAAGCAGGAACTGGAGGCCACAGGCAAGTAGCAAGCTAGGTGTCCAGGTGCCTACTAATGTGGTCGTGCTGCAGCGTACATATAAGTAGGTCCTGGGCTGGGTGGGGCTTCTGCTGGTGGGAAGAACGGTGAGTGGGAAAACCTAGTT
Source organism: Calotriton arnoldi (assembly GCA_963921515.1). NCBI lineage: Eukaryota > Metazoa > Chordata > Amphibia > Caudata > Salamandridae > Calotriton > Calotriton arnoldi. The sequence continues at coordinate 137,549 of CAWUFW010018930.1, read as the reverse complement.
GGGAAAACCCCAACAGGAAAAACCCTGGCAGCTGCGGTGTCACTGGATCAGTCTGGAACAAGCAGGAAGTGAAGGCCACAGACAAGTGGCAAGCTCGGTGTCCAGGTGCCTACTCCCTCAGCCCGAAAAAGAACTGAAAGGCTTGCAAACCTAAATTTTTATGTGCAGAGTTCTCTGCCTCGATTGCGGACTCTCCGCAGTCGTAAACTTACTATTCACTCAGAGTTTGTGAATAGTCAAAAAAGAGTAAACTTACATAAAAGTGGAAGTTTACCTTTGTGAATCAGGCCCTGACCCTCCCACACATATAATTACATAATCATTATAAAGCATCTAATTTGAAACAAACTTACACTAACTTAATAATATACCTAACTACTGACTACAAATACAAAATATTTATTTAGAATAGCAGTCAGAAAAATATCAACAATAATAAAACATAAAATAGAAATGTGTCAATTACAGATTCTGTGCTACGGTGTATAATGCTTGCTGACAGCCCCATGAGATAATAGTAATCTCTCTTAATTGTCTGTTGATGCTCCTAATATAGCGTTCAAAATTTGAAATCCGTCTCGAATGGCGTTTTAATAATTTGTACATCTTCCTAATGGCTCTGTTTCTCCTTGGAGTTGGTGCTTGGACTGCTGCTCTTCTCTTTCATATTTTGGGCCCATGTGCGGTAAGCCTCTGATTGCGTTTCTTGAGTACCTGGCCTGTAGTATACCTCTTTGGTGTCTTTCATCTACATTCAAGTTATCTACTATATGTATCAACAGTTATAGAATACTTTTAATTAGATACCTTAAAGTAAAGATTGCATTATTTACCAAAATTATTTGACAGTTTTTTTAAATAATGTAGCTAAGCGGTTCAGCAAACAAATATGTGTACCTGTGAGCCTTCAACATGAAATGTTAGAATACGAGCACATGTATAAATATTTACAAAATTATTAGAATTTTTTTATATTCTTCACTACTGTCGAACATTTGGCTGACATGCTCAAATGCTGATACCACTGCACGTTAGCACAAGGTGGTGTGCTGTTTATTCCTCATACTTTTAAAAATGCAATTCCAAAGATATTTTCTAGTTCAAGAATTTTGAAACTTTTCAAAGTTTCTAGGTATGTTCCATAATTAAACAAGCATATACTTTTTCAGTTGTGCACGTCACCTTCAAATTGTGCTATCTGTAAAGGCAGAGAAGGAATAAAATGAAGGTACACTTATACATCAACTTCTAGACATGTTAATACATTTGATTTAATGTCAATAAATATCCGTAGTTGCACATAAGGAAAAACTTGTGGATGTGGCACGATTACAAAACTCTATATAAATATTATCATTAGATAGGCATAAACAATCATAATATCAGATATCTGGCCAGCCAAGGCACTTGGGGGCCTATTACGATGGCGGTCGGATGACCGCCGGCGGTGGCAACCGCCGGACCTGCGGATGACATCCGCTGCGATCGCAAGCCAGAAAACCGCCCGTCAGATTAGGATGGCGGTGGTGACCGCGGCGGTGTGAAATTCCGACCGCCGCTTTTCTGCCGGTTGCAATCCGCACTCCTGCCCTGCGAACGGAGAAGGACCGGGATAATGGTGGCGGTGCAGGGCAGGCACCGCCAGCACGATTATGATGCCTGCGGTAGCCAGCCTTTCCTCAGCGGTCAGACCGCCATGGAAAGGCATGCAGTGATTGTCTTCCAGGGGCCCGTTGCTGGCCCCCAATGTTTTGTGGGGGGGGTGGGTGCACTGGGGGGGTACCCATGGTCCCCCCCTACATGTCCCTGTACCAGGTGGCAGGCACTGTGCAGTGCCTGCCACGCAGTGCAGGGAAATGCAGGACATGCTCATTTGGGCATCGCTGTGGTGATGCGGGCAGCAGCAACCACCGCAATGTTAAGGCCGGCGATCCGACCGCCGCGGTCGGATTCCGAGCAAGGGACAACCTAATGCGACCAGCGGTTATGTCGCGGGCCTTGCGGGCGGTCTTTTCCCGTTACCATGGCGGTCGGGGAGGTTTTCCGACCGCCATCGTAATAGGCCCCTTAGTTTGCTGAGATGGTTTCCCATGAACGTTTGTGAAAATGGCAGAAACACACGTACATTGGGATTTCTGATAATGGTTCACAAAAATATTCATAGTCAGATAAATTTCATTCACTGCATATGTGTAAACATCTCAAAAAATCTAAAGCAGTATAGTGAGGTTACCCAGCCTTCAGCAATGACTCCTAATTTTTTCCATTTATGTAGTTTTCTTTTCGCTACACAACTATTCATTTAGAGTTAGATGTTGGGGATGTGTATCACCCCCTCAGATCCTAATCTATTGTGAAAAAACCAATTATTTGCCTTTACTACTTTTCAGTTCTCTATGATGGCACCAGTGCAATTCATTTGTATTCAGTAATTTATGTTAAACACTTGTAAGTTAACATGTTAGGTGGTGGCTGAATGTAACTATCAAATAAAACATGTGTTTTTTGTGACACAATAAGATGCACACCTGTCCTCTGCAGCCTCCATGTGTAAGTAGGCTGCTCCCTTCAATCGTGACCTTTCCCTTGAGGACTATTTTTTTACTGAAAAGACATTCTTTTAAATGTTAAAATATGTATGGATAACTCTCTCTTTTTCATAACTATTACCAAGCTGTTGTTTCTGTTTTCTCATACAATAAATAGGCAGGATTTAAGTAATTTACTCCATCCTCTACATTCAAGTCTTATATTTCTAATACAGTGTATATGAAAAGAAATACTTTTTATGTCTTACATAACTCCTATACACACTTTAGACACTCAGGGCCTGAGTCACTTTCGTGTAAGTTTACGATTGTTTGCTATTCACAAAGGGATTTACGAGTAGTATCCTTATGAGTTCAAAGACTCCACACATAAAAAGATAGGCACTTCTAAAGATACTACTCGCAAATCCCTTTGTGAATAGCAAACAATCTTAAATTTACAGGCAAGTATAAGTTTACCTTTGTGAATCAGGCCCATGGGCTCTTTGAGCAGTTTATTATTTATTTATTTGAGAGTTTTGTATAGCGTGAACATGACCCAAAGTTATCAGACTGCTTTACAGAGTAAACACAACAGTAACAACATGAGGTACATATATATATATATATATATATATATGTGTCTGTGTGTGTGTGTGTGTGTGTATATATATATTATCCAGGTTCTAGCGTATTCGCGCTAAAAAAATGCCAACATCGAATGAGTGCTTCTCATCTCGCTTTTTTTTATTATAAAGTGCTAATATGCTCCCATAAGATGCGTTTCGGCTGCTATGCAGCCTTGTTCACATACAAAGGCTCCATATTGTTGCTCACATTTAAAGACACATCACTTACTTCATTAACGGAACGGAACAACAGACTTTACCCGTTCTTTTTCCTGTATGTTTACAATGTATTAACATCATCCTGTATTTTACATTCAATATAGAACGTATCCATTTTAAAAAAAAATTCAATTTCATTTGGCATCAAATGCATCGCATTATCAAATACAAATTACATTCTAAAAAATTTATTCATATGGAGATTCCATGGTAATTTCACCAAGTGGGCAAATAAAGCTTAGAACATTGTTAAAAATTCCTATGTCATTAAATACTTTCTTAAAAATACGCTTTCTTAAAAATATGCTTTCTTATAAATAGCAAGGGGGTTCAGCCCAAGTGGGCAAATGAAATAACCCAAAATTATTTAAATTCCTATATCTTTCAATTCACATTTATTGCCTAGTCTCCCTATATTATTTCATGCTATGCAGTGCTTACTTATCACTATGCTTTTTCCTAACATTTGTTCCAAACGGACATTACATTCTAATTTAGAACTTCCTGGTATTTCCTACTTCTCCATATTCCGTTCTATTTGAAATCTATACTCCTCAACAAGATGTATTTCTTTTATTTCTACAGGTAATTTGTTTAAATTTTTCCTTTTTTTGTTTCTCTTATCAGAAGCGATATGTACCAAAGTGCAATGTGCTATGAATATTACTTTAAAACATTGTTTCCAAGCGCCTCAAAGCTGAATATAACCAAAAGGGAATTTCTAAAACTCTATAAGTGCGTGTGGAGGTCGTCTTCACTATTCAAGCCCCATGGTGTCTTTGTGTTCAGTTCAATGATATATGTAGACTCCAGTAGTCTAAGGTTCCTTTCCCTATTCCCTTCCCATATGCTTTTGGGCATAGAATGAATTACAAAATATTCTATTGCTTTTGTATCACTCCCATGCCTCTCTTCGAAATGATGTGCAACTGGGTAGGTCTTATCTTTGTGCTTGATTTCCCCTTATGTGTTGCAAGATTCTTTTATGTACTGGAAGTACTGTGCTCCCTACGTACAGTAACAAACATGGGCAGCGTAGTACATAAATTGCATGATCTGTTTTGCAGTTGAATTGGCCTCTTATTAGCTTTCTCTGTATAGTCAAGGGTGACTCATAATGTTTTATGTTACTCCCAAACCTACACGCTTTGTATTTACTGCACTTTCTAAAACCTTTCACATTTCCCAACTAAGGGCCCGATTCTGATGCGGGTTGGAAAAGCTTCCCGACCGAGGGCCTGATTCTGATGCGGTTAGGAAGGCCTCCTAACGGCATTTGCTCCTTCCAAATCGGATCGGGAACGTGTCTTCCCGACCGAGGGCCCAATTCTGATGCGGTTAGGAACAAATGTTCCCATTGAAGTCAATGGGAGTTCAACCAAATCGTATCTGGAAGCATCCGGATGCATCCTACTCCGCCGGTCGGACTTTCCCGATCCGAGTGGGTCGGACACCATTTCCCAACCGATTCAGTCGGGAAGCTTTTCCAACCCGCATCAGAATCGGCCCCTAAGTGTTCATCTGTCTTCTACTTTCTAGGCTGCTCTTAGTTAGAGAATCCCTCATTGATTTTGCCTTTCTGAACGGCGGCAGTAGGAGGCTCATTAGGAGATGTCCCATACGTAATCGATGTGCTTGGTTTTTTACGCCAGGACAGGCGGTTCAACTTGCGTTCAAGGGACCGCCAAATCATGCAAAAACCATCAAGAAGTCGAGGAAGAGGAGAGAAAGGTGACATGGTTTTGGAGATTAAAGAATTATTAAAAGAGAAACAAACGAAAGGGAGGGGCAAGTAGAGAGCAGAACCAACACCATTATCAATCTAACAGACATACAGCTAACTGAAGAGGAAGAAAAGATTCTTTCCCTAGGACTGTCTTTCTGCCAGGAGCAGAACATGAACTATGCCCAAACAAGAATAGATTTGTTTAAGTTCATAGGATCGATGAAACTTAAAACGTTTTTTTCTAGCACAACCTAAACAACCTAGGCAATAATGGTTTGGTTTTCAAATCACTGAATCATAGTGTATGCAAATCGACATACCTCATCTATATCTTGAGGTATGTTACAAATAGTGACCCATTATGATTTCTGTCCATCACAGGGATATTGACTTCGTAACAGCTTTTTTTTTTAAACTTTTTTTTACACAGTCAATTTTCCATAAAGGAAATGGTGCTGTTTAGAAATATGTGTTGATATTTCCACTCTTTTTAATTCTGTTGTAAAGTAGACAGTGTCCCTTAGACCACTACATACCCCTCTAATGGTAATTTGTACACTCACAAAGGGAAGTTTTCCCAATGTGACCACTTCTCATCTACAAATAAGCAGCTCACCTCCTCCCAAAAATGCATTTACTGCTTGCAAAACCTGTCACTTAGCTAATCAAAGAGTTTGTGTTTAGAAAATGTGCACCTGTGGGATCATGATCTGTTTTTTCCTTCATTATTCATGCACATAATTAACATTACAACACTTGCTCCATTTAATTTGAACTTTACATATTTTCTAACTTGAACAGTACATACCAAGTTAGAAAACTTTTAAAGTATATATTGTATACATTAAGAGTTCCCTTCCAGCTTAAAACATGTGCATCACATAACACACAAACGCTTCGATGTGTGTTATGTCACACATTCTTTTTGTGGTCTAAGGTGGCCCTTCCTAAACCAGTAGTATGTTTTAGGATTTTTTAAATTTGGTATGTGATGTACAAGTTAGAAAATTTGCACCCTTCTAATTAAATGTTTCATGATATACATTTATTCTTCCTTAATCCTGAGTCAAGCAAACAACAATTTCTTTAACAAAAACACTGTTTATGAATGTTAGTTGATAAGCCTTAACCAAAAACCATATATGATGTTTCAAGTGAACCCCATGTATCAACAATGAAACATCCTCTTGACATAAATCTGTACAAATTATCACAATGTGCTAATGGGCGTTTAATTGAGGAATTTTCAAAGTAAAATCCAGAATTGCCTTCAAATTTACTCCAATTTTTTGCTGTGGATTGACATCACTTTTGTGAAGCAAAATGTGGGCCTCAGTTTAATTTCACGTGGTCATATGTATTGCATGTCAATAACTATTGTTATGCAGACACATTGAAATTGTAGAATATAAATGACACATTGCATTTTTGGTTCAAAATTATAAATTTCAGTTGAAAGCAAATTATTACATTCTTTGCTTGTTCATATTTGAAGATAAAAACTTATGTTTCTTAAGTTTAGAGAATATACATTGAGTGTAATGTCATACAATGTCCCATGTTTTATTTTAAAACATTGTTGTAATAAACAAAAACATACACATTACCTAAGGAAGGATAAGGGTTATAATAGGCAGAATGCAAAAACGTATTTGGGCTTAGCAACTTTGACTCTAATTTCAATTCGGAGTTGGTGAAGAAGTCTCCTTTCCAGGGTACTGAATCAGCCCACCTGGGCTACACTTGTTGAATTGAATGTGATACATTGGAGACATCAGCAAGGTGGCATGGTTATTCTCTTCCATCTCTCAGTCTCTTGTCTCTCTCACAAAGGGTAACCCTGACCCAAGCTTCCCCAGCTGCTAGCATGTGCGGCATGTAATGCATAGCTATCCATATTAATCCACTCACTCCCCTCTCTTCAAAAATTTGACTCGCACTTTACTCCTAGTACCGCAGATAGTTTCCACAAAACTAACCCAAACAAACACCCAAACCTAACCCCAACAAACAAACTAATTCTAAAGAACTAACAAGCTAAGTAACAGTCACACTGCACAAATATACTTACACAAACAAGGACACCGTTGGTAAATACACAACAAAAGTTACAAAACTAACAATATCACAAACAATCGCACACAACAAATACACCAAAGTCATGCAAATCCGCAAAATCATACCAACAATCCCCATTAACATCCACACTCTCCTAAACATCTACCTCCAACAAAAATTACAGACTGCGCCCTTTGTTGAATGTTTTTAATGCATAATGGCGTTTTACAACGTATTGCTTGAGTTTTCTCACACAAAGCTACGTAAAATGTAAATACGTATGAATGAGTGGTAAACACGTCCACACGCAAATACGAGTGTATGTTTCATAGAATATTAGAATTATTAATGAACAGAATCATATCATTTATTGATTGTTAACCTTTTTATACAATAATAATTGGAAAGGGTGCATATGTTTTCATTTAAATAGTTACAAATTTTATACAAGCAAAAATATACATGTATCAATAAATATAAATATATCTAAAGTCATATGTGAAAATTTACATTTCACTCACAAATGTTGTCATTATGTTAGAACACTTATTTATACTTTTTTATTACCATTTATGTATTAGATGGACTCTTAATTTTAAATGTACTAATGAACTGTCATGTTATGTTATAGTATATTAGTTTGCATAATTTTTTTTGTGCGCTTATCAAGCTACATAGATTATCATGACACTTGGAAAGAGTGCCATATTGGCACATAGGTGCATCAAGAAAATGAAAAAATGTGTAAGCACCAGGATTTCAACTTCATTATTGTAATGTTGAAGGGGATGCATTGCGATAGGAAATTGTAATGTCAATAGTTCCTTTGCTGTCCACATAGGAAACGTAGGGTCCCATACCACTGGATTGTAAATGGCATAGTGTGTATGTGATAGATGGAGCAAGGACAATCACAGAACAAGGGCATACTTAAAAAAAATTGTATGTTTTATGTTTTATTGTATGTAATTGTGCTCCTTACATGAGTTGTCTTCTGAAATTATGGCACAGTACCTTAAAGAGGGATCAGTAGTTCACGAAGAGCCAATAATGATTCCTGAGTTAGGTGGACTCAGAGGTGTGGGATGTAAGTATTTTAGTGACTTGCTGTATTGTTTTGTTCCGCTTGGAATATTGCAAATTGTTGACAACTGATAACATAGAACACTCATAGAACAATCCAGCCTGCGAGTAACAAGTGCCTGGCTACAAGCGTCTGATACTTTGCTAGAGAGTATTCAGAGGCACACACTAATATGTTATAACATTTACACAATAAGTAAGCAAGGCGACAAGATGATGCTCACTGAGTTAGTCAAGGACGAGTCTAGTCGCTGAGTTCTGAATGGTCTGTAGTCTCTTTAGGAGGTATGAGGTGATTCTTATGTAGAGGGTGTTGCTGTAGTTCAGGCAGCTCGTGACGAGGGCCTAGGTGACAATGTGTCTGGTGCTAGCAGGGTGCACTTGAAGATTTTTCGGAGCATTCGGAGAGTGATGAAGCAGGCTAAGGAAACTGTGTTGATCTGGTTTTTCATGGCGTGTTCTGTGGGTGTGGGTGAGGGTCCCAGTTCTTCTGGCCACCAGGAGTCATCCTTCGGGGATGTGTTGCTCCCAAAGATGAGTACCTCTACTTTGTCGGTGTTGAGTTTGAGGCAGTTGTTTTGCATCCAGTGGGCGACGCTGGTCATACACAGGTGGAAGTTGGCCTTGGTGGTGCATGGGTCTGCAGATAGAGAGAGGATGAGCTGAGTGTCGTCAGCATATGATATGATGTTCATTCCATGGATCCTGACCAAAATGGTCAGTGGGGTCATATAGATGTTGAACAGGGTAGGGCTGAGTGAGGACCCTTTGGGACATCGCAGATGATGTCCTTGGGTCTCGAGGTGTAGGGTGGAAGGCAGACGCTCTGGGTTTTTCTGGTGAGGAAGGATGCGATCCACTTGAGGGTATCCCCTCGAATCCCCATCTGATGGGACCGTTTTAGGAGGGTATAGTGGGACACAGTGACAAAAGCTGCCGAAAGGTCGAGGAGGATCAGGGCAGCAGTTTCTCCCTGTTCCAGGAGAGTCCTGATGTCATCGGTGGCTGTGATAAAGGCAGTTTCTGTGCTGTGATTCCAGTGGAACCTAGATTGGGATGGGTCAAGGAGGTCGTTGTTCACTAGGTAGTTGGTTAGTTAGTTAGCAGTTGATGGCTTTTTCCAGAGTTTTGGCAGGAAACAGGAGCAGGGAGATGGGCCAGTAGTTCTTGAAATCTTTCGGGTCTGCGGATGATTTTTTGTGGAGTGGTTTGGCTTCTGCATGTTTCCATTCCTATGGGAAGGTAGCAGAGGGGATGGAGGTATAGAAGATCGTGGTGGTCTTCCCCAGGTTGAACATATGGTGGGGGCAGTGGTCAATGGGTGCTCCTGAGTGGATGGAGCTCATGATGGCAGAGGTGGTCTGCATGGTGAGGTAGGCCCATGTTGTAATCCTGAGGTTTGAGTAGGAGTCGGTGAGTTTGAGGAGTCTGTGGATGATGGCGAAGGACGGTTAGGGGTTGAAGTGTTTGTAGATGGTGGAGATTTTGTTGTGAAAGAAGTCTGGCTAGGGTGTCAAAGAAATCTTAAGGAAGGAGTGACAGTGTTCTCAATTGCTGAGGGGTTGGAGAACTCTTTGACAATGTTGAAGAGTTCTTTGCTGTGGTTAGAGCTGGCTTCGAGGCAGGTGGCCAGAGCATCTCTTTTATTGTCTTTCAGGTGCTGGTGGTAGTTGTTGAGAGCCAGTTAGAAGGTAGCTTGGTGACTAAGTCGGAACATTTCGTGATCCATGAGTTGACGTTTTTGACAGCCACTTCGAGGTTGGAAGTGGTGTTCAGAGACGAGGATCTGAGGGTGTTGGTCAATAGGTTTTTGGATATCTTGCTCCAGCTCCTGTGGGAGGTGCTGGGTTGGTTAGTGGGGGTGTCGGGGGCATTTGTGATGGAGAAGTGGATGACTGAGTGGTCCGACCATGTGAGTTCGGTGGCATGGCTGTACCTGACTGGTATCTAGCATGCGCCCGGCGATGTGAGTGGTGTTGGTGACAAGTTGGGAGAGGCTGCGGTTGTTCATGCTCTCAAGTAAGTTGGCTGTGTTGGCATTGTTGGGGTCATTGAGGTGAAAGTTGACGTCTCCAAGGAAGATGAAGTTCTTGGAGTTGATTGCCAGAAGGGTAATGAAGTCGGAAATTGCTTCACAGAAGGCGGGCGTGGTCCTCTGATGGTGGTCTTGCTGTCTGTGTTGAGTTGGAAGTTGAGGTGTTCCATGATGGGGGTGGTGTCATTGGTGGCGGCTGAGGGATTCTTTGTAGATGATGGCTATTCCACCTCTATATTTGTTGATGCAGTTCCGTTGTATGATCTTGTATCCATTGGGTGTGGCGGTGGTGATGTCAGGTGCTGATGTGGGGTTGAGCCAGGTCTTGGTGAGGAAGACGACGTCGGAGTGAGTGAGGTGATGGTGTTCCAGATCTCGGTGGCTCACTTGTGGAGCAATCGGGTGTTGATCAGAAGGCATTGGATTTGTCCTGGCTCAGTAGTGGTGGGTGGGGGTCATAGGCGGACGTTCTGATGTCACAAGAGAGGAGGCAATGTCGGCAGGAGACGGGTCCTGTCATTGAGCGTGGGGATGCGTGGCTGCAGTTGTGATTGCAGAGTCTGGGGTTCAGGGCTGTTATCTCGGTACTGGTGTAGCTGTGGGTGGGTTCCTGGCACTGGGCGTGGTCCAGGTGCAGATGGGTGCAGACGGGCTTGCCTCTGGTGCGCCTTTGGTGTACCAGCGGCGCTTCAGCCTCCATTAAGTAGGTACCTGGGAGGGTCACTGGGTGGGGTCAGTGGGAGGTGTAAAGCGGGAGGGAGAGTAGCACTAAAGGCACCAAAGCATGTGGGGAAACCTTGGGGAAAACGAGGAGAAAATGTGGTTTAGAGGGAGGCAAAAGTTGGGAGAAAAACGAGTTAGAAGAAGGCAAAAGTTGGCACAAACGAACTAAAAGGAGGCAAAGGTTGGGTGGAAAACGAATTTGAAGGAGGAAAAAGTTGGGAGAAAAGCGAGTTAGAAGGAGGCAAAAGTGTGGCAAAAAATGATTTGAAAGTTGGCAGAAGCGGTTCGATGTGTGAGATCGAGCAGAGCGCTCGAGCTGCAGCGGAAGGCGGGAGCTGGCCCGGGGACCGGCTCAACGGATTGACGCTGTGGCCTCCATTAAGCAGGCTCCTGGTAGGGGCGCTGGGTGGGGACAGTAGGATGCGGGACGCGGGAGGGAGAGTGGCACTGAAGGCATCAAAGCGAGTGGGGAAAGCATGGAAAAAATTATGAGAAAATGTGGTTTAGAGGGAGGCAAAAGTTTGGAGAAAAACGACTTAGACAGAGGGATAAGTTGGCAAAAACGAACTAGAAGGAGGCACGAGTTGGGAGTAAAACGAGTTAGAAGGAGGCAAAAGTTGGGAGAAAACTGGGTTAGAAGGAGGCAAAAAACGATGTGAAAGTTGGCAGTAGTGGCTGGATGTGTGAGCTCGAGCAGGGCGCTCAAATTGCAGCGGCAGTGGGGAGCTGGCCCGGGGACCTGCTCATTGGGGTCGCGCTGCGGCCTCCATTAATTTGGTTCCTGGCAGGAATGTTGGCAGGGTCAGCAGGAGGCTTGAAGCAGAAGGGAGAGTGGTGTTGAAGGACCAAAGAGAGCAGGGAAAGCGTGGGAAAATAGAAGAGATAATATAGTTTAGAGTGAGGCAAAAGTTGGGAGAAAAAGGAGTTAGAGGAAGCAAAGTTGGGAGAAAAGCAAGTTAGAAGGAATCAAAAGTTGGCAAAAACGAACTAGAAGGAGGCAAAAGTTTGGAGAAAAACGAGTTAGAAGGAGGCAAAAGTTGGGAGAAAAATGAGGTGGTAGGAGGCAAAAAACTATTTCAAAGATGGCAAAAGCGGTTCGATGTGTGAGCTCAATCAGAGTGCTTGAGTTGCAGAAGCAGTGGGGAGCTGGCCCGAGGAACTGCTTAATAGGGTTGCGCTACAGCCTACATTAAGTAGGTTCCTGGAGGGGAGCTGGGCGGGGCCTGCATGAGGCGGGAAGCAGGAGGGAGAGCGGCGCTGAAGACACTAAAAACAAGCAGGAAGAGCATTGGAAAAACAAGGAGGAAGTAGAGGAAGGCAAAAGTTGGGAGAAAAACGAGTTAGAAGGAGGCAAAAGTTGGCAAAACCGAACTAGAAGGAGACAAAAGTTGGGGAAAAACAATTAGAAGGAGGCAAAAGTAGGGAGAAAAACAAGTTGGAAGAAGGTAAAAGCTGGGGAAAAAACGAGTTAGAAGGAGGCAAAAGTTGGGTGAAAAACTAGTTAAAGGAGGCACATTTTGGGAGAAAAGCGAGTTAGAATGAGGCAAAAGCGGGGCACAAATTATTTGAAAGTTGGCAGATGTTCATTATGTGAGCTCGAGTGGAGTGCTAGAGTTCTAGCAGCAGCTGAAACCTGGTCAGGGGACCTGCTCAATGGGGTCGCGCTGCAGCCTTCATTAGAGAGGGTCCTGGGATGGGAGCTGGGCGGGGTCAGCAAGAGGTGGGAGGTAGAGCAGCACTGAAGGCACTTAAGCGAGTGGGGAAGAGTGGGAAAAACAAGGAGAAAATGTGGTTTAGAAATAGGCAAAAGTTGGGAGAAAAACGAGTTAGAAGGAGGCAAAAGTTGGGAGAAAAACGAGTTAGAAGGAGGCAAAAGAGGTGAGAAAAATTAGTTGGAAGAAGGAAAAAGCTGGAAGAAAAATGAGTTAGAAGAGTCAGAAGGAGGCATAAGTATGACAAAAATTATTTGAAAGTCTGCAGAAGTGGTACGATGTGTGAGCTCAAGTGGAGCGCTTGAACTGCAGCAGCAGTGGGGAGCTGACACAATGACCTGCTGAATGCGGCCGAAAGCACTGCAGCCTTTATTAAGTAGGTTCCTGGGAGGGATGCTGGGCTGGGTCAGTGGAAGGTGCCAAAGCAAGTGAGGAAAGCATGGGAAAAACTAGGAGAAAATGAGGCTTAGAGGGAGGCAAAAGTTGGGAGAAAAACAAGTTAGAAGGAGGCAAACGTTGAGAGAGAAACGGGATAGAAGGAGGCAAAAGTTGGGAGAAAAACTAGTTAGAAGGAGGGAAAAGTTGGGAGGAAAACAAGTTAGAAGGAGGCAGAAGTTGGGAGAAAAGCGAGTTAGAAGGAGGCAAAAGTGTTGCAAAAATTATTTGAAAGTTGGCAGAAGTGGGTCAATGTGTGAGCTTGAGCTGAGCGCTTGAGCTGCAGCAGTAGTGGCTAGCTGGCCTGGGGACAACTTATATTCATTCATTGCATATGTGGGGAAGCAGATTATTAGTTGGGATGGATGGTAGTCTACCACAAGTAATAATGTCTCTGTTCTTATTGGGTCCTGTAAAAGTTTCAGTTATTTATACCTGAGCTCAACCACAGGTAGCTAGGTCACAGAGCAGACAGGCTTACTTTAAGAAAATGTACAGAGCATTTAAAAGTACCAAAACAGATATAAAGTCAAAAACACAACACAATGCAAATCAACTCCAATTTTAAAAATTGAAAATATTTTAATGAACAAAATGAGAAAAATCTACTCCAATTTTAAAAATAGAAAATATTTTAATGAACAAAATGACACCAAAATGAGAAAAATCTGCTCCAATTTTAAAAATAGAAAATATTTTAATGAACAAAATGACAACAAAATGAGAAAAATCTAATAAGGGAACCCAGAGACATGAATTTTAAAAGTTTTAAATAATACTAGATAAAGTGGGCTACTGTTAGAAAATTTCCTGAAGATTCGTCAAATGGAGTCAAAGTTATTAGCAAACAAAAACGCTTCATCTATGGGAAAAGTTGGTCTAACTATACCTACTGGCTATCGCTAGTAGGTAATAAATATACTATTCTATATATACTACATACTATATGTTATATATCTATCTCTCAAACACTACCCTTTCAAGCTTAGAGTGCTGCATAAATTTTGCAAAAAAGGAAGCAGAGAATTCTTGGTAGTTCCCAGGTTTAGGCGGAGAGCGGCTCCCATATAGAGCACCCTACAACACCAGCCACACTCTGGATCGGCTCACCTCAAATGTCTTCTTTCATAGCAAAGTTTTTAGGCATAGGATTAGCACAGTGCCATCCACGCTGAGCTAGAAAGGGACAGAGTATTTTGCCATTTCTACAGCAAAGATATGGTGGCAGCCAATTTAGGACTCGGGGACTCAGTCCTCTGTCCTAAGAAAAGTTTAAAAAACATGTGGGGGCAGGGTAGGGATACCCTGGCCCCGTCTGTCAAAGGGACCTCCCTCCCCTGGGGGCCAAAAAATGCATTTTCTTAATCAGGGCATCGGATGTGCGTAGGGTCTATGGATCTGCGGCACTGTTAGAAAAAAAGACATTCTCTTGCCATTTTGATTCTAAACCACCTTGGGATAGGCCAGGGCTCAGAGGGATCTGCGCATTAATAATTTTTGGAGAGGAGATGTGTGGCCCTAAGCTTTGGAAACGGGAGCGAGGTAACACTCCAACCGAACGCAGACCACTCCGTCTTTAGTACCAAAAATACTTTGCAATTTATCCACGTTTAATCAAAAAAATTTATTCCATATCCTCCAGCATATTATCTTCTTCAAAAATGTTTATCCTGTCACATGTGAGGCACCTTATGTATTCAAAAGTTTCTACTGCAACAGATATGCCAATCCAGGCCTTTCTCTGGAGCATGACACATACATAAAACATCCTCGGTAGTGGATCTCTTTTACCCAATGTATTTCGGGCTTTCGATAGCCCTTCTTCAGGGGTTCACTACAAGTATTAAAACAATGACATTAGTTTATGTTTTCAGATCTATGTACACCAATTAAAAATTACAATAAACAAACCATACCATGTTTTGCTATTAACTGACATTTTCCCTCTAAACGCGCCACTATACGCGACCAAAATGTACCCAAGGGAGCCTCTCCCAACCTACATTACCCTCCCAGATTTAACCTCCCTTAACCTGTAGAACCTCCACTAAGTGTTCCCCAGCACCTGATGTTACACATTACTTTTGAATTGACCTGTAACCGTGAACCAAACTCCTTAAACATTCGCCCGTACCTTCATCATATAACAGAGTAATCACCTTCCCGGCGTATTTCCTCTTTGCATCAAATAGTGTATTACTCAGTACTGCTGTTTCCCTGTTCAAATACGAGCAGATGACTCCACCCCTCCACGTCAACCAATCCCGTGAAACAGACCATTCACTTTCACAAACTTTATGACTCTAAATCCCATAAGGCACTGCTAAAAACACCTTGTTACCAACACTCCCTTTTATCGGAACCTCCAGAGGCCACACTCTTGAATACCCCGCCCACCCTTAGATGTTATCCATACGTCAATTAAAAAGGATTTTTTCGTTCTAACTTTCAAAATATACAATTGAAAAGCATGAGCTTGCATATTGATAATGAACTTATTTTCACTCTTAAATGTGCATACATAGTCCGTCCCTAAAACAGTCCGTCTTAGTTTTAAACATGGGTCTCAAGCCTGGGATGGATGAATGTTTCTGCCATTGCACATGTGACTGTCTCCATTTGACTCATTTTGTAGTACTCCATGGGCGCAACTTGGCTGAAGGGCAGTCATACAATAAATTCAAAAAAGGGGGGGGGCCAAGTTTTGGACAGGCCCGGGGGACCACATTTTACAATAAGGAGGTGGGGACGTGCATTCCCCCTCCCCAAGCCATTAATCTAGCCCCAGGGACCATATCCCCCGGGCCCGAAATTGTTGCAGTGTCTTGGGATCCCCATCCCCTTGAACACAGTACTTTCTGGCCAAGGAGAGTGCAAGCAAATCCTGCCCGCACTCTCCTGGGCAGGCAACCCAACTTTGCTCCCGCCCAGGCGGGAACAGTGGAACAATGTTGCTCCCGCCCAGGCAGGAGCAAAGTTAGTTAGCCATGTCCCACCAGCACCTCAGTGGGTGCTGGCAGGAGAGCCTACTGGGGCTGTTAGGGCCTTGAAGCTCCTCACAGGTTCCGAGGTTTTGATACTTGTATATGCCACCGGGTAGGCACCAAGGCAGGCGCTTACATTTTTTTTTAAATGGCGGGCTCCCACCATTGTCCGCAACATTAAAAACCAGAGGGTACCCCGGTTGCCACCGGGTCACTCACAAAATCTTAAAAAATGAATAATAAATGAGCAACAAGACCTGCTCATTTATTCACTGCTCCTGCAGGGAGCACCCCATAATGCCCTAGGGCAGTGGTTGTTAACCTGTGGTCAGGGTACCCTGTGGTTCCAGGAAGGCCTCTCAGTCTAAAGTAACTATGATCTGTGACCTAAAGTAACAATAATTAGGCGCCCTCGCCATGCACTGCTAGTTACCTCGCATATTACATCTTTCATGACATCTTCTATGACATTATTGATAACATTACTGCATGGCGGGCATGAGTTATAGCTACTTTAGGGCACAAGTTGTAGTTACTTGAGATAAACAACAACTGTGGAATTTCAGTGGGTTTGTCCAGATTGACAGAATCTGGATCCCAATGATAGTAACCATCTCAGGCCATATGACCGCTGCCACTTGCTCCTCCCCCGGTTTCAAGTTCCCACTGATGTCTGGACCTCCACCAGTTTGCATTGCAGCCTTGACATTCCATGCAAGTTTTTCCTTGTTCCTGCACTTGTAATCATGCCACCCCTTCTTGCATTTATCAACAATCCTGATTGTTGGTACCACTGCATTTGTTTTATCTTTTACAGCTCTCCATAAAGCTTCCTTCTCAGATAATTGTAATTTATAGGAGACAAACAGATACTTCTCTTGTTTGGTTTGCTAAGAAATTACATTTTCATTCTCCCCCTGAGTAAAATTCATCCTTTTTTCCTGCTTCCTCCTGGCCTACAATGTCTGATGTTGAAAAAGCAGGAAGCTTATGTCGCTTTCTGATGTGAAAAGCGACGCAAAGCAGCCTGCATGACGTAATTGTCTTGCACAATGGCGGCTAGCTCCAATAAAAAATGGTGGGGTGCAAAAGCGCTACTCACCATAAATGCAGAGCAGCACGACCGATGTGGCTCTTCTCCTTCACAAGAGCAGGAATAAGAAGGACTTCCTTCCTGCTTGTGGATTGGAACTCCAACCAATCCTGGAGCTGCTTTCATGCTGTGAAAGCAGCTCCAGGATTAGTAGGAGCAGCTCACCCAGTGCTCATTTTGAGGCTAGGGGCCTGTGCTAGCAATCCCCAGGCTGTTCCACAGCCTGGGGATTGCTGGGTCTACAGTGCGCATGTCGGGCTGGCCGTCGCAAGACGGCCGGCCAATCTGACATGCGTACTGTAGACCAATGCTGACATCCTGCATTAGCAGAATTCTGCCCCACCCCAACCCTTGCGCTGTAGACAGTGCGAGCCGGTGTGGTGGCAGATAAATAAAATGGCGTGGAAATGCCATTTTATTTATTTGTGTTTGCCTGCTGCGTTCGCAGCACGCGGGGCGACGCTCCTCCGCTCCTGAGGAAGAGCCGCCCCTGGTCTTGCAGCACACAGGTAGGATTTGTGTCATGCAATGACAAGTTGCATTGCACAGCCTCGTGCTATGATGGTGAGCTTTGCATTGTTGCGTGCCCCAGACTAAATATGGAACTATACATGATGAAAAAAATGCACAATGCAGCACAATTTTCTTTAATACAATGCAGCAATGCACAGCTTATTGTAAATCCAGGCACAACATTTGTAGACAGGACTTTGCGCCAATAAGTAACACCTTTTTGAGACCAGCGTTAGCTCGTAGAATTGCTTTTATTTCTGGAAACCTTTCCAAGGTTTCATGTGTGGTTCTCTGTACAGCAAACATACAATATGGGAAAAGTGTTAAACTATGCAGAAGCAAGTATTTTGTGCTGGAGGGGTACCCATCCAGTTCAAATCCTATGCTTGACATCACGCACACTCTCTTTCACTATGATGCAAACGTGTGTGTATTAGCGCATATCAGCTTAAAGTATGCCACCGCAGGGAGAGAGGGTAGCAGCGCCATATGTTAGCATCTTGAAATAAGCAAATAGGATGTCTGGGGGGGTTATTTTGATTAGAGTTGTGATAAACCTTAGACCATTAATTCCAAAGTTTTCAAGCTTTATTTCGCTTATTTTTGATATTTCAACAAAGACATTCATAAATCAATAGAGCATGTCTTTTCAAAGAAACACCACATTAGTAAATCGCACAATTCAAAAGCGTTTGAAATAGAACTATATACAACATTTACATAGTGCAAAAGAAATTTTTGTGAGAAAAAATAGTAATATATGGAACGTTTTTGCCTCACAGGCAGGACAGGAAACATGTGTTGCGAAAATGAGTAACTGTCCGTCTGGTGGTAATATGAATGTAGGACTGGTTTAATTTCAGGCTGGCACACATGAGCTATTGATGTTTTTCTTATGATTATTGATTTGTTGTTATTTGTTTTCAAAAACGTTCCATATATTACTATGTTTTCTCACAAAAAAAATTTGGCACTATGTAAATGTATATAGTTCTATTTCAAACGTTTTTGAATTGTGCGATTTACTAATGTGGTGTTTCTTTGAAAAGACATGCTCTATTGATTTATGAATGTCTTTGTTGAAATATCAAAAATACGCGAAATAAAGCTTGAAAACTTTGGAATTAATGGTCTAAGGTTTATCACAACTCTAATCAAAATAACCCCCCAGACATCCTGTTTGCTTATTTCAATATTGAGGTGGTCCATTCTGGGGAGTTACGGACCCAAGCCTTGCTTGATCACATATGTTAGCATCTTGGCGTTGTCTGCTCTCTCCCTTTCATGCAACACAGAGCCAACTTGAGTAGCCTGAAAAGTTAGTAAATTTCCCCTCTAGTCTTGGAAATATGCACAGTCCTACATTGCACAATTAAGAGTAAATCGATCTAATGCCTGCAAGGATCTCTAAATGCTAGTAAACTACGACTAATTGGAAGATAACTTTATGACCCACCGATTGTGCCCTTATACTTTTCTGTACAACGAACAAACCGAAAAAAGACTAGTGAAATATATTTTGCTTTTTAAATGTGTTTGAGATCGCATGCATCTGTCTCTGGATTTCCTGCACATTTCTTCATTTGATGTGTTTTTGTTCAACGTAAAGCCAGTGTCACAAAACAAACTCTTTGTTGTGCTAAGGAAGACACAGTTCACATCCAGCTTTTGGAATGCACCCAGAACCCATTCACAGTGAGACCGGCACGTATACCCTTGTCATCCCTGCTGCTCCACTCTGCCTCATCTGTTCCACAATCAAAGCGGAGCATCAATTACAAAGGGAAGGACAGACTGTACTCCAATTTAAGGGTATTTTTTTGTCAGGCATCCTTTGTGATTGCGTTTAAGAGCTGCTTTTGCAAGGTTCTTTGGCTGTAACTAGACGTTACTGTGACAAGATTTACAGGGTAGACAGTCTTTTCAGTTTATACAATCGTTGTCTACTGGGACCGAAGTAAGTTTGCCATGGCATCTGCCACCCATGCTTGAGTGGTGGCATAATGAGGTCCATGGGTCCAAAACAATTCCCCAAAAATGAGTCTTTTGCAGCAAGGGTTTAATGGGTTGGCGTTTCACTTGAAAATGTAAATCCTATTCCCCTGTTAAATACAAGCTCAGCAATCTTATTCATAAAATCTGTTGTTTGAATAAATGGTTTCCTTTCGTTACATTAGAAACAGGATATGAGAGACCAAAAATATGCCTTTTCACTATGCAAATACGCATTTCCCCGAAAGCGTGGCTTTTATCTTATGTGCTGTTCTCAGATAACCCTTTGTGAAATGGTTCCATTGCAATATCACTGTCTACTGATCTCTATTGTGCTACATATCCCCATCGGAACCACAATCTGTATTTCCAAATCCTATAATCATGGAAATCAAAAAAGACAGCCACTTTTGTACGCCTGGTGGGATGAATACGTTATGAGAAACAATATCAATAAATCAAAGCAGAGATACTGTAAATCCTTAATAAAAGGAAAGAAAGTCCCTCTTTAAAAACAGTGTAAACATCTTAGGGGCATATTATCAAGAAACGGCGTTAAAATTATCGCCGCTTTGGCGGCAGAAAACTGCCGCTAAAGCGGCGATAATGGGCTTGATAATATGCCCTTGAGAATTCCAATAGAAGCCCATGTTCTGGTGTCAACATGGGCTTTTATTGGAATTCTCAAGGGCATATTATCAAGCCCATTATCGCCGCTTTAGCGGCAGTTTTCTGCCGCTAAAGCGGCGATAATTTTAACGCCGTTCTTGATAATATGCCCCTTAGTATCAGCCAATTGCCTCTGTTCCACCAGCCGAGTTATCTTTACATCACCTCTTTCAATTAGAAGGACATTTACCTCAGAGAACAAAGTGAAGATACACTGGCAGCATCATATAACTTTATAATCTGCTTTATTTTCGGTTACTGGGATATTTTACACAGTACCAAGCACACTTCCAGAGTGCTTGCTGTTGTTGTTGCACGAAAACGAGACAGTCACATGATGAGGCAAGATTTTAAAAATCTAAATACATAACACATTTACGGATTAAAGACATGAAAAGCTGAAAGTGCACTTTGCACACGTTAGACAAAGTGACATATGAAACTGAGACAAGTGTAATAGAAGCACCGTAAAAGCGTGCTTTAAAATGTAAGATGAAGAAAACATATACAAAGCAATACTAAAACATATAAATGAGTGGCACTAATGAGAATTGTGGCCTAGTGTTTCTAATGATTTCTGTTAGAAAGCACCATTTAGAAAAGTCGGTGCAAAAATGTGTAGAAACTAGGGGGCTTATTTACAAGTTCCTTGCTCGTCGTTGCGTCACTTTTTCCCATAATAAAAGTGACGCACCGACGGCGCAAGGGGCTTGTAAATAAGCCCCTAGGTTCTATCTTGAAATTTCGCATCATGATTTTAGAGATTTTGTAGTGTCAATTTAGAAAATTAAACACATATGAATATTGAGAAAAATTGTGGTAGTAGGGTATTTCTAACATTAGCTATTTCCATGTAAGATTCTCTGATGAAAGTTCTACATATTCCTTATTTAAAATGATTTATTGCATTATATTTGAGATTGATTTAGAATTTATTTCATTTTAAATGTGTGATGCTAACTTAAAGGCTCTTTCAAAAATGTTTTTATTTTTCTCTAATGCTGACTTTTCCTCTGACCTAATACTATGGTCCATTTACAACTAGTGGAATGTTGCTTGATTTGTTCTGTACATGTATAACTTTTGACATTCCTAAATGTTTCTTCAGTGTTCACAGTGAAATATTCCTGTAGGAACAGGATTTCAGCTGTTGCTATAGATGGATACTTTGTATTTCTTTTTCAACGGATGTTAGGCCTATGTGGACTTCAAATCTTTCGTTATTCATGACCAACATGGGAAGCATCTCACTGTTGCGAGTGTCATAGATGACATTATGTGAATGTGAGCATGTGACATTCTTTCGATTGTGGTGTGATGCTACATCACTGGGATCCTGTTAGCAACTTTATAAAAGAAGAAAACTCAAAGGGGCAACGTCATACTTTTTCTTTCCTCTTGTGAGGGGACGCTATTCTGATCGATTTTTGATGATTACTAAGTGCCTGATTGCGAGTTTGGTGGTCAATCGGACTGCCGAATCTGTGTTGGAGGTGCGGTGGCGGTCGGGGACCACCGCACCAGCCGTCTGACCTCTGTAGTACGACTACGGCGGTCGGAGCATTTTGGGACTGCTGCAATCGCCAGGGATCGCCAGGGATCCACAATCCTGGCGGCGGCGCAGCGGTCTGGGGAAGCAATATGCATGGCGGTGCCGCTGCGGCACCGCCATGCATTTTACGAGTTTCCCCATGGAGGTGAGCCTGCCATGAAAAGGCTATCAGTGGGGTAACAAGGGGGCCTTAAAGGGCCCCCTTGTTGCCCGTGTGCATGGGGGTGCATGCAGGGGGGGACATGTTGTGCCCCCCTGTGTGAATGCACCCCTGTTCCTGCACGGCTTACACTGCTCATTCCAACCCGTGCAGGAGCATCCATTGGCAGTCCCGCAGCGGTGCAGTTATGAGGCTCACTATGAGCCTTTAAACTGCACTACTGTAGGATGGCGCCGCCGCCCGCCCGCCCGCCCGCCAGACAATGAGATTACTCATGGGCGGGCAGGTGGGCGGTGGTCGAGTTTGACAGTCCTGGAGCAGGGTACTGGCGTGGGCAGCCTGCTCCAGGACCGCCAAACACGTAATCAGTGTAAACAAGCGAGGCTTGGGTCCTTAACCACCTGGACTGGACCACTGTATACTTGAAAAACGAAAGGAGTGTCCAGGAGGACTATTCCACGTAATCAGGGCCTTAGAACTATCATCTTACTTTTGGACTGCTTTGCTGATGCTACAGTCGATAGCTGATGGACTGAAACCTTCTTTGCCGAACCATTTAAATTTCATTTTTCCTTTGTTCTATGCTAATGGACTCGCCCTTAATGGACTTTAAATCTGAACTCTTTACCTTCCTTGTAGTATTTGAGCTGTTAGACAAACAATCCATCCTTCTGCTTTAATGGTAGTGGGACTCTGTAACTTTTTACACTGATCTTTATAATAACCATCCGATAAAGCCTTACCTAAATGTTTAGTGCTTTAATGAAAGCTGTGACATTCTTAATTAAACTTCTCAAAAGATTGCTTATGACTATGAATTTTGAATCTTTAATACAATAACCAAATCAATCCAATACCTGCCTGCGGCTATTATTGAGTCTTGTTTGTTCTTCCATTTGAACTGTGCTATTTACAAATGATTTAAATGCATTGTAGGGCGCGAGACCAGGACAACAGATAAAGAGGGCTATCTTTAAAATGGAAAGACTCTTCTCAGCAGACGCAACATGTAAAAACATGAGCCTACAGTGGCAGAGATTTGTTCTTTCATAGTGAGGGATTGGTCCTGCCAGACTCCCAGATATTTTACCACTAGTTTAGGTCAAGGGGCCATAGCCAATTCTGATGGCCACCGATCCGGTGATCAAAGTAGTTGGGCCCTCCCAAATAACATAATCTCAGTTTTTGCAGTGTTTAGCTGGAGTCTATTTTCGAAACATCCAAGTAGTAATGGCTTTCATACCAGCAGAAAAAGATTCTTTAGATTTAGTCAGATTTTTCTCAAAGGAAAATAGTAGCTGGGTATCATCCGCATATGATATGATCTCAAAAGCTCTAACAGTATTGGCGAGGGGGGCTACATAATGTTGAAAAGCGTGGGGCTGAAACAAGGGTCCTGTGGAACTCCGCTATCCAGAGTCATAATTCGTGACTTATAAGGGCCCAGAATGACCATTTGAGTCCTATTTGAAAGGAAGTCAGCCAGCCATTGTAGACCCATTCCATGGATCCCAATCTCTTGTAGCCTACCAAGAAGCCTAGAATGGGATATTGTATCAAAAGCTGCTGACAAATCCAGTAGCACCAGCATTGAAGGTACATTTGCATCGAAATAGCATTTGATGGGGGTGTGGCCGGACGCCGATGGAGAGAGCAGTGTTGCTTTGAGCTCCTCACTGCCGGGCCAGATCCAGCACCATCCTGACCCCTGGGCAACAGGCTAAGGGCCCAAAATAGCGAGGATGCTGCCCTTATACCCCTGCTGAGCAGTATACTGCCTGACGACAGAGCTCCCCTGTCGAGGATGAGGACAGAGTCGGCGGGAAAAGAAAGGAAAAACGATCTCCCACGATGATGGCGCTGGGCCGGAGAGCGCCCTACTCTGGGGAAAGACAGTGGTGAGGTAGAGAACGTGACTGAGGGTCCCCTGTGGTGACCCGCCTTGGCCCTCGGGACTCACCTTGTCATCCGAAGGCTTGCTGGCCCGGCTGGAGTGGTGTGGCCAATGCGATAGCGGGGCCGCTGCGACCTGGTAAGCGGCCCCGCGAGAAGCGGTTCTGAGAGCCTGATTTAGGGGCCACCTGTGAAGGACGACGGTCTGCCGGTCTGCTATTGTTGGACGAGCGTGGGCTCTGAGACTCCCGACTGAGAGCCCCCCGATCTCTGCCTAAATACCGGCCAGCGTGGGTGAGGCGGGAGGAAGGACGCACTCAGGCCCTGCCAAACATCAGCCGAGAGTCAGCGGCCACCATACCTGCAGTTGAGATGGGGGGATGCAAGTCCTGCGACTGGGGGGAGCACCCCCCTCCCATCATGAACACGGTGACTGGGGGAGGATCCGGTGGCCGAGGCCGGATCCCTTGCACCTGTAAAGTACGGAAGCAGGCCTGGCGAGGGGGGGTCCCCACGCGAGCACAAGGCCTATTACAGAGCCGCGCGGCTCCCCGCTGGTAATACCGCGCAGCACGATTGAAGCCCCTACACTAACGGGAACTGCAGGACATGGAGGCTCAGCTGTGCTGGCCGCATGGCAGATGATCCGCGATGGGCCTGCCCTAATGAATGACACCCGCTTGGTATCTAGCTAGTGAGAACCACACAGGACCACACAAGGGGGCAGAACAGCCTGGCCTGGGGCTCCGGAGTGCCCCAAGAGTGAACTTACCTTCACGAAGCTGAGACCACCATAGGACCTGCGCGACTGGCCCCCCCTTGCCCATCGGAGCCCAAGTAGCAGAACTGAGGACACAGCCCACTGAAAGCAATAAAGTCCCTGAGCCGCCTTAGGGAGTCACAGTGCCAGGGGTAACCATGAGTTTATTCATCCTGCCACTGACAGCAACGGATCAGTGCTGGAACCCAAAAGAAGATGGGAAAACCCTCAAGGGAAAAAGGAGCAGGACCAGGAGCAGCAGAGCTCAGTGACAGGGTAGATGACAGTGGAGACTGCTGAGGCAAGACCCCCTAATGACCCTATGCTGCAGGACATCCTGCAGGCTATCACTGCCTCGCGAGAGGCACTGAAACTCAAAATAGATACCATTGACACTGACCTCAACGTCCTCCGAGATGACCATAAGTAGCTGGCGGAACGAGTGGCAGCCAGCGAACGCACCCTTGAAGAACTTCACCCGGCCGCGACAACGATGCAAAAACAAATGCAGGTGATGGAAGCCAAGGTGAGAACGCTAGAGCTCAGAGCGGAAGTTGCTAAAAACTGCTCAACATATGTGTGGTGGGTCTCCCTGAGAAGAGCGAGGGTCCAGACACGGTGAAATATGTGGAAATACTGGCTGAGAACGGAGGTGGCCCCTGAGGGACGATCGAGGTTCTTTGCCCTAGAAAGAGCGCACCGAGTGCCAGCAAGGCTCCCCCCCCACCTGGAGCCCCGCCAAGGCGATAGTGGCAAGATTGCTTCACTATAAGGACCACGATTGCATACTGGCGCAGGCACGGAAGAAAGAGGTACTTCGAGTGGACAATGCCATAGTGTGCATTTTTCCGGACTTCTCCAGAGAAATCCAGAGACAGCGAGCGTCCTACCAGGAAGTCAAGAAGAAGCTGCAACAATTGAACCTCGAGAACGCTATGCTGTTCCCGGCGAAGCTAAGAGTAGTGACCCCGGGCGGGGCACGATTCTTTCACTCCCCGCAGTAAGTATGGGACTGGCTGGAGAGCCACAATGACCTGGGGGTAACTACAGATGCAGAAGAATGGCAACAACAGAAGCGGAACTTGAGTTGCAGATGATCGAAGCGGAGACTGGCGCCGCCCTCACAGGCTGAGGTACAGTTGGGAAGACAACGGGCGATGGAAGTGGTGGCCCAGATTAGCGGAAGTCAGATGGATCGAACGCCCTTCGTGCAGGCCTTCTCACGCCCGGACTCGGACACTGATCCTGCATCGAACATGTCAGAGACCTCGAGCTTGGAGTTTCCCAAGGTTACGCCGAGAACAGCATATGACATTATCTGAGACACTCAGAGTACCGGTACCGGGAGGGTGAAAAGCAGAAATGGGTGGGCTAGCTAAGTACTGCTCCAGATATTAGTTACAGACCATAGGCAGCACACCATGTCTGCACTTCTGTGAGCTGGAAGGCCCCCAAACATCAGGGAGACTCACAGGGCGTTCCACCCCCCTTGCCTTTTGTATTTCTTCCTTCCTAGCAAATGTCGTGGACCCTCTTCCACAGGAGTTAATAACTGTTAATAAGGTTTGGATGGGTGGTGCTCTTCTACTCATCCCGAGAGGGGCAGTTGGGGTTGTTGGGAGTTGTTTTTGAAGCGGGGATTATTGAGTCATGCTATCTGCGAATATATGCTTGCCATGCGCAGATTGGGAGGGTGTACTGGAGATGGCGTGACGAAATTACACGGCTACTGAGACTAGATATGGCAGGGCATCTTGAATATAAGTGTCTAACATGGAACATCAGGGCATGCACACCATGGCAAAGGGTTCACTGACAAAATATCGATGTAAAATATAGAAGTAAAAAATATTGATGAAAAATATAGAATGCAAAAATATCGACTCCTATACTTAAACAAGTAGGTACAAAAATATAGAGAAAAAAATATCGATGTAAAAATATAGTTGTACAAAATATCGAATTGTATATATATATATATATATATATATAAAATAAATATTAAATATGTTAAATAATAAAATTAATATAAAAAATAAAGTAGAATTAATATACATTTTAAACAATATAATAAATAAATTTAATTTAAAAAGTTAAACACACATATATGATAATTCATATATATTTACTTTGAAACAATTATTAAACTGTTCATTTTAATTTATTTTATAATTTTAAAATTATATAAAAATTTACAAATAGATATATATACATATATGTGTGTACCAATAACATCAAATCTAATTTAAAAAACTTCTATTATAAATTAAAATATTAAACGATTTAAAAATCTTCAAACTTAAATTTCCCACTCCAGTGAGTGCAACAGTAGAGAAAGTGTTGGATAGTGGAGGGGTAAAAATTACTATTCCCACTTCAGTGATTGCAACAGTAGGGAAAGTGTTGGATAGCGGAGGGGTAAAAATTAATATTCCCACTCCAGTGAGTGCAACAGTAGGGAAAGTGTTGGATAGTGGAGGGGTAAAAATTACTATTCCCACACCAGTCAGTGCAACAGTAGGGAAAGTGTTGGATAGCGGAGGGGTAAAAATTACTATTCCCACTCCAGTGAGTGCAACAGTAGGGAAAGTGTTGGATTGCAGAGGAGTAACAATTAATATTCTCACTCCAGTCAGTTCAAAATTAAAAACAAACAAAATTTTAACAACAAAAATATTTAAAAACAAAATAAATTAAAAATTATTTAAATATGTTAAAAATTAAAATACAAATATATTTAATATTAATTTTTTTTAAAAACATATTATAATGTTAAATACATATGTATGACAAATACCTACAAATATTATATTAAATAAAATAAAAAATAATTTCCAAACAAATAAATGTTTTTAATTCGAAATTATTTAGAAACAAAAACATTAATTATTACATAAATTTACTTTTTTATTTCCTACCCTATAACACCACACAATTCACAACCCACATCTAAAAAAAAATTTAAATGGACTTCCTTAACTAACATTAATTACGAATTAAAGAAATATTATTAACTGATTATTAATTAATTAAAAATAAATTACTTCCCACCCTTTACCCCATAAACCCCACAACCAACACGTAAAATAAAAACACACAATTACCATAATTAATTATCAATTAATTAGTTAATATAAATTAACAACTAATTAATAATTAATTAAACATAAATTACTTCCCACCCTTTACCCCTAAAAACCCCACAACCCGCACCTAAAATTAATTACACAATTTCCATAATTAATTTTCAATCAATTGATTAATATAAATTAACAATTAATTATTAATTAGTCAAAAAATAAATTACTTCCCACCCTTTACCTCTATAAACCCCACAACCCGCACCTAAAACAAATTACACAATTACCGTAATTAATTATCAATTAATTAATTAATATTAATTAACAACCAATTAATAATTAATTACAAATAAATTACTTCCCTCAATTAACACTATAAAATTTTAATTAAATAAATAAAAAATAATCATTAATTTAGTATAATTAAATTACTTCTGACCCTATTCCCCTGTAAACCCACAACCCGCTACGGAACTAAAAAATGCAAAATTAAATTAAAATTAAATTAATAACTACTAAAAATGTAACGCATATATTAACAAACATAAACAATACTTATACAAAAAAAAACATCACTTACATTTAAAATACATAACACTAATTAAAAATTCGATATTTTAAACATCTATATTTTTGCAAACAATATTAATGACTTCTAAAAACGATATTTCTTACCTTAAATTCGATATTCTTGACGACAATATTCTTGCTGTCGATATTTCTGAATCACAATATTTCCAACTCGATATTTGTGTAAGTCGACATTTCCAGCTCGATATTCTGTTTCAACACCATGGCAAAGCACTACAAAGTATTCTCATTCCTTCATAGGAGAGGGGTGCAAATTGCGTTGCTCCAGGAAACGCACTTTACTGGCAAGGAGGGATTGGCACTGAGACGGAGATGGAGAGGTCAGACCTTTTACACCATGTATTCCGCATATGCCAGGGGGGTCCTTATATGGATTCGAGCCGGGGTCACATTCCAACCCCAGGACACGCTGATAGATGGGGAGGGTAGATATGTGGCAGTGCGAGGACATCTGGAGGGAAGGGAACTGACAATATGACCCTAACATAGAGCAGAGCGGGTTCTTTAACAATCGATCACAAAAATTAGCACCATTCCTAACATCAACGGCTATTATAGGAGGGGACTTTAACTGCATAGCCGATGTCCTGCTGGACCACTCGCACCCTCCCTTGCATGATTCCCAGACGGTCCGCGCGGGTAAAATGTTTACAGGTTGGCAGCAGCAGTGGGGCCTGATAGACTCCTGGAGACGCCTAAACCTGCACACGTGAGACTATTCCTTTCTTTCGGGACTCCAAGAGGTGCATGTCCACTTGGACCTCTTTTTGTCCACCCCTGACGTGCATAGCCTGATCACGACTGTAGAATAGTTATCCCACACTATCTCAGGTCATAACCCGTTGTTATTACAACTGCAGTTGACCCCGCCTAGGCCCTCCATACCCACATGGAGACTCCAACCTGTCTTATTGGAAGATAAGGCCTTCAGCCAACTTATAAGAACAAAAATTACCCAATACTTCCTTGATAACTCAGGTACAGCGACTACCCCTCAGATAGATTGGGATGCATTTAAGATAGTGACGCGAGGCTACTGCATAGCGGAAGCTAAACGAGTTAGACAAACGCTGCTGCATGACGTAGACATAGCCGAAAAACACCTGAGAGACATAGAGACCCGGCGACCGGAGCGTCCTGAGCTCCAGCCTGATCTCCTGACAGCTAAAGAGGCAGTAGCTGCACAAGTAAAGCGATTGAGGTGCTTCCCTTACAAACATTACATGGGCAAGACACATACACAGAGAGAGATAAGTCAGGCTTTCTACTAGCTTGGCTAGTGATCCAGAGAAATGGGCCTCGCCACTCGTGGAACTGGAAGACGGGGAGGGTGCCGAGTATACACACAGAGGGAGATCAATGATGCATTCGCTAACTACTATTCAGAACTATATACTAGCTCCCACGCTAGGGACTTGCAAAACATACGAGAATACCTAACAGCCCTCCTGCTGCCACGACTCACCGGGGACGACGCGAGGGATCTAGGAGGGGAGATAACAGCACACAAGATAGCGGCCGCCATTAAACACATGGCTCGCGGGAAAACCCCGGGGACGGACAGACTATCAGCGGAATTTTATGCTACATATTCCGCTGAGCTCCACCATGAAAGGCTGTATGCAGCGACTAAGGATACTGGCTGCCTCCCGGACACTACGAGGGAGGCAGTAATAGTCCCCATCCTGAAATCTAATAAGCCATCCCACGACAGGACAGCGTACCACCCACTGTCGATGCTTAACCTCGACTATAAAATATTGAGCAGGATCTTAGCCACTTGACTGCTATCCCACATGACCACACTAATACACCCAGACCAAGCCGGGTTTATACCAAGAACAGCTGGGAATATTAGGAGGCTATTGCATATCATGGAGACGGACGGGGAAAATCGAGGAAATGCTGCGATATTTGCTGTAGACATAGGAAAGGCATTTGACAGCCTAGAGTGGGAATACCTATACGAGGTAATGAAGCACATGGGCCTCGGGGAGGGATTCACAAGGTGGACCCGGTTGCTCTACTCCAGACCCACAGCTTGAGTGCGGACAGTGCGAACGATTTCACGGGGATGGTCAGTGGAGCAGGGGCACCAGGCAGGGATGCCCGCTCTCCCCACTGCTGCTCGCGCTAGACATGGAGCCACTCGCAATTGCGGCCAGGACGGGACAGTTCCACAGGGGGCTCCGGGTGGCACACACTGCTCATCAAATAGCACTCTACGCGGACGATCTATTACTCTTCTTACAGGAGGTGGGGAGGACCTGCCTGGGGCCTGCCTGGGGCTCGCTCCTTACTGGAGCAGTTCAGTTCCCGCTCTGGACTAAAAGTGAGCTGGCAGAAATCGCGACTCTATCCGGTGGTGCCTACGGGCCAACCCCTAGCTGACTTGATGCAACTGCAGTGAGAATCAAGTTGCCTACCCTACCTGGGAGTCCGAATATACCACACCTCGTCTGACCAATACGAGGGGAATATAGGACGGGTGCTACGAGGACTGCGAGCGTCCATCACCTTTTGGTGGACCCTACCGCTATCAGTAATTGACAGGATTGCGCTCCTTAAAATGGTGGCACTTCCCCGCCTACTATACTATTTCAATACACTCTCACTTTGGATCCCAGTGGCATTCTTCAAGGAATTGGACACGCTAATCCGATCTTTTATATGGGGGGACGGTGGCAAAGAGTGGCGCCTCCGACAATGAAGTGACCGGTAAGGGCGAGAGGGCTAGCAGTCCCCGACTTCGAGACTTACTACATAGCAGCTCAACTTCAATGGCTGATCAGGGACATCGCGCAGAGGCGGAAACCCGATGGGGCACCGCAGCCAGCGGCACCGCCGCTTCCCAACCTTCTGAGGGAGTTCTTAGGCATAACAAAGACCCCATGAGGAGGTTCGCATGAATTCACAGTGCAAGCTTGGTGTTGGCGCCGTGCTTTGCAGAAAATGAGGACTGCGGCCCAATACTCCCCGGATATACCGCTAAACATGCTGAGGGCATTACCACATGGAGGTAGCTGGAGGGACCTGGAGGTGTGAGTGGAGGCTGGAGCATCAAAGATGGGCGATCTCTATAGGAACAGGGAGTTGTTTACCTTTGAGGAGTTCAGAACGGAGTTCAACCTACCCCAGGGGTCATTTTCTTCTGCATAGAGCGATCACTTCAGCAGTCCGCAAACACTGGCGGATGGGCACCGCGGAGCCCCAACCCCGACAGAGCTGCTACTATATGGCCCTGTCGGCAGGCACTATTAAAGCAGTGTCCTGCTTGTACAGAGCCCTACGAGCAGACTGGCAGAACCCACTGGAGAAATTACGCACCCAATGGGAAACGGATCTAGATAGCCCAATCCCACCGAAAGACTGGGACAACATACTAGCTGCAATACCCAGAGTATCCAGAAATGTTTGTTTCAAACTTATTAACAACTACGTGCTGCATAGATCTTATCTGACTCCAGAGCTCATACACAGCTACTTCCAAGTGGCAGAGGCAGCTTGCCCTCGCTGCAGGGAGGAAAGAGTACATATTTTCCACATGTTCTGGTCTTGCCCGAGACTAAGGGAGTTCTGGAAAGAGCTCCTGAACCTAGTAGAAGAGGTAATTAAGAAAGAGATCCCACGCACACCAGCTCATTGCCTGCTGGACGGGTTCCCCCATACCTCCAAGACCAAAGTAACCAGTAAATTCCAAGACCTAGCATTTATCCTAGCCTAGCGTGAAATAGCCAGAAATTGGAAAACAGCGGGGGACCTCAGTTGGCCACATGGAAGAATGAGCTGACAAAATGGGCGAGCTGCGAAGACCGAATACTACTAAGAAATGCCAGGAGAGGGATGGGGTATTTAGACATGGCTAGAGCCTTGGTGGATGCACTATCCCCAAGAACCCAGTGAGCAAGCAATGGGATGTGCCTTACCTTAAGACTGAGACCCAACTGCACAGGCCTTACCTCGCCATAACACTTAGGCTGATGACGATATCCAGACTCACCCTGGACCCTTACCCACACCCAATGCTGACATTGCTTCACCCGTCAAGCACTTAACCCATACGACTAGCACATAGCTGACTCACACGGGGGAGGTGGGAGTGGGAACTTGGAGTATAGTTTAGTTATGGGATACCAAGATGTATAAGATTACACATTGTTATTGCTGGACCACAACCATGATGTACAGCTATTGAAATCAATCAAATCTGTTAAAAAAAAAGAAAGAGCATTTCATGCGGTCGGTGACTGCTAACAAAGCCGTCTCTGTGCTGTGTAGTGGTCTAAAGCCTGACTGAGAAGGGTCTAATAAGCTATTTTACTCCAAATAGCTTATGAGTTGCTTATTAATGTGCTTTTCCAGCAACTTCCGCAGTAGAGGGAGGAGCGAGATAGGCAGGTAGTTACTAAGATCAGTCGATGCCAGATTGGCCTTTTTTTTAATGGGTCTGAGCTGGGTCATCTTCCAGTCTAATGAGATTGTTTCCTTGTTGATTAAATAGAGAGCAGATTGAAGCGGCCAGCTAATATGAGAGGTCTGCCATAGTCCTAAGAGGGCAGACATCTATGGGTGAACCAGATTTCGCTGAGATCAAAAGGTTCTGAATTTGTCTCTAGCGAAACTTCTTCGAATTTACCTAGACTGGTAATAACCTCAGGAAGAAGAGTAAAGACTACCTGCTTCTCAGCAGGCTGATCAAGAACGCTGGGAAAGTTTTGGTAGATCACTTTGATTTTCTCTTCAAAGTGATTAGCTAAGGCATCGCAAAGTGATTGCGACAGATTTGATTCTGGAGAGCATGCCTCAGGGTTTATAAAGGATTTGAGTTTTTCAAAAATGGTTTTGGAGAAATTTCTCGCCACAGCGATTTGCTTCCCTATATATAGTTTGCGAGCGTTCTTGATATTACGATGATACGTGGTTAAGGCCAGCTTATAAGTATTTTTGTCAGTAGGGTGATTAGTCTGGCGCCACCTTCTTTCTAGTCTTTTGCACGAGGCTTTCTCTGTCTTTAGCCCTATCGAATACCAAGGTGCATGAGGTCTGTGTAGTCTATTTTCATACTGTTTAAGAGGGGGTATTTTATCAAAAACAGAATTCAGGGCACTGTTGAAGTTAGAAAGCGCTTGATCCACGTCTGAGTTGTCAGAGTGGATCGTGAACGTCTGCTCCTTGGCCTATGAGACTGGTGTAATTTTCCACCACTGTCTAGATAGATTTTTTGACGAGTAGGCGATTTATCCCTCGCCTTGTGTGTGGGAATCTGGAAGAAAATAAGTGAGATGGCAGCCCAGAGAAACAGGTTTTGGTGAATCGCAGGAAAATTGTGAGGTGTTGGTAAAGGTTAGGTCGAGGGGGTGGCCCGCGGCATGATTTGGACCCTTGACTTGTTGATGTAGGCCTAATGTTGCTAGATCAGACTGTAGTTGGCTAGTCTCTAGATTAAGGAGGTCTTCCCCGTGGTAATTAAAATCTCCCAATAGAAGGAACTGTTGTGCTGCAATATATTCAAGTAGGCGTCGACTAAAGTCCCTTTTAGGACTGGGCAGACGATAGACTAGCGCACCTTTCCACATAATTTGGAGGAGAAATCAAGTTTAAAAATACATATTTCTGCCCAATCTCATATGATAGTGTAAATTGGTGGAAACCTTAATATCATCTTTAAAAATGATGGCAGTGCCACCCCAATCTTGCCTTCCCTGTCTAATTTAAGTATTTTATAATTGTCATTTAGGGCAAGTGTAATGGATGGGAGAGACGTGGAACTTAGCCAAGTTTCGGTGAGGAATCCGATCTCAAAAGGACAGGAAGAGAGTAGATCCCAAAGTTCCACAGCATGTTTAGTCAGGGATCTAGCATTGACTAAAAAGCAGTTTAAGCTGTTATGGGGAGGAATAGCCTCTAGGGGGGGAGACCTTGAAGCAACAATTGGAGTGACCACCAGGAGATTATTATTCTTGCTTTTAGGCTCTTGAGGATTTTGACTTCCTGAAAATGTCATGGTTTGAAGTCAACACTTTGAACATGTAACAGGACCTTCCTGGACTGGAAAGATAGCAATACAGCATGTGGCCTTTGCTTTATACTGATTGTCTATTTCTTTCAGCTCTGAGGAATACACAAATCTTTGAGCATACCTATTCTCTGATAGAGGAGAAGCAGGGGTTCTGGCTCTTGGCGATGGCCCGGCGCGGACGTGCGCAGAAGGGCTTGCCTTTGGCGTGCCATCGGCGCGCGACCGCTGTGCGTCGTTGCCGGCATCGGCTAGATATAGCCGGCTGGAAGTGATGCGAAAGAGACCGCTAGACTGCTGACCAGCAGCGGGCCTGAATAGAAATAACAATAAAACTTCCTCCACACAAACAACACCAGCCACAGTAGACCAGGAAGTAAGGCGTCGAGGTAAGAGTCCCTGGGTAGCCCTGTTGAAAATTAGTGAAGCGGGGTAAAATAAAAATAGGTTTTCTACCTATGTATCAGCAGTCTTAGCAACGCGTCGGCGCCGGTATTGGCTAGATATAGCCAGCCAGAAGTGACGCGAAAGAGATCGCTAGGCTGCTGACCAGCAGCAGACCTGAATAGAAATAACAATAAAACTTCCTCCAGACAATCGGCACGAGCCGCGGTGGACCAGGAAGTATAGCGTCGAGGTAAGAGTACCTGGGTAGCCCTGTTTAAAATTTGCGAAGCGGGGAAAAATAAAAATAGGTTTCCTACCTATGTATCAGCAGTCTTAGTATTACTTCTCTCTTGTTCTGTGTTGCTGTTGCAGAGCTTTTAGTCTGCCTCATTCTAGTCCGACTCAACTTCTTCAGGAGGTTGGGTCTTCCGTTGCTATTATATATATCTACAGCATGGTTTTAAGAGTGGTGTACCTAAATCTGATCTCAAATTTGTGAGTTGGCTGTCAATTAATGGTCTTCGTTAGACAGCTAACGTGGTGTTTTGGCCACTCTAATTGGCACCTCTCCTATTGGCAGAGAAAGATTCATCAGAGGATCATTATCTCTGTTGTAAATGGAAACGCTGCAGATTGTCTAATCGTAAAGGGCCCAGTACGGTTAGAGTAGTAAGGAGAGTAAGCATATAATGAAAATTTTAACACGTTTGCGCTGCAACATTTTGGTAGCAGAGCTATGGTTCTGCCTAGTGAAGTGAGATTTTAGGGTGCCAAAAATAGTCATTTGCCCAAGTCCACAATTGTTGGTTCAGCAAAAAGGATTGATGGAGTGCTGATGGAGTATCGCTCTGGATAGAGTCAACGTGTAGCAGCAAAGGAGTGTGAGTATTAACAGGGGTGCGCATTTCTAATGCTTTTGCTTAAGATTGCTAGTTTTGAAATGGCAGTGTGTGTCCACATGCTTAAAGTACATGTATGATTGTGGCACTTTGTTCAAAGTTGAAGTTGTGAAGGGGTCTGTCGTGGCCTAAGATCTTGAGATATTTACCGACGGGATGTCTCAGTGTAGAAGACACTGAGGGGCCGAATCCGATTCGGGCCGGAAAAAATACTGACCGACTCGGTACGGGATAATAGTCCGACCGACACGAACCGGCGTTGCCCGACCTGGGAAGTACGATGAAATGCATTGGAATCACGACCGACTCGCACGGAACTCAAGGCGAACGACCGAACCGGCCGGAAACAAGCTATCCGGCCGAGAAACCACGCGAATCGAACCGACCGACACGCATCAGGAAATAATCCGAACGAAACGTACCCGCGAACTCCGACCCGCGCAGTACAATGCAATGGGTGCAAAAGCAGACCGATTCGTACGGAGCCCAAGCCGTATGACCGACACGCATACCAAACCCATCCGAACAAACACAATACTCCGCGACCGACGCGTACGCCGCATATGAAACTGAGCTGAAACACAGCGGGAACGACTCGGAGAGGCGCGCACGAGACAACTGCAACGTCCTACTCGGTCAGAAGAACGACTCCTACATGCACAATAATCACAAATGAAAAAATACAAAAAAAAGGGCCAAACAAGCAATGACAAAGCCAATAAATACAGGGGGAAAAAATGGAACAAGGACACACGCCCAACTCCACCTACATAAAGCCCACAAATCCCTACCATGATCTTTTGCAAATCCCACTGACCTGCCAGCACAGAACACCATCACACAGCAAACACAGACACACACACAGCTCATCCAAAACACAAAAGCCACACACCATTAGCACCTCAACAAATAGCACCCTCACACACACACAGCAAAACCTACACTCACACACCCTCACTTGCACACACACACATCAATCACCACCACCACCACCCATCACCATGCCCCTAAAGAAGAATCCAAAGTTCCTAGATAGTGAATTGGAAGTCATGGTAGACGAGATCCTGAGGGTAGAGCCACAGTTGTTTGGCACATTGGTCCAACAGACCCCCATGTCGCAGAAAACCAAGATGTGGGCGAGGATCGTCGACAGGGTGAACGCACAATCACCATGTTTGCGCACAAAGGAAGACATCCAGAACAGGTGGTATGATGTGCGCAGGAGGGTCAGAGACCTACTCAAGAAGGATTACCTCCTGAGCCAGCACACCGGCAGTGGCCCTCCTGCAAAACCAGTATATCTCAGGCCCTGGGAGGAGAAGGTGCGGGCCATCCTACCACCAGTGAGCGTATATGGACTAACAGACATCCCAGAGCCTGGTGAGTACACAACTAATATACACAATATTGTGTGCCAATACACACACATCACTCTCAAGGGGACAGTCAAACCATCCACCCCTAGCAAATCAACAGCAACCAAAAGATAATCATCCCAAGATGTGTATGTCAGTTAGATAAACACAATACATGCCATCTCATAGTGATATGTCACTGTGTCATGACATGTACAAACCTAACAACAAATAGAGCAAGGCAGTGGCACAAATATAACCAACAAACACTGCCTGATATTTTGCCACCACCTCACAGGGAAGCTCACTTAAAGGAAGGAATTCTGTGTATGCTGGTGAAGTTAGTGTAGCCAATAGCATGATGGGAGTTGGAGTCACAGATACTGCTCACCCTCACAATTGGCCCATCAACACCACTCTGAACCATGCTCACATCACAGGGAGTGGATAAGGACTGACAAGATGGCTGACACTGGCTACTGCTGTGGGGAGCACAAGGCCCTGCTGGGAACTGTGTACCAACAAACAGCACAACACCACTGCTTGACATCCTGAAAGCCAACTTGCACTCCCTGCAATGCAAGCACGTTGCATGGTGGGATATCTGGCTGGATGGGAAAGAGGACTCACAGCACTGACCATAGTTACAAGCAGCTCACCTCACACCCCCCCTCAACACAAACTCCACATAACCCACCTGGGAGAATGCAATGCCTCACATACCAAATGAAGATCCCACAAAGAACCACCACCCTGGGTAATGCTGTGTAAAGCACAGGGACACACCTGGGACTTGTAGCCAAACAAACGCAAGGACAACACTGTCAGCCTCTCTGTCAGCACAGGCACACTACCCCACAGGGAAACAGAGTCCAAAGGAAGGAAGTACGGGCATGCTGGGAAGGGGGTGTAGGCAATAGCATGATGGGAGTTGGAGTCACAGATACTGCTCACCCTCACAATTGGCCCATCAACACCACCCTGAACCATGCTCACATCACAGGGAGTGGATAAGGACTGACAAGATGGCTGACACTGGCTACTGCTGTGGGGAGCACAAGGCCCTGCTGGGAACTGTGCACCAACAAACAGCACAACACCACTGCCTGACATCCTGAAAGCCAACTTGCACTCTCTGCAATGCAAGCACGTTGCATGGTGGGATATCTGGCTTGCTGGGAAGGAGGACTCACAGCACTGACCATAGTTACAAGCAGCTCACCTCACACCCCCCTCAACACAAACTCCACATAACCCACCTGGGAGAATGCAATGCCTCACATACCAAAATGAAGATCCCACAAAGAACCACCACCCTGGGTAATGCTGTGTGAAGCACAGGGACACACCTGGGACTTGTAGCCAAACAAACGCAAGGACAACACTGTCAGCCTTCCTGTCAGCACAGGCACACTACCCCACAGGGAAGCACAGTCCAAAGGAAGGAAGTACGGGCATGCTGGGAAGGGGGTGTAGGCAATAGCATGATGGGAGTTGGAGTCACAGATACTGCTCACCCTCACAATTGGCCCATCAACACCACCCTGAACCATGCTCACATCACAGGGAGTGGATAAGGACTGACAAGATGGCTGACACTGGCTACTGCTGTGGGGAGCACAAGGCCCTGCTGGGAACTATGCACCAACAAACAGCACAACACCACTGCCTGACATCCTGAAAGCCAACTTGCACTCCTTGCAATGCAAGCACGTTGCATGGTGGGATATCTGGCTGGGTGGGAAGGAGGACTCACAGCACTGACCATAGTTACAAGCAGCTCACCTCACACCCCCCCCCCTCAACACAAACTCCACATAACCCACCTGGGAGAATGCAATGCCTCACATACCAAATGAAGATCCCACAAAGAATCACCACCCTGGGTAATGCTGTGTGAAGCACAGGGACACACCTGGGACTTGTAGCCAAACAAACGCAAGGACAACACTGTCAGCCTTCCTGTCAGCACAGGCACACTACCCCACAGGGAAGCAGAGTCCAAAGGAAGGAAGTACGGGCATGCTGGGAAGGGGGGTGTAGGCAATAGCATGATGGGAGTTGGAGTCACAGATACTGCTCACCCTCACAATTGGCCCCTCAACACCACCCTGAACCATGCTCACATCACAGGGAGTGGATACGGACTGACAAGATGGCTGACACTGGCTACTGCTGTGGGGAGCACAAGGCCCTGCTGGGAACTGTGCACCAACAAACAGCACAACACCACTGAATGACATCCTGAGAGTCAACCTGAACCCACTGCAAGGGTGGCATGCTTCATGGTGGGATAACTGGGCCAGGTGGAGAAGGATGGCCGGATGTCCACCAAATACAACCAATGCTGGCCATGCACACACCTCAACATTCATTTTGAAATGCCCCAGGTATGCATGACAATGTGCTACACCAATATCAACCTCTTACTGTGACAACTTAGGACAATGCAATGTGCATGCCCGCATCCAGAGGTACAGTCACAACTGTCAGGTGTGTGAACCATTGATGTCTGTAGAAACATTACATACAATGTGTGTCTCT
The DNA here is from genome assembly GCA_963921515.1 of Calotriton arnoldi. NCBI lineage: Eukaryota > Metazoa > Chordata > Amphibia > Caudata > Salamandridae > Calotriton > Calotriton arnoldi. Next base: position 97,913 of record CAWUFW010018930.1, on the reverse strand, counting down.
TCCAAATACAGGTGACGATGATGGGGACACAGCAGCAGGCGAGGAGGAGTCCCTGTCCCAGGCTCCGGGGGACACAGAGCTCACTGGTGTGGAACAGCCTCTGCCCTCCTCGGATGGCGAAGACCTACCTGGCACCTCCGGTATGAGTCATCATGCAGCACCAGCTGGACCAACATCTGCACCCCCTGCACCCACCCCTCCAACAACTGCCAACATACAGACCACCCCCGCCGACACGGACAGACCAAGGACCACCGCTGACAACAGCACAGGGCCCCAGGCCCACCGTGGAGCAATGGATGACAACACCACTAACAACGCCCAAGTGGGCCTTGGGTCACCTGTGCGTGCCACCGCAGGTCCTGCACGTGTCGCCAGGTGTGGTGGGAGGGGTGGTAGACATAGGTCGCTGTTTGCAGAGGGGTCTGGACTGCATGATGACCCACAACTGGCACACATCGCTGATGCGTACCAGGATAGCACCGGAGAGGTCAGACAGGTAGTGGGGATCCTCAAGGACATACAACAGCAGCAGGCTGCCCATCATGCCCGCTTGGACTCCCACATGGCCCGTGTGGAGACACACATGTCGGGCATGGAGTCCAAGTGGGACACATGGCAAGAACTCACAGCGGTGCATAGGGACATATTGACATGCCTCCGCCAGATTAGCACCAACATGGCCACACCTCCCTGTGTGCCCACAACATCTGGTGCTGCAACAACTGATACCGCCACAGGGAGGGAGGAGGACTCTGGCGGAGGATCCCCTGCACCGCCGCAGCCTGCACATGAGGGTCCCCCCCCAAAGAAGAGGGGTCGTCCGAGGAAGGAAAACTCAGAGGTTGATGGCCACGTACATCCCCCAGGAAGCCAACACCTGTTCCGGAAATTCTCCTTTGTGTGCAAACATTTCACCCTGAAGAATGCAACACTACTTTCCCACATGACATGGGGAGTTCAAGTTGGACTAATGTATCATATGACTGTGGACTTCACTCAGGACATTTCTGCTACCAAGACTTCCAACTCATCTGGGAACTTTGGATCACAATCCCAATGTACAGCACCCACCATCCTGTGCACTACACACACACACATTTCTGTAAATAAAATCACTAGTACACCATACTTGCCACTGTTGTTATTCAAATGTGGATACTGTTATGGTGATGATGTTCTGCTAAATTACACTGTGTATGCTAACTGCTACAGCAAGTACAACACCGTCGTGTGAGTCATGGTGACATGACACATATGAGGGAGACACACCACTAGGCTACACAACACAGACACCAGGGCCAACGGACTCATCGCCCACAGTGATGTTGCCAGGAAATACAGTGGAATGCACAGACACCACACCTATTCAGAGTCTGTGTCAACTAGCCCACAGGTGCAGTAAGCAAATGTCAGTCAGATGTGTGACCACAGACAACGCACATCCCAAAGTGAAGCACAGGTTTATTACACATTTGCAACATGTTGTTTCCACTACAAATGCAAGGTTTACCCACGTGGCAGTGGCCACACAGTCAACAAGTGCAGAAGATATGAAGTCCAGGGGTGTGTGGCACATCACTTGTAGGCCAACTACTGCTGCCACCCTGAAAGCTGAATCATAGTGTCGGGGGATCCAAGTTGACCAAAGTACTCAGTAAGCACCCTGTGAAGGACAGACATGACACACAGTTAAAATCACTGTAGAACAGGACAGTACTGCAATACTCATGCCCAATACATGTCACAAGACAACTACACAAAACCAAGTTAGCATATCAAAACTGTTGGAGAGTTCAGACTACCTGGAAGGACACATTGCTGCACGCATCCAGTCAAGTAGCACATGGCCACACTCAAACAGCACCAGAGCACCACCCACACATATCATGCAAACTCACGTCATTCACATTACATCTCCCTGGATACTCACATTCAGCTGAAGAAGTTGGTGATGAGCTGTGTGCAGACATCACCATCATCATCATCATCATCACTGGCATCGTGGTCCAGGCCAGGATCCTCCACAGGTGGCGGACGTTGGTAATCGTCATCCAGGATGAGAGGCAACTCCTTCCGCACTGCCAAGTTGTGTAGCATGCAGCAGACGATGACAATCTTGCACACCTTTGCAGTGGCATATGGGAGGGCCCCTCCTGTCTTGTCCAGGCAGCGGAAGCGGCTCTTCAGGAGACCAAAGGTCCGCTCTATCACTCTCCTGGTCCGACCATGTGCCTCATTGTAGCGCATCTGGGCTGGTGTCACAGGGTTCCTGAGGGGTGTCAGCAACCACGGGAAACCATTAGGCTGTGTCACAGTACCCATTTACGTTCCACATACACCACAGTGACATGTCTGGACAGATGCGCCACAGGCATCACAGATCATTGACAGGTTGATTCCCAGTGACCCTCTCTTGCCACATGGCCACTGAAATGACATGGCGTATCATGTACACGTCAGATAAACAAACACGACTCCCACAGGTAGTGGCCCCTGTCGCATCCGCAGGACAGACATGGACGCCAGTGACGCACAACATCAAAGTCCATGCACAAACAACGTGATGTGGAGACTGTCTCCCATCGTGCACATGGAATCAGTGACATCGGAAACACAACATGCACACAGACTGTGGAGGGACATCACTATTGTGGCAATGGGTCATCCTGTGACGTACATGCCTTCCCACATGGGACTCTGGGGGTATGTGACATGTCATACACATACACAACCTGGAAATGTGACCATGCCACATGCTCCAAAATGAACTGTTGCACATCACAGTGGTCATGTGCACAACACACCAAGGACCCTGTCCCCATGAACACATGCACAGCCTGGGTGTGGCTGCCCACAAGTGCCACCACAAAAACCACATGTTAACCCCCATACACAGAGAAGGAAATGCAGCCTTACATGCCTCAGGAAACAGTGTGGACTGGGTGTGGTGTTGTAGGTGTGCCCCTGGGTCTCTGGCAGGTATATGTGGCTGGCATACGTTCACCAGTGACAAGCATGGTGACATATGCGACTGACCTGTACAGGTACGCGTTGTACAGCAATGGACTGATCGGTGTTCCCGGCCGGCCCATTGCATATGATGTGTGCGGGTACGCGTTGTATCCCAAATACGCGTTGTACAGCAATGGACCGATCGGTGTGCCCGGCCGGCCCATTGCATATGATGTGTGCGGGTACGCGTTGTATCCCGAAATACGCGTTGTACAGCAATGGACCGATCGGTGTGCCCGCCGGCCCATTGCATATGATGTGTGCGGGTACGCGGTGTATCCCGAAATACGCGTTGTACAGCAATGGACCGATCGGTGTGCCCGGCCGGCCCATTGCATATGATGTGTGCGGGTACGCGTTGTATCCCAATATACGCGTTGTACAGCAATGGACCGATCCGTGTGCCCGGCCGGGCCATTGCATATGATGTGTGCGGGTACGCGTTGTATCCCGAAATACGCGTTGTACAGCAATGGACCGAACGGTGCGCACACATTGGCTGGGGCCTGGCATGGCAACGGACGCGTTTTCGAAGCTCCAACGAGTCTGATGCAGTGAATTCAGTTGGCCAGCCACAACAATGTTGCAAAATCATGGGTGTCATGAAGTTGAAGATTTGAAGGATGCTGGGGGCGTGTATTAGTGCTGCTATTCCATGGATTGGTCAGATTCAGAAGATGCAAACGACTTGGACCTATCACTTTGGACACATGGGACAGTATCTGCCTCTGCAGCACACATATAATGCTGGCTGTTCCCCTGAGAGCTCACTTGCCTGCACTACATGCTCCAGGACGACATCTGCCACCAACACTGCTGCTGTTTATGCATCCTCTGGCTCCTGCAATGGCACGTACTGTGGAGAGAGCCCCAGCCTTCAGCCTTGAGGAGAACCAGGCCTTGCTGGACAGCCTCCTTCCACAGTACAGCAAGCTGTATGGGAAACCAGGGGAGCAGGTGAGTGTGCTGTCCACTGCCTCACTAATTGTGCATGTTGTCTGACTAGCAGGACTTTCAGTGTGCACACCACTGGCTAGCATGCCCACTGAGTAGTTGTCACACCCCAAAGTGTGTAGTTACATGCACTGAACTGGTACAGTGCAATAACAGTGCATTCCAACTAGGTTTACTTCCCATGCAATGATACCATGTAGTGACTGCTGGCAAACTGTTCATAGCCATTGTTGCACTGCCTGTGTACATCATATGCCCCTGTGATTAAGACATGTATATCCAACTGTGTGATGCACGTATATGTTGCATGTGTAGTAATGGCCTTTTCACTTTGTCATCCTCACAGGTTGATGCCCACCAGAAGCAGGAAATCTGGCTGACCATCGCCCGGAAAGTAAGATCCGTGGGGGTCTACAGGCGCAGGATCCGCAACTGCCAGAAGAGGTGGCAGGACCTTCGTGGCTGGACCCGGAGGATCGCAAGGGTCCAGCTGAAGCTGTCGCCTCCTCGCAGGAGGGGCGGACACCGGACCCTGACCCCCACATGCTCCGGATCCTGGCGGGGGTCTTCCCTGACCTGGATGGGCAGCTGAAGGACAGACAGTAGCAAGGAGGGGGTGAGTCCATGACTGCACTGTGCACTTTGTCTGACATGCTATGTGCCCTCCTCTGGCCTTGTTAAACTTCCACAGTACATCAGTCATGTGGTCCAGGACCCATGTCCCTCATTTGTGACATGCCCACTTCTCCTCTGATACGCATATGTGTGGCCCTTATAGTCAGGAAATTGTGTCATTTGGGGACTGTGTCATTGCATTTTGCTTTGCTCAAGGTGGGGGACAGCATTTGTTCCCGTGACTATGTTGTGCGATTCATGGGTGGGTCAATTGCTTACACAATGCCTAGGTTCTGACATGAAATCTGGGTGTAACTTTAATATGTGGTCCGCTTGCTGCTCTGACTCACCACATGTCCCTGGGGAATTTGGCACACACCCATGCTGCTGGTGGGAACAATGTTTGGGCCTCAGGAGTATGAGTATCCAGTGTGTCACACATGCTTAGCCACCTGCCTACTGTCCAGGACTCATCCCTCTTACAGGTGGAGCTGGACAGTCATGCCTACTCCAGGGCATACAATACACTCTGTACTCCCACTCCCGTGTATCATCTGGCATGTTGTGATCAGTGAAATGTACCCACAGGTGTCTGCCTCTGTCTCATTGTGCTGTGTCTTCGTTGTCAGGACTAATGGTATGTTTATCGGTTAGGGCTCAGCATGCCATCTGAGATGTGACCATGATAGACGATACTTCTGTGACTTATAGGTGTCTGATCACTTGACTGTGCACACAGGTGTTTGCGACTGTGACTTTCAGGCAGCTGTATTTTCATTCACAGCACACTGTGAGGTGCTCATGTTCAGAGAGTTGTGTTTCATGTCCCCCATATGTCCAGTTGGTATGACGTGGACAAATAGTAGTACAGATGATGTGGTATTTGGGGGATGGACATGTGCACTTGTCAGTCACATAACTTGCATTCCCCATGCCCTCGGATTGTGACACAGTGCAGACTGTTGTTGGCTGGCTGCCATGGCCATGTGACTTGAGACAGTAATGTATGACTTTGCACGCAGTCCTGTGTCATGGCATTAAACTTCCTGAGACTGATCCTGCAGGGGAGTGACATGTGCAACATGCACCCCATTGTGACATTGACTATCCGGACATGGGTGCATCATGGTGTCTGGTGCTGGTATGCATCACATGCATTTCTATTTAGACTCTGGCCATCCCTTTATCCGGACACCTGCACTGACTCAGTGGCAAGAGATGTGATGTGTGGATGTTCACATACTTCACCGTGTTCCCTGCAATGTCCAACAACTGTGTAGGTGGTGCATGTGTCCACACTGGGGTCTTACCATCAGACAGGCACCAGACAGATGGGTGCAAGGGCAGGAGGGGTGTGAGTCCCATGGTTGACCATCAGACTGACAATTGGCTTCCCCGAATCTGTGTGAGGACTTTAGGCAATGTTTAACTAAGGATGCCAGGGCTTGCTCTGTAATGTGCTGTACTTACTGTGGTATGTGCGGTCAGTGCAGGTGACTGATGTTTGTCTGTTTCCCTAATTGTTTGCAGATACATCCACGGCCACAGGAGGGGACAGCTCCACGGACCAGGAGGAGCAGCGGAGCCAGACTGGGTCAGCATCGGTCGAGTGGTCAGAGGGACCCAGTGGCACGGAGGGCGAGGGGAGCCACACCGAGGAGTCCTCAGCACCATCCACCTCAGCTGAGGACCACAGCAGCTCGGAGGATGACTCCCTTGTGGAGGCGGGTCTCAGCAGCCACCAAAGGCCAGCTAGTCTGTCTGGCCCCGCCACCACCACCACCACCACCGCCCTCCCATTGGCTCCCATTCCTGAGGTCCGTGGAGGCTCCCGTACTCGGGAGCGTGTCTCCTTCGTGCCAGGCACCGCACCCCCTGCCCCTGTGTCCCCTGCTGCCCTGAGTGAGGAGTCTGTGTACCTCCTTCGGCAGCTCCATGTAGGGCAGACAGCAATGCTGAGTGTCCTCCATGCACACACCACTCTGTTGACACAGCTGGTGTCGTTCATGGAGGGCATCTCGACGGGTATGTCTGCCCTACAGAGGAGCAATAAGTCCATGGACTCCTCCCTGACGGCAGCAGTGTCCCTCCTCCAACTGTCCCTCACCCTCCCACCTCTGCCCATCCACACTTCCTGCCCCCCTACCTGTCCAAAGCACCTGCACACCTGCACAGTCACCCAAACACACAGACACGAGCAGCACAGACACACCCAAGAGAAAGGCAAGACGTGCACACAAGCATCCTCAGGGGACTGATACCACAGACACAGGGGATGGGGAACACACACACACACAGGCATCCACATTCATTCCGCAGTCCTCCAAATCCTCTCCCTCCAAGACCCCTTCCCTTGCCTCGCCTGCTACCCCACCTACACAGCAGATCTTCCTGTGTGACCTCGGCCTCTTCCCCTCAGATCCTGCTGATCCAGCATACCGGGGGAAGAGGAAGTCCACCCACACAGAGGGGAGTGCCCCTCGCCCCCGGACACCCTCCCCCAGGCGCAGGCAGACACAGGACCCATTAGGAAGTCCCCCCGGACCCGGAAGAGCAAGACCCCACCACCACCACCACGCAGCTCCACCGCCCAGTCTCTCTCCTCCATCCCCCAGGCCACCACTGCACAGGTTCCCCCGCCACACCCTGCCCCAGGTTCCCCCAAACACCGATAGCGCATCCCCAGACTGCTTAGGCCCTCCCCCCCTGCCACTTGCTCTACCACCCCCAACCCAGACCTCTGCCTGTTAGTGGCACTGTTGTGGAGACCGGGTCCCCCCCCTCTGTCCTGCCCACCTCATCTGCCCACCCTTCCACTCCCTTGGAGTCATGCACTGCAGTGGAGTCCACAACCACCACGTCTGACTCGGGCACTGCAGTGGGTACCCAGTCCACTACATCAGTCCAGCCCACTGCAGTGGTTGCAGCACCCACACCAACTGACTTGTGTACCACAGTGGTGCCGGCCCCCCCTGAGCCAGACACCTCCACTGCAGTTGCCGGTGACACTCCTGCACCCACCACCCCTTCACTGCCTCACTCTGCCATCCCCTGATCCTGTCCCTGCGGTGCCTGGCCTGCCCCTTGTATGCCCCTCCAAGGGGGATGTCCCCTAACCGTACCAGTGCAGGCAAGCAATGTGTGACCAGTTGTCACTTCTCACCCCGTTGGGACTGTGATTTTGGACTGGCCATTGGCCTTAGTTTCTTTTGGACTTCCGTGTTTACCCTGACATTTGCTGAATAAAGCCTCTTTTTGTTTACTTGTGGGTTGTCTTTTGATGTACATGATGTGGATGAGTAGCATCCTGCATTTGCAGTTGTAATAGTGTTCACATCAGGAAAATGAAGTGTTGCAGTGATGGACTCCATGTGGTCCATGGGATATGTGTCCTGTTGTAGTCTGGATCTATGGCATCCTTTGCTACAGTCTGAGGGTGTAATGTTCTGCATTTGACACAGGGATGTCCATTTTGCATTTGTAAATGAACATCTTTGTCTTACACTGATACACATCTGGTGGGCTTACCACTGTTCAATGTTCCGATTTCCCTGACTGTGTGCCCAGCTCCACTGGACATGCAGTTTTGCACATCAATGTCGAAGGACTCATCTGTGTATACAGTGCAACTTGCTTGACACGTGTTTTGTGTGTGTGCAGATGACTGACGTGACACTCCCGTAACCAGGCTGATGTGAGCAGAGCCTTCTGTGTGTTGTGGTTGTTGACTCACTGACGGAGTGTTCTGCTGACATGTTTGGGTCGTGCACAGACAAGGTTTGGCACAGCGGACCTTCCACAGGAGTGGAGTGCCCTCATGGCAGTGTGTAATCCGGTGACATTGCGTGGGCCTGTGTTGTGTGTTGTGTAAGCATGTCTGTGCGTGTTCCCTTCCCTTTTCCTACACAGGCTGTGTCCCTAGGGATGTTCCTGTTTGTGATGCTTGCTGAGTTGTTCTGTGTTCATCCAGCATCTTGGACCTGGTTTCTCCGTGATGTGGGTGCATGGCAAACTAATGTTCATTAGGTTGTCATACCAGGTTGTCTTTGTTGTCAGGGCTGGGGATGTGGGCAAACGCAGATGGGACACATTCAGGATTCCCCTTGGCACTTGTTGTTTACACGAGTCATGTGATTTACAGTTTGTGTTAGCTTTCAGTGATTGTGACACGTTGTGTGTGTGACTGCTGCCACTCCTCAGGGTCAGAGCTGCAATGTTGGAAGTTGTGTACGTGTGTTCTTCGTGTGTCACCTTGGCTTCTTCGTTGGTGTGTGACTATGGTCAGGATCCCATTGATTGTGGTGGATTTCACATCATGCCCATGTACGGCATACTGTGCTGTGTGTCAGACATTGACGAGTCTTGTTGACTGGCCATGTGTGATGGGTTTCTGCACCTTAGTTCCCACCACCACCCCTGGTATTGTCATGGGTGCATGTCCAATGTCACCAGTCCATGTGAGCTTCACTGCTGCACATTGGTGGAGATCAGGGTGTGTGGTGTTGAGTGTGTGCAAAAGTGAGTTGTTGCACGGCTAGACCCCTACCTCCATATTGGCCTTGGCTGGCAGGCCGTGCTGATTGATTGGAGCTTGTGTAGGTGTGATGGTAGTTAGTTGCTCAGGACACATGGCTGTGGTTCACAGTGTGAACGACATCTAACTTTGTCATCACAGTGGGATTATCATGCAGGCTAGTGTCAGCACAATGTGGGATCCCTGGGGTAGTGCTGTGGTGGGTCTGTCTCTTGCTGTGTTAGTTGCTGTTCCTACAAGCTTGTGTGACATGTGTAATTTGTGCTCCCTCTCATCTTACAATGCCTGATTGCCCACATAGGGGTATCCGATCCATGAGTAACTTTTGTATGGCACTGTATACACATCTGTGTGGTTGGAATTCAGGCCTCCTCATGTGTTGTGTGGTTGCCTGGGGACACTGGCACACCCCCCATCACCTGTTGTGTTTGATATGCAGTGTGAGTCTGCCTGTTTGTGTTTGTGCCTTTGCACCACTGCATTGGCATATCTTCAGTGTGCCATTGGCTGTATGTTGTTTGGTGGCTTTCCCCTACTGTCCCTGGGACTCCTAGGTCATCAGTCAGCACAATAATCATGGTTTGTATGTCCCATTGCTGCCATGGTATGGTATTTGTTCACCTGACATCTACAGTCTCCACAAGATATCTACATGTGTGTGTCCATTGGTGCAGATATGTGGGTCAGCATTATGATGGTCACTTCTGTCATTGTGTTATTTGTGAATGTTGACAATGTGGGCCCCCATGGGTGATGTTTGTATGCACATGGCCAAAACGATTTTTCAGTGACACTGCACTGTTTCCCTCGACCAATCTATGTTGCTATGGGACACAAGCACTACTATGCCACTGATGTGTTTGTTGTTGTGTGACCAGGATTCATCCATGCAGTTTGGCTTTGGCAGCTTTTACCATGACTACACTTCCCTTTTGGTCACTGTGGTGATGGGGCTTTAGGCCCCATTGCCACACTGTTCAAAATGTGCATCAGCTATGGACACCACACTTCCTTTTGGTCACTGTGGTGATGGGGCTTTAGGCCACATTGCCACACTGTTCAAAATGTGCATCAGCTATGGACACCACACTTCCCTTTTGGTCACTGTGGTGATGGGGCTTTAGGCCACATTGCCACACTGTTCAAAATGTGCATCAGCTATGGACACCACACTTCCCTTTTGGTCACTGTGGTGATGGGGCTTTAGGCCCCATTGCCACACTGTTCAAAATGTGCATCAGCTATGGACACCACACTTCCCTTTTGGTCACTGTGGTGATGGGGCTTTAGGCCACATTGCCACACTGTTCAAAATGTGCATCAGCTATGGACACCACACTTCCCTTTTGGTCACTGTGGTGATGGGACTTTAGGCCACATTGCCACACTGTTCAAAATGTGCATTAGCCCGCATTAGACAAGTGTATGTCTGCTGAGGTGGCGGTGTTTCAGGCTCGAGGTTGCCCGCAGAAACATGGGAAGATCTGGGCTGTATGGGCTAAATACCGTGGCATTGACCTTTCTATCTTCCCCACGTCCACAAATCAGGATCTCATAGACAGGCTTACCATATAAGGACTTTTAATTCCTACTGAGGTCTAGCTGGTGCGGAAATATGCCTATTTGTTTTTACATCTGTATAATGTTTCAAGCGGGAAGTGCGGTGCAGGGGAGGGGGGAGGTGGGTGGTGGGGGCTGTTGGTTTGAATGTTTTATATATCCTCAAGGGTTACCCTCCTCAGCGACTCATGTCTCATTGATCCGCGTTATGTATATACACTGCCTGTTGGGGGCTCACCCCGTTGGATGTAAAATTTCAATAAAATCTATTGTCAAAAAAAAATGTGCATTAGCTATGGACACCACACTTCCCTTTTGGTCACTGTGGTGATGGGGCTTTAGGCCACATTGCCACACTGTTCAAAATGTGCATCAGCTATGGACAGCACACTCACACTTCCCTTTTGGTCACTGTGGTGATGGGGTGTTTGAGCCCATTGCCACAGTGGCCATGGTCGGCTTGCATTGTGGAGGCCACACACATTTCTGTGTGACACATGTGCTAGGGGGTCACATTGTATGTTCAATGTCATGTTCAGTGTTGTAGGCATTTGACACAGACTACACACACTTGTCATGGTGTTGGGTGGGATGTAATCTTCTGTCATTCCTTATGTGGGAGTATGCTAGTTGTGTCATGCATTACCCGTCCTATGAGTAGGAGTGGTGTTAGTGGTAGGCATCCATCCCCCTATGAGTGGGGATGGTAGTAGTGACAGGCATCCAGGCCCCCCTGAGTAGGGGTGGTGGTAATGGTAGGCATCCATCCCCCCATGAGTGGGGATGGTAGTAGTGGTAGGCATCCAGCCCCATATGAGTGGGGATGGTAGTAGTGACAGGCATCCAGGCCCCCTTGAGTAGGGGGGGGTGGTAGTGGTAGGCATCCAGGCCCCCATGAGTGGGGATGGTAGTAGTGGTAGGCATCCATCCCCCTATGAGTGGGGATGGTAGTAGTGACAGGCATCCAGGCCCCCTGAGTAGGGGTGGTGGTAGTGGTAGGCATCCAGCCCCCTGAGTAGTGATGGTGGTAGTGGTAGGCATCCATACCCCTAAGGGTGGGGATGGTAGTAGTGGTAGGCATCCAGGCCCCCCTGAGTAGGGGTGGTGGTAGTGGTAGGCATCCATCCCCCTATGACTGGGGATGGTAGTAGTGACAGGCATCCAGGCCCCCCTGAGTAGTGGTGGTGGTAGTGGTAGGCATCCATCCCCCCATGAGTGGGGATGGTAGTAGTGGTAGGCATCCAGCCCCCTATGAGTGGGGATGGTAGTAGTGACAGGCATCCAGGCCCCCTGAGTAGGGGGTGGTAGTGGTGGGCATCCATCCCCCATGAGTGTGGTTGGTAGTAGTGGTAGGCATCCAGCCCCCCTGAGTAGTGATGGTGGTAGTGGTAGGCATCCATACCCCTAAGGGTGGGGATGGTAGTAGTGGCAGGCATCCAGGCCCCCTGAGTAGGGGTGGTGGTAGTGGTAGGCATCCAGGCCCCCATGAGTGGGGATGGTAGTAGTGGTAGGCATCCATCCCCTATGAGTGGGGATGGTAGTAGTGACAGGCATCCAGGCCCCCTGAGTAGGGGTGGTGGTAGTGGTAGGCATCCATCCCCCCATGAGTGGGGATGGTAGTAGTGACAGGCATCCAGACCCCCCTGAGTAGTGATGGTGGTAGTGGTAGGCATCCATCCCCCTAAGGGTGGGGATGGTAGTAGTGGCAGGCATCCAGGCCCCCTGAGTAGGGGTGGTGGTAGTGGTAGGCATCCAGGCCCCCATGAGTGGGGATGGTAGTAGTGGTAGGCATCCATCCCCCTATGAGTGGGGATGGTAGTAGTGACAGGCATCCAGGCCCCCTGAGTAGGGGTGGTGGTAGTGGTAGGCATCCATCCCCCCATGAGTGGGGATGGTAGTAGTGGTAGGCATCCAGCCCCCTATGAGTGGGGATGGTAGTAGTGACAGGCATCCAGGCCCCCCTGAGTAGGGGTGGTGGTAGTGGTAGGCATCCATCTCCCCATGAGTGGGGATGGTAGTAGTGGTAGGCATCCATCCCCCTATGAGTGGGGATGGTAGTAGTGACAGGCATCCAGCCCCCCCTGAGTAGTGATGGTGGTAGTGGTAGGCATCCATCCCCCTAAGGGTGGGGATGGTAGTAGTGGCAGGCATCCAGGCCCCCCTGAGTAGTGATGGTGGTAGTGGTAGGCATCCATCCCCCTATGGGTGTGTATGGCATTGGTGTTGGCCATCCCACCCCTATGGTTCTGCTGTTGCTAGTGTACTTTATTTGTGCATCCCTATGTGTGTGTGACATATTTCGGGTACGTGTAGTTTGTTTGTATTGTTGGAGTTTGACTTACCGTCTGCGCCGTACGCGTCCGTGCCGGTCCCGGTAATAGATGTAGAGTATAGGTAGGACCTGCGCAATGGGATTCATGCTTGGATCGTCTCGTTCGGGTTTCTCGTGTCTTCGAGTCGTACTCGTAGCAGGCTTGTTCGTCTCGTAGCCGTGGATCGCCTTGTGGCGCGAAACGGAGCTTATGTACGGCTCGCCCGGATGCTCAAACGTGCCGGTCGTAGCGACGGGTTCGGGCGCGTACGGATTGCGCGATCGTACTAGTCCGGCCGGAAGGTGCTGTGTATTTGCTTCCGTGCGGCTCGATTCGGCGTTCACTGATCCGGCTCGGGCGGGAACAGGAGCTGGATTGGGTGAGTACGGCTCGCTCGGAAAATGAGTTGTTATACGCATCGTACTTGTTCGTCCGGACGTGTGTACGAATCGGTCGGGAAACACGCATTCGGCTGGTATTTTTTCCGGACGAATACTGTTAGGTGCCCTACCGGCCGAGATCGGAATCGACCCCTGAGTAAGTTGTCTGCCGTTTTGAGGTGTTGGTCATGAGACGCCTTCGACAACACCTTGGTAAGGGTTCTCGGTGTGTGTCAGTGGTAAACGATTAGTATGGTTGATCTCAGGTGCACAGGGAATAACTATATCATTTAAGGGTGAAATCCCGCTAGTTGAAGTTTCATCTGAAGCGAATGAGTATAGAAAAGTTTAGTTACCTTGTGAGAGTGAATATCCTTTAGTGGAGCAGACAGGTTTTTTTTAGTGCTTGCATTGTATTGTTATTTTGCTTAGAGAAAAATGCACAGGAAAAGATTGCGAAGGAGGGTGATCTTCTGCAAGGATCGAGATTGCCATCACAGTTTCCCGCACTGTGATTAGTCGGTTGGTGTAAAGCTGCACTGGGATTGGTTGACTACATCATAAGAGTTGCGCTGTCATTGGTTGAGGTTGCCGAACAGGTGAATTGCGGGAGAATAACATTTCCTGGATTTACAGAAATCATTTGTGAAGACAGAATTGAATAAAAAATTAAATTCATTGCAGAAATTAGTAAAGAAAGATGAGACCTCTACTGTCAAAGCTGGGGTAGAAGCACCACCTGAGGGTACGCCAGGATACATTGTCATGATGGACAAAGAATTACATCCATGCCTGTGGCTCCAGTTTTGGCATAAACCTACTGAAAAAGATGAGACAGTTCTCTCATTATGGAACATTTAATTTGAGGATTTTAGAAAATGTAAGGAAAAGAATGTATGAAATGAAAGACCCTATTAGAGCCACTGTTATTTAGGCTTTAAATACCCAGAAGCATATTGCTCTTCAGAAAGATAAAGAGAAATACCAAGGGAGGTATAGGAGAACTATGGACCATTATGTAGAAGTTAGATAGGATGCTCAACAGAAAATGTGGAGAGCAGATGTAATAAACGGAACACAATTGTATCTGGTGTTAGATTTCAAAATAATTTGAAAATTTGAAATTTGGTGTTGGAGGTTGAGGAGTATGCTAAGGGCAAGAGAAGAGAGAAAAAGAAGCATTTATATGCAGTCAAAATTGATTCAGAGAAGGAAGACTAGAGCGACATAGATGACGAACTCTTAAATGATTTATTGATGAATCGTCCACCACCTTATAATGAGACACAGACTAGAGACTTGACACATACTAGTACAGCTGGGAAACCTAATGCTCCTATAATGCCTAAAGTGCCTAAGGAATCTATGTTTATTTTTCCTGTGAGTGGGAGAACAGAAATGCCAGCTCGTATAAACCTGATTGATTTAGACACTTTGACTGTTCCCATTACTTTTCGACCTGTTGTGCCCCTTTACAAGTCTGGGTTACAGGTAAATACTGTTCGTAATGTAACTGTACCTACTGGAGCAAATACAGTATGTGGAGGTTCTCCAGACCTGAGAGCAAGATCACTGCAGAACTCATGGTTCTGATTCGAACCAATGATGCTGCAGCTATGAATGTTGTCCCAAATCAGACATAATTTGATCTGCCAGAAAGAATGGTGCAGGGTTTTCCACCTTTGTATTTTCCCCAACGAGTGGAAATGAACTATCGTGCTTCTGATGTGACTGTGCCAATGGGTATTTCAGTTCCAGATCCATCCGTACTAAATAGGCAACTTGGAACGAGTGCAAATTTGAATAATGGAAGCTTAAATATAAATAATACAAGAGAGCAATAAGGGTTTACTTCTCGAGAATTGGAAGAATGGCTTAAAGGATATAGTACCTCGAATAATCAGAATTCAGCAATAGTTCCAGCTTCACCCCATGTTTCAGCTATCAATTCAGTTCCATTGCAAACTTCAATTTCTACAGTACCTTCTTCAGATTTGGTTGCAGGCTAAAGTTCCGTCCAAAATTCAGTCCTGGAAAATAGAGCACCCATGGATGTGAGCCAACTTAAAGTTGAATTAGAAAAAATGATTCAGGGAACATTTAGCCCTTCAAGGATAGATATCTACCCCAAGGAGGAACTATTGTTTCTCTGTAAAGACATCACACGATGAGCAAAATTGACATATGAGAGATTGGTAGAATTGGCTCGGAAATATGGAATAGATATTCAAAATTCAAAGATTTTACAAAAATCATACAGGTTAGATTTTACTGAAAAAGACACTGTGAACATGAGGGCACCAGGAAAGAAATTGCAGATAAAGAGCTAATGGTATTATTCAGAAAATTGGATGAAGGAGAAAAGTGTGAAGGTCGATCGTCGAAAAAGAAGGAAACAAAGCGAGTTAGGGTGCAGTCACTACCTGATGTTTCAGATGTTAGTGTACAGGAAGTACAAATGCTCCCTATTAGAGAAGTACCTGGAGAAGGTTATGTTCATATAACATGGACAAGACAAGATATCTTGTTGTTTACAAATGATTTCCCTAAATTGAGAGAAAATCCTGTGGAATGGTACAGACAAATTGAATGATTTGTGAAAATTACAAATGTTTTGTGGATTGATTTGAATACTCTGTTTGAGATTGTGGTTTCAGGAGATTTGTGGGCCGAATGTAAGGTTACTGTAGAATGGCCTGAGTCAGAACCAGAAAGGGATCCTAGAACCTGAGCACCATGTCCGGTGGTAATGAAGAAATACCAGCAGGTAATAAATCACCTGAAGACTAAAATTTCCCCTAAAGAGATTGATTGGGTACAGACTGACTAGACGATCCAAGAACTGAAAGAATCAATGCATACCTTTGACAAGAGATTAGTACAGGCTTTCAAACAGTATAGTGGATTGGACAATATCGCAGATAAAGATGTGGGACATTTTGTTTACAGGTGTTATGTTTCATAGGGTACCCCAATATAGGCTTGTGTACCGTACCATTACACTACACAATGGGTTTTGGTATTGACCTTTTACCTAGTTAAGCGCTGCATAAAATGTCATGTGGTTTTCCCCGAAAACTAGCCTCATTAATTAGGCATGAAGATTCTCAGAATCACAGCAGGATTACCATCTTCTGCATAATAATTATGTATAAGGGTCATCCCTTCAGTCATCCTCGACCGACATAACACAGCAAGGTAGAATCCTCTGAGGGTACCTTTTTAGGTATATATACACCATATCTTTGCCAAGGCAGGCAGAGGAGAAAGACTTCCGTGCTGACACATTGACGCGAGACGCTGAGGTTCCTGCATGCAGACACTCCAGCTCGTAATGGTCTGACATTCCTCGCGGGGTATCCATCTCGAGACCAAGACGGGGTCCCACAGTCTCTCACTTCAGGTAATGGGGTTGGCTTCAGCCTAGGGGGATTCTTGGCTCTACACCTACATACATACTAGGTACACTTAGGTACATCTAGTTAGGGTTGCACCTTAGGAGTACGCATTATTACTGTCATGTATTTATATACCTGCCTGTATTCATTGTTTTAGCACTATGGTAGGAATCTACCATCCATTTACTCTATTGGTGCTTATAATCATTTAAATCTGTTTCTGTCTTATGTTTGTTTCGGCACACCTATTTTACACTAGAATGATGCTGGTTCAATAAATACTTATTGGAAAACGTCCCCACCATTTATTCTGTGTATCTCTCTGAGACAAGTGAGCACGAGTGACTGAGCGAAAAGTACTGTACTGTTTCCACGATCCCTGATGGGACAGAGTTGTCATGTTCGATAGTTGCCAAGAACTATTCTCTCCTTGGTAGGAGGAGTTTACAGTGGCACTGTGAGCTAGCTGGTATACAGGCGAACATATCCGGTGGGGGAGTCTGGAATCAGTCTGGACACCAATCCCACAGTCTATGTTGTCTAAACGTGCAGATCCTATATACGTTTATAGGAACTACACAACACAGGTTTGTGTTCACGTTGAGACCTGAGATTTCTAACATGATCCAATAGCAATTACATTGTTGGCAGAGCAAATCGCTAGATGAAATTTTGCGTTATGCAAAATACTGTGGTGGCGAGATTGAGATGAAGCACAAGAAGCTTAAGGAGAAATTAAGGATTGCCCAGATAAAAGCGATGCAGTAAGGGCAAAACCAGATGGGTTTTGATAGCATAGTAGAGGTACAGAGAGGTTATAATCAAGCTCTGATGATGCAGGGTTTTAATGGTTTTCAACAGCACAATTTTCCGTCCCAAAGTAGAGGTTGTGGTAATCCTGTAGATCCTAGAACTGGTGTTGATGTTTCGCTTTTGAAGAAAATAAATCCATGTAATTCTTGCGGACAATTTGGACATTGGAAACTCGAGTGTAAATCTGTTATGAATAATGTAGGAAATCAGATGTAGAATGTGGAATATGCACAGTCTGAAGGGAATAACATGGGACAGACTCAACAGATGCAAGGACAGAGAATGCAGAATTCTAATGTATCACAGCAAATGCAAATGCCCCTCGGTCTAATGCCACAACAGATGTTCAAGTGCAAAGATACAATATGAATCAAAATCAGCAGGTGAATAGAAATTCTTTCCAGAATCAGAATGTAGCACAACAGTATTTGATCCAATTGGATGAGAGTGACCAGGACCCATTAGCATGACGGCACCTGAGGGGGGAGGAAGGCGTGTTTGGCACAGCCTTAGGGGTAGACCAGAATTGTCTCTATGTGGATGGAGAAGTGGTTGGGAATCCTATCTCATTCCTTGTCGACACTAGTGCTACCCGCTCTACTGTAAGAACAGCAGAGGTTCCTAACCAACCCCTCTTGAGAGAAAGTATCCAAGTTGTAGGAGTTACAAATAAAAAGCTGTCTACCCCAATTTCAGAAGCAGTTACAGTTAAAATAGGATCCTTCGAGGATCGACATAGATTTCTGTTGTATGACACAAGTCCAGTAAATCTGCTTGGACGTGATCTACTATGTAAATTGAATTGTTCAATAGATTCCACACCCAGAGGAATTGAATTCCATACAAATGATGAAGATGTTGTTTTTAAAGTTGCTCAACAGAAATCCGATGTGGACATGTATCCTCTCCTGACAAGTGAGGATTTTCCCATTGAATTGAGAAACTCAGCGCTGTCTGAAGTCTGGGGGCCAGATGTATGACCCTATTTTGCATGCGCAAACGGGTTTGCGACCTGTTTGCGCATGCAAAATCTAATAGGGCCATGTACAATCCCTATTTAGTGAGTCGCAATTAATAGCGAGTCACAGGCCTATGTAAGAATGTTTTGCGACCGCAATTGCGGTCGCAAAACACTCGCAATTTACCGCCCTCTTCAAGAGGGTGGTAAAGCACTAGCAAATGGGAAGGGGTCCCCAGGGGACCCCTTCCCCTTTGCGAATGCAGGGGAAAATATTTTTTAGGGGCAGGCAGTGGACCCAGGGACCACTACCTGCCCTTAAAATGAAACGAAAATGTTTCATTTTTCTTTTTAAATGCATCCCGTTTTCCTTTAAGGAAAACGGGCTGTGTTTAAAAAAACTGCTTTATTTAAAAGCAGTCACAGACATGGAGGTCTGCGGAGCCCAGCAGGCCACTATACCTAGGAGTCGCAGATTGCAAGTGCCTCATTAATTAATATGCATGAGACATGCAATTTGTGACCCCATTAGAAATCGCTAACAGTGTCTCAGACACTGTTGTACATGGCATTTAGCAACTCGCAAATTGCGACTTGCAATTGACCGCAATTTGCAAGTCGCTAAATGACATGGTCGTACATCTGGCCCTGGGTGTTTACAGGTAAAGATGTTGGACTAATCAAAGGTGTCGACCCAGTCTCAATTACAGTCAAGCCAAATGAGTTCCCAAGAATCACACAATACATTTTGTCTCCAGATACTATTGCCGAAATTACTCCTGTGATCGACTCAATGATTAAGCAAGGTATCCTGAAGGAGATAATGAGTTCATGTAACTCTCCCATTATGGGCCTGCAGAAGCCGAATGGCAGGTATCATATTGTGCAGAATTTTCTTTTCTATTCCATTGCATGAAGGTAGTCAATTTTTATTTACTTTCCATTTCGGCAGTCATGTTTTGGCATGGTGCCGAGTCCCACAAGGGTATACGGAGAGCCCCTCAATTTTTTATTCACATATTCAAAAAGAATCTTGAGTCTCTGATAATGCCGAATTATTCAGTGTTAGTGCAGTGTATTGACGACCTATTGGTGGTGTCAACTACAAAGGAAGCTTGCAAAATTGACACTATTGCTTTGTTAAACCATCTCGCAGAAAATGGACATAAAGTATCCCCAACCAAGAAACAGTTTTGCAAAACTGAAGTCCTGTGCTTAGGACATCACATTGAGAAAGGAGTGTGGAAAGTGTCATAGGAAAGAATCTCAGTAATTCTTAACATGAGTCCTCCGGCTACCTAAAAGGAAGTCTGCATGTTCTTGGGAATGGTGGACTGTTACAGACAGAGGATTCAAAATTTTTCCTTAACAGCAAAACCTCTCCAGAAGTTGACACACAAAGACATATCTGATTTGGTACCATGGGATGACAGTTGCATGACTGCCTTCACAGAGTTGGGGAAACAACCATTACATCGCATGCGTTTCAACGCATGCGATTACAACGTGGTCGTTACAACAACCGCGTTGTTACATCGCAGTACATCGACTTGCTTAGGGGGCTCGCTAACCTATGGAATAGTATAATTTACTATTCCAACACCTTCCCTACTGTTGCGCACACTGGAGTTGGAATAGTAAATTATACTATTCCTAAGTCCAGCGCGCCCCCTACAGCAAGTCGATGTAATGACTTGCGTTGTAATGTACTACGATGTAACAATGCGGTTGTTGTAACGACCGTGTTGTAATCACATGCGTTATAAACGCATGCCATGTAAGGGGCTATATTCAAGAGTTGGGAGAATGCCTTTGCAGGGCACCAGCTTTGGGAATGCCTGATTACAACAAGTGCTTTGTGTTATTTTGCAGTGAAAGAGAAGGCAGCGCTCTTCCAGTATTGACACAAATACATGGAAGCAATAGCAGGCTTACCGCCTGTTTTTCAACGACACTTGATCCTGTTGCGGCTGCATTGTCTGGATGTTTGAAATCGGTTTCATCCATGTGTGTGAGTCTTGAGCAGTGTCAAAGTATTGTCATGGGTCATCTACTGACAGTATTTGTGCCCCATTCAGTGGAGATAATGTTGACTCGTACTCAAACACAGTACTTGACCAATAGTCGCTTTACTAAGTACGAGCAAATTTTGCTGAGTGTAGAGAATGTGACTCTTAAGAGGTGTACAGTGTTGAATCCAGCTACTTTGATGCCATTGCCTGGAAATGAGAATGTGATTGATGAAGTTGAGCATGATTGCTTGGATGTGACTGAGCTGTGTACGAAGTCGTGTCCTGATATCTCCGATAAGCCATTGCCTGAATCTGATCATGTGTTGTTTGTTGATGGTTCATGTTTGAGAGACAATGAAGGAAATCTGAAAGCTTCTAATGCTGTGTGCACTGTAGACAGTGTTGTGGAAGCTTCGTTGTTGCAAGGAGTGTTTTCTGCACATGTTGCAGAGCTCATAGCTCTGACACGAGCATGTATCATTTCAGAACAGCTCCGAGTTACAATTTACACTGATAGTCAGTATGGCTTTGGAGCCGTACATGACTTTGGGCAATTATTGTTACAGCATGGGTTCATGACATCCTCTGGTTCTTCCATTAGAAATGGAGAGTGCATGAGGAGCCTTTTGCAGTCGCTAAAATTGCCTGCCCAAATTGCTTTTGTGAAATGTGTCGCTCATCGGCAAGGTACCAACTATGTAACAGTCGGCAACCGTTATGCTGACGATATGGCAAGGTACTGTGCATTGAATGCACATACATTTAATGAAGAAATATTGAAAGACACATCTGACATCACAGATTGTAGGCTTTATATACCTGGGAAGAAGTGAAGAAATTGCAGGATGAGGTGACAGAAGCAGAACAGCAGGGCTGGGTGCGAGCAGGTTGCACCAAAAGGGAAGAAGATGTGTAGGTTTACATTGATGGCAGACCAGTGTTGTCTGACTGCCTACTGTCACCAAGACACTACCACAGTCCTGCACGTGTTGGGAGAGATGCAATGATGCACCTTTTCCAACCAGTGTGGTACAATCCTAGATTCAGAGTAACTGCAGAAACACTGTGTCATCGTTGTGTGGTGTGTCAGCAACAAACCCTAGGAAGAAAAACACAGGTTGTCATGAGTCACATTGGTAAATCTGCAGGTCCTTTCAACTGGATGCCAATTGACTTCCTAAAGAGGTACCTTTGCAATGGACTAAGATATGTTTTGGTTATCGGGCCCGATTCACAGAACTAACTTAAGACAAAATCCTAAACTTACTACCATTTTGGTATTCACAGAAGGCACTTACTCATTTTGGTATTCACAGAAGGCACTTACTCATCAATGAGTAAGTGCCTTCTGTGAATACCAAAATGAGTAAGTTACTCAAAATGAGTAAGTTACTCATTGTGGTATTCACAGAAGGCACTTACTCATCAATGAGTAAGTGCCTTCTGTGAATACCAAAATGAGTAAGTGCCTTCTGTGAATACCAAAATGGTAGTAAGTTTAGGATTTTGTCTTAAGTCAGTTCTGTGAATCGGGCCCATTGTGTGCATTTTTTCAAAATGGGTTGAAGCCCATCCTACTTGTAGGAATGACAGTTTGACTGTGGTAAAATTACTGTTGAGGTTCAGAGATCCGGAATCTCTTGAGTCAGACCATGAAACTCATTTTAATAATGAATCCTTAAAAATGTTATTTGCAGCACTACAGGTTAAGCAGAAGCTCCATTGCAGTTACCGACCAGAGGCTTCTGGGTTGGTGGAGCAGATAAATGGCACATTGAAAACCAGATTGGCGAAAGTATGTGCTTCTACGTCTCTGAAGTGGCCAGATGCATTGACTCTTGTGTTGATGAGTGTGAGAAGTACTCTAGATAGGAGGACAGGATTGCCGCCCCACGAAGTTATCATGGGACGCGTGATGAGGCTTCCAGCTGTTCCTGCAAATGTTCTAGTCAGCACGACAGATTATATGATTTTGGACTTCTGCAAGGGCCTCCCTGATGTGGTACGTTCTGTTTCTCACCAGGTTGGAGAAGCTGCCCATGCAGTCCAACAGGTGCAGTGCCATGACCTCAGTCCGAGTGACTGGGTAATGGTGAAGAAACACATGCACAAAACGTGTTTGAAACTACATTGGAGGGGGCAGTTCGGGGTGATCCTAGTCACCAATACCTTCGTGAAGTGTGGAGGGCTCCCGAACTGGGTACACACCATCCCTACTCGCAGAGTCCCAAGTCCCCTTGATGTTACAACAGCACCTGTTCCTAATGTGCCGGTGGTAACAGTGAGATTGAGGGATCAGGTTAGTCAAGATGGTGGGACAGCACTCATTTGGTCTGAGAGAATCAACTGTAGGTACCGAAGGGTCACAGGCAAAAGAGTTGACTACGAGAGGTACAGATACTAACGAAGGGCCTAATGCAGTAAGAAAGCTAGCTGGAGACCATTGCACCATAAAAGGTGAGATTCTGAGGAGGACGGATACCACCAACTATTTCTGAAAGCTCTGAACAATCAGATCAAAGTGGCACAGATGGTGAGCAAACAGCTGTGAGGAGATCAAAAGGACCAAAAGTACCTAGTCAAAGGTACGTATCTCCTGAATGGACTAATTTGGCTGCCAATGAGTGGGAACGAGAGTTCTTCAAGTATTGTGCTAACAATACGCATCCACCTGAACCTCCTTGAAACAAACTTTGTTGTTCATTTCATTTTTAATCTGGGTGTACCAATTGATGGCCTGACACAGTTTTCTTGAATATACTCATCAGTGAAGCTCATATGAGAGTCTTTCCGTATCTGAGAAGATTTCGAGCTTTGCCATAATTTTTAGTGCTAAGACTTTGTTGAAATTGCTCAAACCACTGCTGCTAATTTTGATTATTATTTAGCTAGACAGTCTGAATTTTGAGAAACCATGCAATTCAACACTGGAATCTCTTCCAAATGTAAATGTGTATATACTGTGACTCTTTCTATTATTGTCTTTATATTAATTACAATGCTTATTTTCTTAACCCTGCTACATTATGTTTCTATGAAAGATTCTATGCTTGCCATCCGTTCCGGGACTTCTAAAAGAAATGACCCTGATTCTATTGACTTGAATGATAACTCTTTACACCGCAATGCTTTGGTAATAGATTTTAGCTCAAATGTTTATACTAATCTTTTAGGGAATATGTATATACTATGGATGTTGGTGATTGCCACGTTTGTATGCAAGTACCTTCATCAGTCGCTGAGGGTGTAACTTACCATAGCTTACCTTTAACTTATGGAATTTCTTGCAGTGTGTTAGGTAGTTTATTTCATGGTACTGATCAATTGCAATTTTATTACTCTAATGAAGATCGGATCTTTTCTGAACTTCCTGTGCTTAAACATTTAAATCCTCATTCTGAAGCTTCATCATTTGAAACTATGGGTTACATATTTAGACCGACTCAGACATGGATGATGCACTTAGAAATAGCCTAACATGTAAATGAATGAGAGCTGAAAATAATTTTATAAATTTAGTGGAAAGTAGATGAGAGAATGTAACAAGTAATAATAATGCATTACCCAAATTAATGCCTTGGAGCTTACTGCAAGAAGAAAATAGAAATCATAGAGGAAATGGTTTCATTCATCTTAGACTGGAATCATAAAGGTAAACTTTGTATATACAGAAAGAAATCGAATATTAATACTGTCTTTGTAGGACTTAGTGAATGTGAATATACATTTGAAATGTATGAGAACTCGGAAAGATATTTAGAAGGTGTATTATATTTGTGGGAAGAGTGCTTATTACAAATTGCCGAAAGGATGTTATGGAAGTTGTAATTTGGGAATAGTTTTTCAAAAATGTATCATGTTAAGCGAATTAAAGAAGAATTAGTAGATACATATGTGAGAATGAAAAGAAGTGCGAATGCAAGTTAAATAGTAGGTGATATATTTGGAGTCCTTCAGTAGGAGTAGCACTAAATTCTCAAAAATGAGAACGCTGTCTACTATTGTTGATAAACTTGCCACCTGTACAACTGAGGAGTTTCTGTTGTAAATGAAGAAATGATATCGATAAGATCGATGGTGATTCAAAATCGACAAAAAGCTTATACAAGGAAAAGGTTTAATGCTCTTCCCTCCTTCAAATGGAAACTTTTTGATGGAGTTCTACAAAAAAACATTTGAGGGCACTCATCAGAATAAATCATGGAGCTTGCTAAAGATTTGGCAATACTGCTGGAAACATTTCATTTCAGATACCGCAGAAATCCTTTGCTGGATATAGAATGTAGTGGCTCTAGAAGTCCAGCCACTTTCCATTTGGAAATTTCATGAATAGGTCTTCATAACACATTCACCCATTGGTAGTTTGTTTCAGATGCATATTTTCTCTTTTCACCTATTCTGTTGAAGACTGGATGTGGATGCAAAAGCAATATGCACCTTTCTCAAGATATGGCGCTTGGGAAATTGACCTTTTTTACTGATTTCCTTATGATTCCTCATGCTCTGGCACATATACAAAATGTGTAAATAAATAACTACATTCCAAGTCTAATGATGCAGTTTGCAAGCCTCTCGACAGATCCTCTGGGTTAGCTCTATGACCTGTTATAATAATAGAAATTGTGGCTCATGGGGTGAAAGGTTTCAGAAACTCTGGGTTAGTAGCAGGGTGTTCACCTCTGGTCTCTGTACTTCTCTAGGCACCAAGGAATAAAATGCATATATCAGTTTGATATTGCACTAACTGGAGTATGTATGGTAATTTCTATCCTTTTCTATGGATGTGGTTACAATTCAAATTCTTCTTTGCAATCAATTTTCTGCGGGTAAATCCAGCCATTCTGTTACACTAGGGCTTGCCATCTCAGTGGGATAACAACCGGTCAACTGTAGGCAGACAGGGGATTGACCAGCATATACATCTACAAGGATCCTGACAGTGGTTTGAATTTGTTTTCTCAGTGAACAATTCTATACTTTCTTTAAGGACAATTATTGTAAAGCTCACTATAGGTTTGTGTTTAGTGTCAAGACTGTCTTATGCTAGTGTATTTCTGACGTCAGAGCCCTGGGTGTTGCAGAGAGAAAATCCACTCTCAACTCCTAATTTCCAAGGATGCAGAAAGTCAAATGTTTTCCAACCTTTATTTTTTTTTTTAGTTCACCAGCTCGTCAAAGTGTGAAGCTGGGAGATAAAATAAGTCTCTGTTCCGCAGTCTTTTCTGCTGTTTCTTAGAGCCATGGGTGGGCCGTCGTCACTCAACTGTTGAACACCAGCTTTCCTTGCTCACCAAAAATCGCACCCTATAGAGCAATCCATCCGATGGGCTTCGATTGGGCAGTTCGTGGCTGGCATAGCGCATCCCTCCTCGCTTAAGGCTAGGGGCAACCCTGAGTAGTGGTGGGGAAAACTACTCCTGCTGAGCAGCCAACTCCCTGCAGCCTTGACATTCCTCCCTACTGAACACCCAACTCCAGAGAATCAGAGCTAGAGCAGCTAAAACTTCAATAAACTTTGCTTACTTTCACAAAGGGCAGTATAAAGGATTTCCAGATTTCTCACTGTCTAATTAGGAAAACGGTATTCATTTTATGTTCTCATTGTGTACTTTTGAAATGTACAATTTTTTTGTTTTTAATAAGACAGAAGCCTAAATAATAAACTGGCATAGTTCCATGTTTAAAAGATTAGGAATGCATGAGAATTAGTATATATTTAGTTTATGAAAACTCCTGGATGAAATTGCCGGTAAAAAGAGTACTTGTACTTGCAAAGTTGTACTTGTGTTTTCAGAAGTTGTTAGTCAATTTCACGCAGCAAACAAAGCACTTTAAAAACCATCAACGTTTTGTTTTCTTACTGTCCTGTTCTGTAAGTAGTGGAGAGGGCCCTGTAGCAGCTTGATGGTGGTTTGTCACGCTTTACAAACACTAATATGTAAAATCATTGAAATCTTACACTTACATGTGCAGCTGATAACAGCCTTGACACTCCATACCGTACTCTTACTTGACAAAAGCAGGTTTTACAAGCGGCCCTGGGAGGATCAGCATAATTGTATTAACGAACCAGAGGCAGAGAATAAGGAACATTATCCCATTTATTTTTATAACAACATGTGCGGAAAATAACGAAGACACTCCAAAACTACATAAACAGTAGTACTTGGACCTCCTGCGGGCCAATGTCGAGCTCATAGCCCGCAAGCAAACCAAGCTTGAAGAAGCAATCCTAGAGCAAGCTATGCAACATTCTTCCTCCCTGTGTCTTCGACGCCCCCAGATAAACTCCTAAAATGAAACATACATAAGAAAACATTAACCTTCATCAGTGGCGTCTGGCATTTGCAGAGTCGAGTGGGGTGTTTGGGGCGGGGGGGCACAACAAAAAAATTAACTTACCTTCCTTTTTTTGCAGCTTGACATCCTCCTACCTCCGGCGTCTTCTGGAATTCCCAGAAGCAGGAAACTGCACGAACCAATCCTGGCGCTGCTTTCGCAGCATGAAAGCCGCCCCAGGGTTGGATAGAGCGGCCTCTCTCACCGCTCCTAAGGCACTGGAGGCCTGCACTTTCTCTAACCTAGCTAGCTAAGACAGCTAGGTTACAGAACTTTAAAATGCGCGTGTCTGGCTGGCCGGCCCAAGACAGCCGGCCAAAGAGACATCCGCATTTTAAATTCACCTCGTACTAACACTTAGTTCAGGAAGGGTTGCTGAAAAATTAAACGGTAATAAATAAACTTAATTACTGTTTTATTTTTCAGCTCCGGGGCTTGTGGGGCAATGCTTCTCCGCTCAAGTGGAGAAGCCGCCCCTGATCCTTCATAAAGAAAGAATTACGTCTACGCGACTACCTGGAGGCACTTGCTGTACATCTCTGCATTGGCGGCTCCTCCACTAAGGTGGAGGAGCGTTGCCCCACTGCTTTTTAGCAGTGAAATAAAGGAAAAATAAAATGATAATAACTTGCGTTATTATCATTTTATTTTCTCCTACTTCCACAGCTTTGCATGAGGGGGCAGGGGAGGAGTGGTAGCACCCTCCTAACTGCGCTGACTGAGAGCCTAGATGTGCTTCCTGTTCAGGCCAGCGAGTGAGGACTACGGAAGAGAGACGCGGCGAGGAAGCGGCAAGAAGGTAAGTTTTTAATTTTATTTTTTAATACTCGCTTCCCCCATGTCCTCCCCCCTCCCGCCCCTGCCCCCTGCCCCTGTCCCCGACCCCTGATCCATGCTGGCTACCGCTGCATTTCTGTATCATAATTATTAGAACAAGTCATCAACAGTTTAGATTGTGCTGGCCAATCGTCAGCCAGAAATAGAGCAGTTGCTGGAAAAAAGACTGCTCTGCCCAATTTGTAAATCATGTGAGGTAATGACACTTAGGGCCCGATTCTGATGCGGGTTGGAAAAGCTTCCCGACCGAGGGCCTGATTCTGATGCGGTTAGGAAGGCCTCCTAACGGCATTTGCTCCTTCCAAATCGGATCGGGAACGTGTCTTCCCGACCGAGGGCCCAATTCTGATGCGGTTAGGAACAAATGTTCCCATTGAAGTCAATGGGAGTTCAACCAAATCGTATCTGGAAGCATCCGGATGCATCCTACTCCGCCGGTCGGACTTTCCCGATCCGAGTGGGTCGGACACCATTTCCCAACCGATTCGGTCGGGAAGCTTTTCCAACCCGCATCAGAATCGGCCCCTTAGTCGATCAGGATGTGACTATCACACATGAAAGCTGATTGGCCAAAATACCACAGTACTGTCAATCAACTCTGTCTAGCAGGTATATTTATGTCTGTTTTCCTTAAACTTCAGATTCAAATCCGGTCTAAACCCATGGTCCGCATTATGTAAATGGTCACAAGGTCTGACTGTGTCCCAATTACCAAAAACATGCGAGGTCCCTAGTAGTGCTTTGAGTGGATAAAAAAAGGATGTTTGGGCCCTTAAACCAGTACGGCTTGAGAAGCCTTTCAAAGAGGCACAGACTATGTAACTAATATACGGGAATTAGCCTTATTTGTTTGACAAATTCATAAATGGGGTCTCACTGGACAAAAGCATAATTAAACAGGATATTTTATTTATCCAGGGCCAAAAGCAATAACCTTTATACTGTAAGTTTAAAACTAAGTGGCAATACATTTTTCAGCTGAAATGAAATAATGCTTTAAGCCCTGGAACACCAATGGTAAACAACAGAAGCCACCTGGCACTAGTCATTGTTTCACAAAAGGGATTTCTGGTGACACTGAGTTGCAAAACTAACATGTGGCGAGAAGAAAGGTAGGTTTTTATTCATCAGTCGGTAAATGACAGAATTAGAGGGGCTTATAGGGCCCTGGTTCAATGTCCATTTTTCGGCTTGTGACTAGGCCTGGGAGACATTTTAATTACACCAGACTAATCAGAGCAATTTCAGTAATTACACATTATTCTTGTGATGCAACATCACCAAAAGTATGCAATTACACAAGTAATTAAGAGTAATTTGGGGGAAAAAAGTCCTACCACAGGAGCACAGGAACAAAGAACTAAGAGAAAGAGCGTGGCTGCTGGCTACTGCTCTTCATGTCCTGTAGAATTTAGTGCTATTGTCTTAGCGAAAAATTAATTCTTTGGTCCATTTTGGAGAATATAGCGCAAAACGCTGATTTACGCTTCTCACACAATTATGCATAAATATTGTGATTATGAATAATTATGCTGGAGAGAATTACGCCAGTTATGCACCCCCTCCTACTTGTTACACTGACTAAAGAGGGGTTGGGTCCTTACACCGCTTTAATAACCAATACTCAATATGTATACCTCTTCTGATAATCCTTTCCAATCTTCTTTAACATTTTTTGGCTTTGACATGGTAGTCCATGGCCCACTTAGAGCACTGGTCCCCAGCACAGACACAAACTCGCAAAGTGCTGAAATGAAAGGAAGTGCTGTTGTTTACAGCCGCCACACTGTCTTTTACTGAATTGGAAGACGAGCTTGACATTGAAGAGGGACAGTGATTCCGCGACAGGCATGTGCGATGTGTGATTGCTCTCCCCTGAGGTCAGGTGCCTAGGGGGTTCCAATTGTCTCTGTAACTCCCCAAAAAGTCACTTTTCGGGTGTACTAGCTATGCACTACTTCCTAAGTACAAACCAGAAGCTTGTTTGACCCTGAGTCCGTTAATAAAGTGCGGGTGCAAGGTGTAAGGTGTTCCGCCATGCAAAAGGGGGGACGCCATCTTTATATCTTGTGGGTGGAAAATGTGTACCAGTGCAATGGATATTGCAGAAGAGGCCCACTCAAGTGCCTACAGACCATTCTGAAATACTAAAGTACCTCAGGTGCACAAAAATCAGGCACAATCACCTGTTGGCTCCTCTGGAATTTCTATAATCCAGCCGTGCTACTCTGAGCACTGCAAGCAAGGTCTAATAGCATTAATGAACACTGCAGATGGTATGATGAAGATGATTGTGTGGAACCTTTTCAAGCAATCTTATCTTCAGCCCCAGGGTGCATACACTCAATGGCAGACAATTACCTCCTAATAATGGTGCATGTATCTCATTCATTTATGTCAAATCAAGGTATTCCTTTATATATGCCTGTAAGACTGCTACTTTGCTACTTTGCCTGATTCCTACGAGATTTATAGAAAGAGCATGTTACTATATCCCAACCTAGATATCACAGAGGTGCTTTCAGTACAGCTCTTGAACAAATAGTAATCATCAAGTTTAACTATTTCCGAAACTTCATCCTGACTACAGCACCTCTCATGAATGTGCTTGACATGACTGGAAACATTACTCATCTTAACCGTTTTGCGATGTAGAGTGAAGAGACAGTAGTAAAGAAATAGCCAAAACTTCCGTCCTGAAAAGCAAAAACCTTGCCACATAATTCAAAGCACATTAGATCACACAAACAGATTTTAAAACTGTAGTTCTCTCCACCAAATATTGGGCGCTTTGTACTATTCTTATTTGCAAACTAGGGATGTTCAATTTGCACCCGACTTGTTTGAAAAGGAGAACATGTCCATAAAAGGGACAGATGCTGTTTTTAAGAAAACGATTCCCATTTGGAATGCATCGGGGGCAACATAATTCCTTTTCCTTTGCTGATGGCTTACCACCCCACCCTGGAGGTTAACAACTGATCAATGGTTGGTGACGGCGACTGCGGCCACAAACTATAGGAATGTTCCACTGCGACTTCCAAATAGGAGGGGGACGCCTCTTTCAAGCTCCCTTCTGTTTTGATTTGTAATGGATTTCAATAACCCTTTTGAGAGTTGTAAAAACTTTTCTGACTCGTGAAAGAGCTTTGATACATTGAAAAAAAAGTGTTTTATGGAAACAAAACCTGTGTGTTGCCAATTGCAGGATTTGTGACCCCAAAATACCTTTGTTTTTGAGGTCCATGGTGCCCTTCTAGCTGTCACCTTGGCAACTGGCATGGGTACATCAGCAAGCAATTGCTTTAAGGGCAAAGTCTCCATATAGAACATCTAAATCTAATCTAATTCCCTAAGTTTCAGCTGTACTTGAGCAAGGCTGGGGTAAAGTCAGCCTTTCATGCAGAGATAAGCTTTAACCACTTGTTTCATCCATAGCACCATTTCTGCCATGATAAAAAAGAGGAAGAGAAGTGGGGGGTGATAATTTCACTTTAATTACAAATCTAGAAATGGGAGAGAAAAGGATGGGGCACAAAACAGTATAGCACTGTAGTATCTCCTCCCAACACCTGCATGCTATCAGAGCCCTACTGCCCTTCCTTCAAAGAGGCCATGGGACCGAAGCTGCCTGCGGAAGCATTCCCGCATACGGGGCAAATGGATGGACTACTATGGACTAGGTAGTGAAACCTCTCATATGATGGACAATATATGGCCAGTGAGCCATGTCGGGGTTTGTGAGATGAAGGTTCGCTTATGTGTTCTACCTGTTTACTGTGATGTTCGCAAACTGAAAAATCAATAAAATTGTTCATCAGAAAAATAAGCCATGGGACCATGACCTCCATGCTCCTCCCTGCCCTCGCACTCGGATGAGAACACAGGAAGAAGTGGAGCCCTTTCCCAGGCAGGACTGGTGACTCCTCACTGGTGACTCCTCCTTTATGAGCTGTTGGACTTGCTGTTCTCCCAGTGTAATGAATTGACTCTTAAGGACAAATGCATCTCCTGGGGAGCTCACAACTGTTAGGTTTCAAGGGGAAGCCACAGTGAACCTCTCTAAAAGAAGTGTGAATGAAAGAGGCCAACTTCTGCAAGTCTGGTAGCTCATATGCATTTCCCGTGCCATAAACAGGCACACCCATATCAGAAGTGTAAACCGCAGACTAAACATGCACACACTTCAACATACTTAGTACTATATTAGGATAAATTACGAAGGCACCCAGGGACTTATTACGAGTTTGACGGTGCGGCGGCGGGACCGCCCTGATGCCGCACCGTCAAACCCGTCAGACCGTCTGCCCTATTATGACTTTTAAAGTAATTTGTAGGCTTTTACTTTGGCGTTCCTTCAGAGGTGCCTATAAAATACGCACCGCAATGGGAACGTCAAATGAAGTTCCAGCATGGCATGGACTGAAAAGGCCATGCCGTGCTGGAACTTCTGTGGATGCACACCAGGGGGCACATGTTGTGCCCCCCTGTGTGCATCCACAAGGCGCAAGACCACTACAGCCACGCCACCATGAGTCTGGCGGTCCTCGAACCGCCAGACTCGTAATAGGCCCCTCATTGTTGTATCAGATGCAAATCTACACTGTAAATGTTACTGAAGCATAAGGTGGGTCCCCCCATCACTTTAACAAAGCATAGCAGGCACTGTCAATTAGTTACTAGCTCGCACTAGTTCTTAAAAATAAAAATAATATTTGGCCTGGCAGGTAGATCCATTCAATTATACTTCTCAATTTAGATTAAAGGAAATATGGAGCCTACATTGATGATGCATATTGCCTCTTAACGATAATCTTAGCAAGACAATCAAATTGCCTAGTGTTATTGGTTAGTCCCTAGGCTCTCATTGGAAATGGAGTTCTTTAAAACCTATGGACTGGGATGAAAAGTTACCCCTGTATGGCTCTCTAGATTTCCCCTTACGTCAGTCATGCATTTAATCAAGGGACTATATACAATAAGATTATTAACATTAAAAAATAATATAAACAAAAGATAATACTCCCAAATTAAAAATATACAAAAAAACTAAAATAAAAATGAAACTAAAATAACTTTTTAAAATTAAATCTAAAACAATATATGTTAAAACACAATTCCTAATCCAACCTGAGCAACAGTAGGGAAAGTATTGGCCTTTGGAGGGGTCAGATTTACTATTCCCACTCCTACATTTTATAAAAGCTAAATGTATATAAAAGTAAACAGAAATCTATATTATTACAAATATAATAAAATGATTATAATATTTTATATTTCAAACATATAATTAAATAAATATATAATATATAGATATAATTTAAGATTACAGCTTTAAAAACCTTATCAAAATAATATTAAAAAGTATTTACAAATTGAATTTTTTTAAATGTATATATTTAATTTACTTCCCACCCACAATTCCAATAACCACAAAAAAAAATATAATACTAGAAAAAAGTAATAGTACATAATTATTTAAACAATTAAAAATAATACTATAAAATTGATTATGATATAAAAGTAACAAAACGCAATACAATTAATGACTACAAAAATGATTGAAAACAATAAAATAATTTGCAAAAAGAATAATCTAATCAACCAATTACCTGTTAAAACAATTACAATTTTTTAAATAACCTATTAAATCATTTATAAAGAAAAACATTTATAATGAATAATCAAATTAACAAATTAAAATGTATAAAATAAATAAAGAATTATAAAAGTAGTCTCACTTTACTCTTGTACAAACCCAGCAACCTGCCAATAAATAAATACTTTCAATTAAAAATACATATTTAAATGTGTTATCAAAGCAAAAATGAAATTAAGTATACTAAAAAATAAGTACACATAGTTAACATTCAAATAATAATAGCTTATAAATTAAAAAGTAATAAAACATAACACAATAATTCAAAAGATGATATTATATGCAACTATATTTATTAAACCAATATTAAACACTTAAAAAACAATATTCTTACCTGCAATAGTCTGCGCCATAATATTCTTAACATCAGAAAATATTTTGATACGATAT
The DNA here is from genome assembly GCA_963921515.1 of Calotriton arnoldi. Classification (NCBI taxonomy): domain Eukaryota; kingdom Metazoa; phylum Chordata; class Amphibia; order Caudata; family Salamandridae; genus Calotriton; species Calotriton arnoldi. Next base: position 64,137 of record CAWUFW010018930.1, on the reverse strand, counting down.
TTGTGTCCAGCAATATTTTTGCAACGTAATTAAAGTTGTGCACAGGGGGCCCGATTCACAGAACTAACTTAAGACAAAATCCTAAACTTACTACCATTTTGGTATTCACAGAAGGCACTTACTTACTCATTTTGAGTAACTTACTCATTTTGTGTAACTTACTCATTTTTGTGTAACTTACTCATTTTGGTATTCACAGAAGGCACTTACTCATCAATGAGTAAGTGTCTTCTGTGAATACCAAAATGAGTAACTGACTCATTTTTAGTAACTTACTCATTTTGTGTAACTTACTCATTTTGGTATTCACAGAAGGCACTTACTCATTGATGAGTAAGTGCCTTCTGTGAATACCAAAATGAGTAAGTTACACAAAATGAGTAAGTTACACAAAATGAGTAAGTTACTCAAAATGAGTAAGTAAGTGCCTTCTGTGAATACCAAAATGGTAGTAAGTTTAGGATTTTGTCTTAAGTTAGTTCTGTGAATCGGGCCCAGGGAGATTGCCTCCCAATCTCTCCTGTTTTAAAAGGAATGCAAGTTCTTTTCAAGCTGACTCTTCGCCCTGTCGCTACTGGATGTGATGGTACAAGTATGTTTTCTCTGCATGAGTGGGACGCAGTAGGTGCGGAGTATGTATTTGGTGCTAACTTGGTGCAGAAACAAAATCTATTTTGGGACTGCTGAGATGTATGTGATTGGGTGGAAAACCAGGGACTATTCCCAGGCATTTACAAATGAGCAAGGATCATATAAATGAAGCATGGTGGACAGAAAAACCTTTTGAAGTGCAAGTTCTGCACCTACTCTTTTCCTGCTACATTCTTCACCAAGAGGGGTATTGTAGACTGTTTTGGCACTAGTCACATAGGTGAAAACCCCTCTCCTTTTGTGCCACTGTGTCAGGATTCAGGCTAGATGACAGACTCACATTGGCATGAGCTGCTGGAGGATAGGTCAATAGAGACGGAAACACTAGACTGATAACTATTTAGGGACTTATATGTACTAATTTCCTGGATTGGGATTCGTTTTCTGGTCATGAAGGGCACAGCCCACATATTAACTTAGGGCCTGATTACAAGTTTGGCTGTCTTGGAGCAGGCCGCCATGCCAGCGCCCTGCTCCAAGACCGCTAAACTTGTAGTCTGGCCACTTGCTGTATTCCGATTAGAATACAGGTCAGGCGGTCCTGCCGCGGCAACCTTTCCAAGGCTTGTATGTAAGCCTTAGAAAGTCAGTGCCATGGTACCGCCACAGCGCGTTCCAGCACAGCATGGACTGTGAAGTCCATGCTGTGCTGGAACAGGGGGTGCATACCGACGGGGGGCACACCATGTGCCCCCCTGCATGCATCTCTTGGCCCAGAGGCAACAGGGGGCCCTGTAGGGCCCCCTTAGTTTCCTCACCACCCCACTTTTCACATGAAAACTGTAACAGTGAGAAAACTTGTAATATGCTTGGCGGTGCCACAGCAGCACCACCAGCATATTGTGGTTCTCAAACCACTACAAGACCGCCAGGGATGGCGGATCCTTGGCGGTATCAGCTGTCCTGTGGTGGTCCGACTGCCCAACTTGTAATACGGTGGTCAGGCCACCGGTGTGGCAGGACCACCAAACTCGGAATCAGGCCCTTAGTCCTGTGCCTGCCTATATATTGCATGATTGCATAGGCTTTCCGATTCTTGCTGTGTTTCCACCGTTTTCTGCGTCCCTTCACTGTTTGTTGTTTTCCCCTTTAGAGTTTCCTCGGTTCCCTCTAGTCCCTTCCTCTCCTTGTACTGTTGGCTGTGCTTTTAACTGTGAGTGTTCATCAGTGTCCAGAGGCCTGGACCAGATTCCTGGTTGGCTCCCAGCTCATCACAGCACGATATGGTGCTCCAACCAATAAATCTTTGTGGAAGACAAATCAAAAACATAAAATTGTGCATGAAAAAATGTGAGCGAATGTGTGTTTGTGGGTGTGTGTGCAGATCTGAACTTGAGTCTTATGACCTCATGACCAGTGCTTCTCTGAAAACAATGAATATCTTTGCAGCTCATTTTTCATTCTGTGTTGGTCCTGGAAGAAACAGAAACTAGCAGTTTCTGCTTTGAAAAATGCGCTGTCCCCTCACATCACTGTACAAGGCTGCACTCGGAAGCATTTTACTTACTATTGTTTCTTGAATAGCTGGAACTATTTCTAATTGCAGGAAGCCTTGCTTTTTGCCATTATTTGGAAAACAATATATCAGCAGTACATCAACATCTGTCTGCTTCTAGGATTGAAGCCACTCTTAAAGTTCCCTGCCTCACAATGGTCTCCTAAATGAGATCATTCCTTGGAATGGCATGTTATTGACACCACTGGATTCTGGGATAAGCCTGCCTCATAAGGCACCTTTAGGTTCTTTTGCACCTTCATTAACCTAAACCATTACACTGCAGAGAGGTGGCAGAACAGGCTATAACTGCATTAAAGGAATCTCTCTCTCGTGCTCCAGCTTTGAGTCTCCCTAATAGTTATTGGAACCATTTACCCTCTACTGTCATTTAAAAAGGTGGTTTCGCCTTAGGGGTACTGATTAAAATGCATGGTGACAAGCGCCGCCTAGTAGCATATTACACCAAGGCCCTCGACCTCGTAGCCCCTGGATTACCACCTTGCTGGCTATGATGTCCTATGATGGCTACCACTGCCACTTAGTGAAACTATCTGAGACCGTAGTCCTGTTGTCTAACCTCACTGTAGACGTCCCAAATGCGGTAGTGTCCCTTTTACTGACCTTAGGGTGACCAACCGTCCGTAAATTTCACGGACTGTCCGTAATTTGGTCCGTTGCCCGTGAGGATCCCTTTTACGGACGCCTTTTGTCCGTAATTATGGCCATTACAGGGAGCAGCACTGCTCCCCTGCGAGAAGCCTCAGCCCGCCCCGCACTCCTGCTCGAGCACAAGGGCAGCCCCACCCCGCCCATTGTCATTCTGTATGCCGGCTAATTGCCACATACAGAATGATAATGGCCCAGTCTGAGCTGTTGAAGCATGTGGCGGCCACCTCCTGCCTTAGGGGCCTATTAGGATGGCAGGCGGACCTCAGTCCGTCCGGCACCCTAGCGGTGCTGGGACCTGGATGCAGCACCTGCCGCAATGCCAAAGAGGCATGTTGTGCATTGCCATGCACAACGTGACAGGCACCGCGCGGTGCCTGCCACCTTGAGCATGGCAATGTAGGGGGGTACCATAGGTACCCCCCAAGTGCAGCCCCCCACCGGGGCCCCTCAACGGGCCCCCACAGAAATTCCCACCAGCCTTTTCATGGCGGCATCGCCGCCATGAAAAGGCCGGAACCGCTAGGCATCATGATATGGATTGCGGTGCCTTCCAGGCACCGCCACCATATTATGCCCGAGTTCCGCCCGGCCGGTAATCGTGACGAAAAGCGGAAAAGCGGCAGACGGACTTTGCATCCGCCGCGGTACCCCCCGCCATAGTAATATGGCGGGGGCTGAATTGTGTTGTGATGGCGGGCGGATCGCCACCGCCGGCCGGGTGGTGGCGATCCACCTGCCATCATAATGACCCCCTTAGTGTACATCAGGGCATTCTGGTAGATGGATAAAAGGTAAAACGTCCATGCTGCAACATGAGAATACAGTTTATATAAAAAAGCATGTGAAACAAGTTAAAAAGAACGGGTTGTAGTTCTTTCACTGTCTCATCATTTTAGAACTGACGCATTTTCAATATTATATTCAACAAAGCCATGGTTGCTGCTTTTTTATTTTAAGCAACTAACAACCATTGACAAAGCCAATAGTCCTGGCTTGTTGTTGGTGTAATGATACTTGCTGTATTATATATCTGGATGCAATTACAGAAACAACATAATACCAGTCGGGCAGAACACTATGCTAAGCACAGATTCTTAGCCTAGGTGTTTTAAGCCACGCCCTTAATTACATTGAAAACTCCCTTTGAAGAGACCCCCCAGTTTTTTTACCCCACTTAAAGACCTGAAAACAACACCATGTCACAGTCACCTCAAGTCCTGGCACTGTGCATCATGCATGACTCATGACTTTTCGAAGTTTTCAGATTGCCTATGTGCAGGGGCATAGTGAACCCTCCCCCACCCCGTGTTTTAGGAACTACAGCAAGGTGAAGTTCTTGATGGGCCTCTTCTGTCTGCAACTCTGCAGACAAAGGCTCAGCTCATAATGTGAAAAGGTGGGTGAGTAAATAAGTGAAGGAATGTGTGAATGGCTGGATGGATTAGTGAAAGGATGAATGGATGAATGAAAGGGTGAATGGATAGATAATGAAAGAAAGGATGGATGGGTGAGTGAGTGGAAGGATGGATGAGAGAAAAGGTAAATAGATGGATGTATGGGTGGAAGGGTAGATGGATGGGTAAAAGGGTGGATGGGTGAGTGAAAGGATGGATGGATGAGTGAAAGGGTAGATGATGGGCGAATGAATGGGTGGATGGATGAGTGAAAGGATGGCTGGATTGATGAATTGATAAGTGAAAGGGTGAATGGATGGATGAGTGAAAGGGTGGATGTAAGGATTGATGAGTGAGTGAAAGGGGGGTAGATGGACAAAAGGATGGATAGATGAGTGAAGAAGTGAAAGGGTGGATGGATGAGAGAACGGATGGATGGATGAGTGAAAAGAAGTATGAGTAATAGGGTCAATGGAAGGATTTATGAATGGATGAGTAGATGGGTGGGAGGGTGGAAGGATGGATGGATATGTGAAAGGGGATGGAGAGAGAAAGGGAGGATGAATGACTGAAAGGGTGAATGGGTGGAAGGATAAGTGACTGGGTGGATGGATGAGTACGTGAAAGGATGGCTGGATGAGTGAAAGGGTAAATGGCTGGATGGATGAGTGAATAGATGGATGGGTGGAAGAGTGGATGGATGAGTGTACGGGTGGATGGGGTGAAAGGGTGGATGGATGAATAATGGATGGATGAGTGAAATGATGGATGGAAGGATACATGGTGGATAGGTTTGCAAATGGTTGAATATGTTTGGATATAGATGGGCACACCGATGGAAGGACAGAATGAATGGTGAAAGACTGAATGATAGATAAAAGAATGATTACACCTTGTAGCACCCATTATCTTAAGTAACATTTCCTATACATTGACTTTCACGTTTATATGAGTCATGGTCTCTATATAATGTGTGTGTGATGTAACGCACTCCGATACCCTGCCCTACATACTTGGGATGAGTAACACTATAAAAGAAATTAAATACACATGCGAGACGGTCTATGTGAAGATGAGGGGCACCATTGGAGGGTGGTAGCAAGGCCAGACTGGCCGAACCGGGCATCGGGTGTTTCCCTGGGAGGCTGGAAAGGGGGGGGGCAGTTTTGTTACTGGGGGCTGCAAAGTTCCTTGTATATCCAGAAGTTTTCAATCAACAATAAAAGCGGCCTCACTTATATTCAGGTGTGGTTCACCATTGTCCGCTGACTAATGTACCTGCTGGAGCGCGATGCGAGTTTTGAATCGTCTAAGGTAGCAAGCTGCGGGCATACTGAAAAACCGTGAAGTGCACGATTGTCTCAACCTAATGCGAGGCACTCTCCTTTTCTCTCTCAGTAACAGAAAAGGACACTATAGCTGGCTTTCTGATCTACCCCCCCCCCCACCTGGCCCCACTACTCAGTTCACAGGGAGCCTGGTAGAAAGAGTAATACACACAGTGATACGCCACAACAAACTTCTTGTCTTAGGTGACCTGAATATACACTTTGATGAAATTGAAAACCCTGAAGCGCAAGCCGTGTGCAAAGACCTCCGGATCTTTAACTTAGCACAAAAGGTTAGTTTGCAAACACATCAAGCTGGCCACATCCTTGACCCAATATTTACCAATATAAAAGATCTCGAAGTTGGTGTACCTTTACCAGTCCCATGGTCTGACCACCATATAATTCCTTTCCTTATTCCGATACAGAGCCCAATGGCTGGAAAGTCCAAAAAGATAGTCACCCGTAGGAAATGGGCTAACTTTATCACCGATACGTTTACACAGGCACTAAAACAAAATGTACCTGATATGGATAAGGACATAAATGTTGCCAATGAACAAGTGGGAGCTTGGATAACAGAAGCCCTGAACGAAGTAGCACCATGGACCACAACTAATACCAAGAGGGCAAAGGCATCGGCCCCCTGGTTTAATGAGACATTAAGGAAAGCAAAACAAAAATGCAAACAGTTAGAACGCAGATGGCGTAAAAACTACTGCACTAAAATCAAGGAGGAGTATAGAACAGAACTTAAGTACTACCACATATTAATTAAAGAAGTTCGCAGTGCGCTTTATACCGGAAAGATAGAAAAGGCGAGAAACTCTTCCAAAGAAATGTTTACCATTTTAAAATCCCTACAGTCAGCTGATAATTTAACCGAACCGCATATCTCCACGGAGGAGTCATGCAATAAAATCGCGGAATTTTTCACAGATAAAGTAGCTAAGATCTATGACACCTTCCTTACGGAAGCACAACTGGGCAGAAGCAACGACTGCACTATGGCCACGATATTTAAGGGAGAAACCTTAGAAGAGTTTAAGATGCCAGAATTAGATGAGTTGAGAAAGCTAGCGAATGGAATAAGATCTGGATCCCCGAAGGACCCAGCTCGCCCAGAATTGTTGATGCAGGGAGTGGAATGTATTTTACCCATAATATCTGAACTAATCACCCGCTCCTTCCAATCGGGAGTAGTTCCCTATGAATGGAAACAAGCTATGTTCTGCCCATTAAGGAAAAAGCTGCATATTGACCATTCAGTACTAGAGAACCTGCGCCCTATTTCACTGCTACCTTTTTTCGCAAAAATAGCAGAAAAAGCTGTGAACATACAGCTGACCAATCATTTCGACAGAAATAACCTAATGCACCCCTCATAATCAGGTTTTCGAGCTGCTCATTCTACGGAGACAGCCCTCCTCCTGGCTACGGAAACCCTAAGACAGCAAGCGTATGAAGGCCACACAGCTGCTCTGATCTTGCTGGATCTCAGCGCGGCGTTTGATACCGTATCCCATGGCCTCCTCCTCCAAAGACTAGAAACGAGTGGAATTAGGGGCATGGCGCTGCGATGGATGATGTCCTTCCTGTCGTCGCGAGGTTTCCAGGTCACACAAGACGCACATACTTCCAAAATCTTTCCCCTGCTCCAGGAAGTTCCCCAGGGTTCAATCTTAAGCCCCACGTTCTTTAACATATACATGAGTCCGCTGGCCACCATCGTGGAAGGTCATAAGGTGTCTATTGTATCCTATGCTGATGACACGCAGCTTATCATCACATTGTCCCAAAACCCAGGAATTACTGCTCACCGTTTCTCCGAATGCATGGTGGATGTAACAGGTTGGATGTCTAATCATTGTCTGCAATTGAACGGCATAAAAACGGAGGTAATGATAGTGGGAAAAACGCCATCCATCTGGTTGTCAGCATGGTGGCCTGAGACTCTCGGCCAACTTCCAACTCTCAAGACAGAAGTCAAAAACCTAGGATTCTGGCTTGATTCCAATCTGACATTTGAGAGTCAGATTCGGAAAGTCACAGGTAAATGTGTTGGGACACTAAAAATCCTGAGGAAGGTCCTCGACCTATTACCTGTCAACGCCAGGAAAACTATAGTACATGCCGTGGTCACCTCTCAGATTGACTACGGCAATGTCCTATACTTAGGCGCATCTAAAAAAGGAATCATGAAACTGCAATCAATACAAAACGCAGCAGCCCGCCTAGTGCTGAATCTACCTAAAAGAACGTCCATATCTAAAGCCTTAGCCAGACTGCACTGGCTACCAGTCGAAAAGAGAATACTGTTCAAGACAATGTGCCATTGCCATCGTATTCTGGCAAATAAAGGACCACGATACCTTCAAACTATAATGGCAACCTACACACCTATCAGGAACCTGAGGTCCGGAGGCAAAGCGTTAGTAAGGATTTCCAGAATCAAAAAGGCGAGGATGGGCGGTCGCTCCTTTAGATTCCTGGCAGCCAAACACTGGCATACTCTACCTGTGGAAATAAGAACAGAGCCCAGTGAAACGACTTTCGGGAGAAAGCTGAAGACATGGCTCTTTCCCACCAGTTAGTTAATTGTCTCCATAGACCTCCTATGACAGACCTAGTTTAGTAATACCTATCCTGTATGACGCTATGCCCTACTGTCCGCTATTTTCTTTCAGCTACTAGCGCGGGGACACACCGGCTGTGTAGCCATGCGCTCTACAAATGTATAAATAAATAAATATAAACTTACTTTGACTTGTACTTAAGTGGTTGTGTATTTACTTACTTATATACTATTGCGCGACCTCCTCTGACGTGTCTGTAAAACTTACCTTTTGTCCCGAAGTTTTGTCCTGAATTTTGACCCCTTGTCCTGAATTTTTACACTCACCATCCTGAATTTGCACCCATGCCAGTTGGTCACCCTAACTGAACTCCAGAACCCAACATTTATACAGTGACCCACCTGATATGAGATCCTATTGTTACTTTAAATAAGTGACCAGTCCTGAACTCTGTATCTCTCTTACCTGCCCTAGGAAGGTGAGCAGCATGAGTGCCTCACCGGTACAGCCCACCTGGTGATGCCTTATAGCGATCTCAAAAACATCCTGTTGTATAACCCCAACCTGGTTCTTTATGTGAATGGTTTTCTGGCAGCAGGTGGTTCAGTATGCTCCCGGCATGAAATCATAGAGAGCAACCACTTGTCTACTGTCCACTCCACTCAGGTGGTTGAATTTCACACTATCACCAGAGCTTGTGTTTTGGCCAGAGATCAATCAGCCAACATCTACACTGATTCTTGTTATGCCTTTTGAAGCTATACATGACTATGGACAGCTGTGGAAACAGCAGGGATGCCTCACTTCCAGTGGGGGCAAATCGAAAATCGCCCCTATTTAGCTACCCTGCTAGATACCCTATAGCTCCCCTATGAAATTGCTGTCATAAAATTTGCAGCCCACTAGTCTGCCCATGATGAAATCACTTGTAGAAATGCCCTGGCCGATACAACAGCTAGAGCACTTGGACCCGTCATGCTACTCCGATGCTTCCTTTCTGTTCCCATTGTGAATCCCCAATGGCACCCTTGCAAGATGTTGCTAAGCTACAATGTAATGCATAAGGGGAGAAACAGCAGTGGAGGCGGAAGGCATGTAGGTTACATTCGGACCATTTATGGCATTCCCAAGATGGCTGCTTGGCAGATCAATACCTTGCTTGCGTGCATCCTGGAATGGCGCATGTCAGCACGTGGGAATGATTGCTGCTGTGAAAAAAGATTGGTTCACCTCAAGTTTCCTGACAGTCACCCTGCAGTATTGCAACTATTGCAACTCCAGTGCCATTTGTCAAGAGAACAATGTATGGCAAGTATCTAGAATTGCACACGATGCCTATCCACCACTATGGGCCAATTGGTAAATATACATTTGGATTTCTTTAATATGCCTAAATGTCACAATTATGAATACCTGCTTGTTATTAATTGTATGTTTATGGGTGGGTAGAATCCTACCCTTGTAATAATGCATATGCGAAGACAGTAACAGAAATTCTGGTAAAATACTTTGTTCCTCTATTTGGAAATGTACTAGCCCTAAAAGTGATAATGGAACTCACTGCCTAAATAATGTGCGACATTTGCTAGGCCATCCAAATACAACAGCACTTTCACTGTGCCTATTACCCCCAGTCAGCCAAGAAGGTTGAGCAAAATAACTTGCAAAGATCTGTGCAGAGATTGACCTCAAATGGCCTGATGCATTGCCCATTGCTCTCTTGAGCATGTGAGCTACTGCAAATAGGACACCAGGCCTTAGCACATATGAAGTGCTAATGGGTAGACCGATGAAACTCCTTGTTTTGCCACTGGTACCCCTATCTGCATTAGATGTGCTTTTGGCTGCTGACATTGTCTTGGATTATCACTGTGCTGTAGAAAGTTATGTAAAGACCTTCCATTCTCAGGTGTCATGGGCCTTGCCCAAGGAACCCAGTCAACCCTGTCACCAACTTCAGTCAAGGGAAAGGGCATACGTGAAAGTTCACCAGCAAAATACAGTATTGCAGCTTTGGTGGAAAGGTCCTTTCCTGATACTACTCTCCATCAATACAGAGGTTAAGTGCCATGGCCTCCAATCAATCAATCAGTAGATTTGTAGAGGCATTCTTGTCGCCCATGAGGGAATCCAGGTGCTGGCAGGGGCCAGTTTGTTAGCCAAATGGCCAGGTTTTCAGGAACTTTCGGAACCCTGGAAAAGATGAGGAGGTCCGTAGATGAAAGGGTAGCTCATTCCATGTCTTCGCTGCTAGGTAGGAGAAGAAGTGACCTCCGCATCTGCTATGTCAGATGCGGGGGTAAGGGTTAGAGAAAGGGATGCGGAGTGGAGGTAACTGGTGGGCTGATGGAAGTTCATGCAGTGGTTCAAGTAGGCGGGTCTGCAGTTGTCGGAAGGAGATGAGGGCCTGTGTAAAGGTGCGTCTTGAGCCTGGGGTAGCCATTTAATCTTACGAAGCATGCAGAGGATGAAGAAGCAGGAGGAGGAGACGGAGTTGACCTAAGTCATCATGATTAGCTTGTTGTCCAGAATGATGCCTAGGTTCTTAGGGTAGTTAGTGGGTGTAGGAGTAGGTTTGAGTTCTAAGGACCACCCGAATGCGTCCCATGGGGAGCTTTTGTTTCACAAAATCAGTTCCTCTGTCTTGTCTGTGTTGAGCTTCAGTCAGTTGTCCTTCATCTAGTTGGCAACGTCTGTCATGCAGTTGTGGAAGTTGGTCTTGGTGGTGTCTTCGGAGAGGGAGAGGATGAGTTGTCTGTCGTCGGTGTAGGATATGATGTTGAGTCCGTGGGTTTTAGCTATGCTGGCCAGAGGTGTCACATAAGTGTTGAAGAGGGTGGGGCTGAGTGAGGATCATTGGGGTACTCCACAGATGATTTCCTTGAGTTCAGAGGTGACAGGGGAAAGGTGGACTTTTTGCGTTCTTCTGATTATCAAATCAAAAAGCAAGTTTATTTAGACCATAGATCTTTAAACCACATAAAACACGACATTTTGTTTAAAATTCTAAAAATTATTACATATTCATCATCTCATTCCATTATATGAGTTTAATTTTCCTAACAACAATCTTAATTTTCTTAAAAACAATTCCATACATAATTTATAAACACATTCAAATATCGCATATATGATCCAAAAATACTAAAATTTTGTTTTAAAGCATTTAAAAATATACAACTTAAAATCTCTATTTATCATTACTCAGTCCAACCCTCCATTCCCTATTCCATAAATAACCTTTTAACAGCCTGAATAAACTTCGCCACAGCTATTGCAATATCGAGATAATGCATGTCCATAAGGAGCTCAATTGCTTGCGTACGTGACCTAGTACCATATTTTAAAAACACTGGTCGTAAAAACTGTTTTCCTGGACTAAACTTTTTTGACAATCCATTAAAATGTGTAAGCAATTGCATTTCATGCCCATCCTGCATGTGCATCTACCATCAGGTTGCATCAGTTCCCTTTTTATTTTGTCATTTGATCGAGCAGGGTTAATACCAACTCTCACCCTTAATATTTCCATTCTGAGCCATTGATTTGGTAGGGTGTCTAGGTAGGGATACCAATTTTCTTTCCTCCAGCTATTTATCATGAATTGCACAGACTCTTTTTTTGTCAGGTACTCCATGTCATTCAGTCTAGACATTTCCTTCCCTAAAGATTTGAGTACACTTTTTGGTTCATCAATATGCAAGGACAGTGGATCAATTTTCACCTTCAACTTATCACAGATGGAAAAGAGTAGCTTTCTTATTGCTTTCGCCCACTTTAATTCACTCAGCTGAATCTCCTTCATACACCATCGTGACACTTTCAAATCTTCTCCTGACCCCAGCCGTTTCCAAAATCTAAGTAAACTCACTTGGACCTGGACATTCCATGATGTCACGTCTAGCTCCAGTCTAATTGCCTGTATCATTGAAGAGCTAGGCAATGACATCAATACTTTTAAACATTTCCCTTCCTCACTGTCCCAGGTACGTTTCCCTCCTAGACATAAAATTTCTGCTCCATACTGCAATTGTGGGGGGATCATTGCGTTGTAAGCCTTCAGCAATGGTCTGTGGGACATGGCACCATAACTACGATTGAAATTTTTCAACCCGCAGACAGAGGCTAAGGCATTAGCTTTCAGGGCCTCTAGGTGCGTGCCCCATTTTAGAGACTTCAGCGATACAAAAGGGGATGATGGACGGAACGTTTGAGCCAATCAAACACTCACCCCCAGTCAACTGATCTGTGTTTAATCCATCATCATTCTTTAGCTCACTCCACCACCCCAGTTCAGACATGGCCATATGCAAATCAGTCTGACCCTGTGCCTCATGGGAACAGTCCAGCCCGAACTGCCAAGCCATGTCTTCCCTGGACCGGAAACAAGCATCCTAGGACCGGTTTCTGGCATTCCAGCCGTCATCAGCAAGGCTTGCTTGAATCCAGTGGCAAAGTGAGCAAGGGACCCACGTCTGGGCATACCCCCGCCAACTTAGGGCGACCAAAGCGATACAAAAGGGGATGATGGACGGAACGTTTGAGCCAATCAAACACTCACCCCCAGTCAACTGATCTGGGTTTAATCCATCATCATTCTTTAGCTCACTCCACCACCCCAGTTCAGACATGGCCATATGCAAATCAGTCTGACCCTGTGCCTCATGGGAACAGTCCAGCCCGAACTGCCAAGCCATGTCTTCCCTGGACCGGAAACAAGCATCCTAGGACCAGTTTCTGGCATTCCAGCCGTCATCAGCCAGGCTTGCTTGAATCCAGTGGCAAAGTGAGCAAGGGACCCACGTCTGGGCATACCCCCGCCAACTTAGGGCGACCAAAGCAATACAAATAGGGGATGATGGACGGAACGTTTGAGCCAATCAAACACTCACCCCCAGTCAACTGATCTGGGTTTAATCCATCATCATTCTTTAGCTCACTCCACCACCCCAGTTCAGACATGGCCATATGCAAATCAGTCTGACCCTGTGCCTCATGGGAACAGTCCAGCCCGAACTGCCAAGCCATGTCTTCCCTGGACCGGAAACAAGCATCCTAGGACCAGTTTCTGGCATTCCAGCCGTCATCAGCCAGGCTTGCTTGAATCCAGTGGCAAAGTGAGCAAGGGACCCACGTCTGGGCATACCCCCGCCAACTTAGGGCGACCAAAGCGATACAAAGGGGACGATGGACGGAACGTTTGAGCCAATCAAACACTCACCCCCAGTCAACTGATCTGGGTTTAATCCATCATCATTCTTTAGCTCACTCCACCACCCCAGTTCAGACATGGCCATATGCAAATCAGTCTGACCCTGTGCCTCATGGGAACAGTCCAGCCCAAACTGCCAAGCCATGTCTTCCCTGGACCGGAAACAAGCATCCTAGGACCGGTTTCTGGCATTCCAGCCGTCATCAGCCAGGCTTGCTTGAATCCAGTGGCAAAGTGAGCAAGGGACCCACGTCTGGGCATACCCCCGCCAACTTAGGGCGACCAAAGCGATACAAAAGGGGATGATGGACGGAACGTTTGAGCCAATCAAACACTCACCCCCAGTCAACTGATCTGGGTTTAATCCATCATCATTCTTTAGCTCACTCCACCACCCCAGTTCAGACATGGCCATATGCAAATCAGTCTGACCCTGTGCCTCATGGGAACAGTCCAGCCCGAACTGCCAAGCCATGTCTTCCCTGGACCGGAAACAAGCATCCTAGGACCGGTTTCTGGCATTCCAGCCGTCATCAGCCAGGCTTGCTTGAATCCAGTGGCAAAGTGAGCAAGGGACCCACGTCTGGGCATACCACCGCCAACTTAGGGCGAACAAAGCGATACAAAAGGGGATGATGGACGGAACGCTTGAGCCAATCAAACACTCACCCCCAGTCAACTGATCTGGGTTTAATCCATCATCATTCTTTAGCTCACTCCACCACCCCAGTTCAGACATGGCCATATGCAAATCAGTCTGACCCTGTGCCTCATGGGAACAGTCCAGCCCGAACGTGGGTCCCTTGCTCACTTTGCCACTGGATTCAAGCAAGCCTGGCTGATGACGGCTGGAATGCCAGAAACCGGTCCTAGGATGCTTGTTTCCGGTCCAGGGAAGACATGGCTTGGCAGTTCGGGCTGGACTGTTCCCATGAGGCACAGGGTCAGACTGATTTGCATATGGCCATGTCTGAACTGGGGTGGTGGAGTGAGCTAAAGAATGATGATGGATTAAACCCAGATCAGTTGACTGGGGGTGAGTGTTTGATTGGCTCAAGCGTTCCGTCCATCATCCCCTTTTGTATCGCTTTGTTCGCCCTAAGTTGGCGGGGGTATGCCCAGACGTGGGTCCCTTGCTCACTTTGCCACTGGATTCAAGCAAGCCTGGCTGATGACGGCTGGAATGCCAGAAACCGGTCCTAGGATGCTTGTTTCCGGTCCAGGAAGACATGGCTTGGCAGTTCGGGCTGGACTGTTCCCATGAGGCACAGGGTCAGACTGATTTGCATATGGCCATGTCTGAACTGGGGTGGTGGAGTGAGCTAAAGAATGATGATGGATTAAACCCAGATCAGTTGACTGGGGGTGAGTGTTTGATTGGCTCAAGCGTTCCTTCCATCATCCCCTTTTGTACCATTTTAGAGACTTGTCAAACCATATTCCCAAATATTTATACTCGTTGACAATCTCTAATTTCGTTTGCCCCAAAAACCAATTACATTTTTGATCTCTCTTCCCGAAGCACAGAATTTTTGTTTTATCCATGTTCACTGTGAGGCATTTAGTTGCACAATATGTGCTGAACGCATTTAGCTTCCTTTGCAGACCCAATTCTGTCTGATCAAGGATTACTAAATCGTCTGCATACAGTAGACAGGACAAATGCTTCCCATTTACTTTTGGGCTTGCACTTCTTTCAGTCATCAGAAAGGAAGGTAGATCAGCAAGAATGATTGAAAAAAGAAGCGGGGCCAATACGCAACCCTGTCTTAGGCCATTATTGATCGCTATCTCCGATGTCAAGCCCCCCATTGTATCTTTAATGACCTGTGCCCAGTTCTGACTATGCAACTCCTGAATTATTACTAGGAGTTCTTCAGGGATGTTATAACTTTTTAACGTCTCCCAAAGACATTCCCTATCTACTAGATCAAAAGCCGCCCGAAAGTCAACAAAACAGCAGTATAATCTACCTTGCTGCTCCATGGACTTCCGGGCTAATGCCCATAAGGCGAAGCAATGGTCAATCGTTGAGTGCCCCTCCTTAAACCCTCCTTGTTCTACTGGAACGATCAAGTGTAGCTCCACCCAATCCTTCAATCTGCCAAGGATTATTTTAGAGAACACTTTCGCTCCAATATCTAGCAGATTAATTAATCTGTAGTTCTTAGGGTCCTTCCTGTCACCTTTCTTGTGAAGAGGCTTAATCACAGCCCCCCTCCAGGACGTTGGGATAATTCCTGAGTCTAGGACAGCTGAAAACATCTTTGAGAAAAATTGTGCCCCCCAGTTTAACTCTGTTTTAATTATAATGGCGGGTAAGTTATCTGGCCCTACGGCTCGAGTTAGGTTTAACTTCCTAATTGTATCCTTCACTTTTTCTATCGAGAAGGATGATTTTAGCTCTTTTGCTGCCCTTCCAATGGGGGCTCTTTCCTTACTTATTACGGGCCCATAACTTGCCTTATATAAATGGCCTAGGTACGCCTCCCAAGATGCCTCATCACCTACACAGCTCATAGTTCCCGGGTTCCGACCCGAGGCATCCTGGCTCAACTTCCAGAAACCTTTAACATTTTTTGTCTCTATTGTTAGAGTGTATGGCTATCCCAGCATTTTTCTTTAAAGATCCTCTTCTTAGACCTTACTAATCAAATCAAACACGCTTTATTCGGTTACTTGCAGAATAACCA
Organism: Calotriton arnoldi; assembly: GCA_963921515.1. NCBI lineage: Eukaryota > Metazoa > Chordata > Amphibia > Caudata > Salamandridae > Calotriton > Calotriton arnoldi. Next base: position 48,116 of record CAWUFW010018930.1, on the reverse strand, counting down.
TAAAAGCACATTACAATTCATGCACGATTAAAAATTTCCTGAAAGATTATTAAAATACAATCATAACATAATTACAAAAAAGAAAAGAAGGGACCGGGCACATAATCATACTTGTCATAAAATCACATCATAATAGTTTTTCTACATTTAAATTTTTTTTTTAGGAAAACTGTCACGGAGGCAATGACAAATTCTGATTCTAAGGATTGTAGGACCGCAAATGCTGGACGACATTGTCTCAGACCAAAAAGTCTCAATACAGGAACGATCCACCTTCTTCTCGGGGCAGAATAAAATTTACAGAAGAATAATACGTGAAGGGTCGACTGTACAGATACATCATCACACGGACATTTGATTAGCACTCTCGACTAGTCGTTTAATTCTAGGAAACTTAACGATCTGTGTAAAATACCCAGGCGAAAACGCATTAATAAGAATCTATCATAATCGCCTGTAGTCAAACTAATATATGGGTGAATTGTTAAAGTCGTCAGGGTGAAATGGTGGGCTAGAACCGTTACTTTTTTCATTTCATTTGTCGTTCTAATTTCACCCAATAAACGTATACAGCAATTTTTAAGATCTTTCCTGGATATCTTACCCATGGTAGTGGGATCATTATAATATTCCTGATGGCCTAGGTTCGATAAGAAGGTTTTAACATATTCCAGCCATCTAATATGCTTCACCCCATCCAACCCCAGGCTGTCAGCTAAGATCTGGCAATTGAACACCGTTTGGTCAGAGGTCTAGATCCTGTGCCATAGGAGGACTGGCTGAATTTTTATAGTGTCCTCTATGTACGGCATGCCTAATTCCGTATGGCATATGTAGGTGGAGGTGCTGTTTGGAACTGCCAACAGAAACCTGAAGAACAAATTTTCAGCTGTCTGTATAGAACTCACGTCTGCATACCCCCAAATGCCCGCTCCATAGGAGGCGACTGCTACACATTTTGCCATGTATATATGTAGCAGTTCTACAGGCGGCCGTCTGCCCAATTTTCTACTGAAATTTGATAACACAGTCAGAGCCTTTATAAACAATAACTTCCTGGCCTTAACTGCCTGGGTCCAGGACCCCGTATGATCAAATAAAATTCCTAAATAAGAGAAAGTTTTGGTGCATTCAATCTTGTTCTCGTTAATAAAAAGGGTTCTAGTCTTATTGCAACCTGCCCCACAATTCATTACAAACGTCTTAGAAGGATTGATGGTAAGACCCAAATCTGACATAAAATTAGAAAAACTAGTGACGACCCTTTGAAGTCCCAGCGGCGTGCGGGCCATAAGGACCGCATCGTCCGCATATAGAGAAGTGAGGGAATAGGTTGTTTCCCAACTGCCGGTAAGTCCTTGCACTCTTGCACCAATGTTTTACCTAAGTCGTTGGTGTACAACGTAAAAAGGAAAGGTGCAAGGACACAGCCTTGTCTCACTCCTCTCCTCACACTAAAAAGATTAGTGCATTCACCCCCGACCCCGTAGTGGACCCTCGCCATTGCCCCCGAATAAAGCTGCCTCAAAAAAGAAATTAAAATGGTATCCACCCCTATCTTCTCTAAAATCCTCCACAGGTTGTCATGAATGACACAATCGAACGCCGCCGTTAAGTCAGCAAATGCCAAGAATAATCTGCCCCTCTTTGCCTTAGTGTATTTACTTAACAGGACAGTAAGATTGAGGCCCTGTTCTACTGTACCCAGGCCCTTACGGAAGCCATATTGTAAATCACTTATAATCGACTGATCCTCCGCCCATTCCTGTAATCTATTTAATAAGACTCGCCCTATAATTTTAACTGTAGAATCCAACAGCGAGATTGGCCTGTAACATGCTGATTTTGCCCTGTCCCCTTTTTTAAAAATGGGGACCAAAAGTGATTCATACCACGTTGGCAAAAATCCAATAGAACTGCATGCGTTAAAAACTTGTGTTAAAAGTGGACCCCATAGTGCCATATTAGATTTAATAAGGTCCACGGGAATGCCATCAGGCCCTGGGGCCTTACCACCCATACATGCAGTTATGGCCGTATGTACCTCGCTAAGTTCAAAGTGTAAGGGGCATATTATCAAGAACGGCGTTAAAATTATCGCCGCTTTAGCGGCAGAAAACTGCCGCTAAAGCGGCGATAATGGGCTTGATAATATGCCCTTGAGAATTCCAATAGAAGCCCATGTTGACCCATGTAAAGCGCGCCAAGCATCTTCTTTTAAGGCGTTTCTCCTATCTTTTAAAGCACGCTGATACTCCTTTCTTGCCTCTCTAATGTCATCCCGGTTTTTCACTATAGTGTGCAGGGTGTACCTAAGCTTGGTATAGGCCTTTGTACATTTTGAGTCAAACCACCCTTGTTTTTGAATGGCTTTTTTATTTGTATTCACAAAAAGAGCTTTCCTTATGTAATTTGAAATGACGGAGAAACCTTCAATAATATCCTTGTGTGTGCTTCTGTCGTCCAGGCAGACTAAAAACATGTCATTACAATTCAGCACGACCTTACTCAGAAACTCAACAGGGTTCAATTTAGCCCAGCGTAGCGCATACTCATTTTGTCTAGACAGGGTGATATTGCCTACATAGTCAGTAGAACTACCTCTCGTGTTAAACTCGTAACTATGCATTAAAACACCCATACTTAAAGGAAAGTGATCACTCAAGGATATCTTATGGGTAAGAAAATCCTTAACCCGTGAAGAATGTCTACATGATGTTAAAATAAAGTCTATAGTGGAAAATGTACCTCGTCCGTTAAAAGTAGGGCAAAAGGGAGCAGACGGTGTGCATAGAGTATTAACAAAGCCTAAGTCAAGTAAAAACATCATATCATTTAGCAACTCTCCATACATAGTGTGCGGAAAATGGGGAAGCTCACATCTTTGTCATAAGAAATACCACAAACCCCTTTCTCCGCATATTGACATAGGGCGGAATTGAAGTCCCCCCTCCCCCCCAAATAATAAATAAATCCTTATTTACGGACTCCTGTAGGTTTTGTAGATAACAACTTATAGACCTCATTGTCCCCTCAATCAGCTCCTGTGGGACATTATTATAGTAATTCACTAAAATCATAGAGAATGATTTGTCAACCGAAAGGCTGATAATCTGATAATAACGATCGTCAGCAATCATTGTGATTCTCCCAATATTCACAAAATTTGAAATATAAGTACATAGTCCCCCCTTGGCTCTACCATGGGACGATGTTACAGCTGGTGTATGCATGGTTTTATACCCATTAATATGGATAGGGTCCTCCGTCCAGGTTTCCTGGAGACTGACAATGTCGAATTTTCTTACAAAGTCAATCCAGACCTGGTTGGTCACCTTAGTTTTTAAGCCAGCTACATTCCAGAACACAAACTGACATTTATTTTCCCTCTTGTTTCCCACATTTACCTCCATATTTTCGCCATTAATAGGTACTAGGCAATCAGCTTCTGGTATGGAGGGTGATAATGGGGCAGCCAGGATGTTAGGAGATGTAGCGTATCTGCGTTTAAGGCCATAACGTCAGCAGATGAAATGGGGGATAATATGCAGGTGATTTGTGTGTTAGGGCATATGGTATTAATATTGACAACCTTTGATACTTCAGATGTAAAAAGTGAATCACTACCCCTAATAGTTTTTACTGGTGATAAGACCTGGGAACATATGTCACTAGTTGAAATAAAGTTTTCATTACCAGACAGGGTAACCATATGACTGTCAGATAAAGGCATCCTTGGACCATCAGAGGATTCAGCCAGGCTAGTAGCTACTGAACATAGTCAGTCAACTTCTTCAAGAATTGGAAGTATATCAAAACGGTTATGAGTTGGAACACTAAACCAAGGGTTACGAATCACAGCTGGTATTTCCTTACTTGAATCAATATCATTAAAACAGTTAGGTTTATAAAAATATCCTGGTGGAACCAAATTAATATTTTGACATGAAATATGATAACTTCCAGCCCTACTCAAGATCATCTGTATGAGTTGCGGAGTTTTAAACTTTAATACGACACAATCTCCAGACAAGTTCTTGTGCCCTTTCCCTATCCAACTCACTCTTCTAGCCATTTTGAACTCGGCAAAAAGTCTCTCAGTTAGGCCCGTCCTAGCTCCCAGCCAGGATAGAGACTTATTTCTTAAAACGTCCCAGGACTCAACCACCCCACGGCGCAGCCTTGGGACATTAGCTAGCACCACAGTGTACGGGGTTACAGCTGGGGGTAAATCCAGGTGGATTGTGGAGGGCTCAAACTCAAGGTCACTGGGGGGTCCAGGCATATTACTACTAATTGCACCTACCAAATGCTTTGACCCGGCCGAGGCCAAGGAAGTTGCCGGGTTAAGAGTCTCTACTTTGGAAATAGGGATTTGTCGCTCTCTATTGCCTGAGTCCCCCGTCAGTTTCAATTGATTATTGGCAGCGGAATTAGAAGTTTGAGTATTTAACCGCATGCTGGCATTTAGATTGACTGTACCGCTACTTTGAATATTGGCTGATTCTGATGCAATAGGCAGACATTTATCCAAGCATTTGGATAATGCCTCTTCCATTACCCCTAATCTGCTATTTCGGCTGTTTAAGGTTTCCCTAAGATAAATATCTAGTGCATCCAATTTAGTTTTTAATTTCATAACTTCATTCTGCGTACGCGAGTTCGTGCTGGCTATAGCTTTTTCCCAGCCACCAGGATTGTGTATTGACAGGCGCTTATCCTTTTTGGGAGCCTTTTTTTGTACTTTACGAGGGGTTGCCCTAGCCTTTAACACAGGTTCCCTATCTATGCTAGGGGGGGGGGGGTATCGGGGTTTCTAGAACGCTTGGTAGGTGGTTGAGGATCACACTCCAGATCGCTCAGATATGCTCCGAAGTGTTCTGGACACTGCCATTTGTTCTTACCACTCTACTATGCGCCTGAATAGGTAGAGCAGGTAACCCTTGGTTGGTATTATCTAATACGGGGCCTGTTTTATCTGGGTTCATGGCCTCTTCCACTGTTAAGATTTGCTGTTCAATGGCGCCCATAGCTCCCGTTAAGAAATTTAGTAATGACAAACAAGGGCCCTCCCCCGAGTTAGATTGTTTTTTATGCTGAACACTAGGAGCTTTTCTCTTCCCCATTATAAGCAACCTTTAGCAAATTGTACGTAGACAGCCAACAGACTATCCAAGTCTTTAAGTACTTAGTCCAGTTCTCTGCTCTTTACCAAACTTAATAAGTCCACATACAACTAAAGAAGAATGTTCAATTATTGGCGGGAATTTCAGATCGGTAAAGGAAAGGGTTATCCCACAGGATAGTTGCCACACTTAATGCTGGTACACAATACCTCCAGGCGGGAGTCGAAGTCAAAAATGACGTGGCCCGGCCTCTTCCGGTTGATGACGGGCGAAGAGGGGCCCGTCTTGGCCCGGTCTTCGCCCGGGCCGAGCCCGGGCACGCCCCGCGCGCGTCCCGTGCTGCAGGAGATGCTGGCGTCCTTTGTAGCGCTCCGGCGATATCTCGCAGGTGTTGGCCCCAGCGGTCCTTCCCTCGCAGGCCCAGTCAGGGAGCAGCACTAAAGTGCGGATGCAAGGTGCAGGGTACAGGGAGAGGACTAAAGTGCAATCAGTACAGGTTCCGAGTAAAAAGAATGGCGCGTCCCCTTACTAACATTTAATATTCTTTCCTTAGATTAATTAAATTAGTAAGACCCACCTGATCATACCTTAGCCTCAAACATCTTTCTTCTCTCCTTATTATCCTTTTTTTTCCCCTACACACAGAATCAAACCAGCTTATTTGCTTTCTATGTCTAGATTGTGTAACTTTATTACCCTTTCCCTTCCTCTTTAGGACAACTCTAAGGCATTGTACGACCTGATAGATTTTATCCTCAAACCATGAAACCGTCTGATCAATAGCTCCTTCCATGGTTAAATTCTGTTGGAAGCTAGCTAATTTCACTAAATATTCATCAGTTAATTTTGTAGACAGACGTTTTGGGTATGACATAGGTTGAGGGAGGACTCTTTCACAATGACTTATGGGCCCCTCGCTAATTCACAATACAGTGGATGATGATCACTGGACGGTCAGGTTCTATCCTACCATTTAGACTAATTAGCCCCTTTGATCCTAAAAATTTCCCTAGGGCTTCATCTTGTCTATTCTTGGTGCAAATGGGGAAATGTGCTGGCATTATATCATACGCTTTTAGAATTTCTTTAAGCCAAGGGTCTATTTTTTGGGGGTTTAATTTATGGTTAAAATCACCCATGATAATCAACAAATCATTTCCATACTTATCGCTCAAGGAATTTATATCATCCTTGAATAGCCCCATTTCCCTTTTGTACTCCTTTTGAGAGCCCCATTGTATATAGATGTTCACCACAATCACGCGATCATTTAACCTTTCAGAAACCAGAAGGGATAACTCACTAACCATCACCCACTTGCAGGATGTAGTTATCAGCTTCACTTTTTTCGCAATCCTAGTGGAGGTGAGTGTCATAATCCCCCCAGAAGGTCGTCCAAATCTTATTTTGCTGGCAGGTTTATGATGTTGAACACACCCTTCGATTACCGGGGTGTTGTCACATAGCCAAGTTTCCTGCAGGCAAATAATATCTGCCTGCAGTGAAACATATTTTATGCTTTCAGTCTTTTATTGCCCTGTAAATCCATTTATGTTCCATGAAATTATTTTTAGGCTATGCGACAACTCACTTCCCTAATCAATCTCATTAAGGTGGCCAGACTCATTCAAGGCCCACGAGGGTGTGCTTATATAACTGTCTCCTGTACTCCAGTTACCCCAGCTTTCATAGGGCTCCGGGTTCTCTACCACTATGTTGATATTTGCTCTTTCCCCGCGTGTCCCTGCTATCAATCTTGCTTGCCTTTTCCCCAGGCCTGCATGACATTTCAGGAAGGCACTATCAGGCTGGTTTACCCTTTCCACTTCAGCCTCTGGTATTAGCCTTATTCCTTCCTTTAATATTTCTTTTTCAGCATTTAAAATTGCCGTTTTTACCAGCCCTTAGTAGACTTCAACTTTTGTAAATTCCTTGCCTTTATTATTAAGGCTGAATCCTACCTGCCTCAGGTCTTTGGATTCAATTTCTCTCAGGCTTGGGCATTTTGAGAAAGAAAATAGGAGTTGGGAACGATTTAGGGGTACAATTTTCCTTAGCTTTTTCCTCCCCTTCTCTACTTCAAAGGGTTCAAAGTATGTCCACTTTTTGTCACTTGATTCTATTACTTTTAAACCCAAGTTTTTCTTTTCCCTCGTATCTCTCTTTGTATTTGGAGTTTTTGGTCTTCTTCCACCATTCCCTGAATTCTTAGGAGGTTCTTTCTCCCCCGGCAAGTTTACCCATTTTCCCAACCTTTTCTCCTCTCTTTCTGTTTTACGAGTGATTTTTTCTTGGACCCTTTTCCCCCTGTTTCCACCTGTCTCATAGTTGAGGGACTCACTGTATTCCTCCTTTCCCTCCTATTATTTGGGGAAGTTCCTTTTTCTTGTGATGTTGCGTGAGGCTCTTCTCCCTTACCCCTTCCTTTCTTTGGACCCTTTTGTTTTCCCTTTTGCTGAATTTGTTTTCTTAAACGATAACTTGTGTTTGGACGCCTGTACCAGCGGTGATCTCCCCTTCTCCTAATTAACATTGGACATCTAGAAATATACTCTTCATGACAATTATTAATTTGCTCTAATTCCCCTGCTCCACCTTGGATAAAGGTATCAGGCACCGGTCTAACCACAGAAGGCATTAGACCCCTGATACCCTGTAATTCACTTACAGTTTGTTTTAAGCAAATTTCATGGGAATTTAATATTTTATTATTTGATAATGTAACTTCAAGCAGGCCTTGCAAGGTTTTTTGCAACATTAACATTATGTCCAGCATTGAGGCAGAGGGTGTTGCCGATATATCCAAGCCCAATGTGCTATTGCGCACCAGTTCTTCTAGTGACTTGGAACCTTGATTCACCCATTGACCCATACTTTTATCTGCATTTGACCTTGCATCCAAGTCCGTAATATCTTTCTGGTCTTGCAGATCTTTTGAGGTATTCTCCTCGTATTCTACTTCGACGGTACCGGTCGTAGAAAATATCCTTGGAGACGAGGAAAGTCTTGGTTCCAAATTGGTATTTATTTGGCTTAGAATACTTTGGTTAATTAGTGATTCTTCTATGCTTAAAGCACTGTGATCATTAACTTTGTGGGCCATTATCTGTTCCTTATCATAGGCTTGAATTTTTCGGGGCATTGGCAACTTCTTGAAATGTTTGCCCACAAAGTCTTTTATCGATTTTGACAAAAGGCCCCCCCCTTTCACATTTACTTGCGATTTATCGAGTGCCAATTTCTTCTTTGTGGTTTTTTTTTGCGCACTCTTAGCATTCTCCTCCAAGCCTTCCATACTTTCCACTAGAGACCTGTTTAATTCCATTAATTCATTATTCAAAATCGAAAACGGAGGGTCTTTTCTTGCTTTGCTTGTTTTTAGCTTTTTTGGTGCCATCTAAAAAGATGCTGAGTCACGTATTTTATTCCGTAGAAGATTAAAAGGTTATGAGTGAAAGGATGAGAGGATGGGGGTAAGAGTGGTAAATATATGAGGCGAATTGAGTCCAGCCTTAGAATGCTCCAACTCCTTGCCCACACTCAATTACTTAATTCTTCCACTAATTAACAGCATCAGTTACCACCTCCACTTTACCCTGTCCAAAAACTGCTCTCTGGCGTTGCTAAGAAATAGGGACATTAAAGTCAAAGGGGTTTTCCCTATATCCCCAAAGTCGCCTACCTCTGCTGTGGTAAGGAAAGAGGCGATCTATCTGAGAGCAGTTCCTTGGATGCCTATGATGTGCAGTCTTGTGATGAGTATGTGGTGGGAGACCGTATCGAAGGCTGCCAAGAGGTCTAGGCGAATCAGAGCCACAGTCTCTCCTCAGTTGAGTAGTGCTCGGATGTCATCCATAGCCATGATGAGGGCTGTCTCGGTGCTGTTGTTGCTGGGGAACCTGGATTGGGAGGAGTCGAGTAGGAGGTTTCATTCCAGAAGTGAAGAGAGTTGTTGATTGATGGCTTTTTCTAATACTTTGGGCGGGAGCAGGGAGATCAGTCGGAAGTTGTTGAGTTCGCTGGGGTCTTCCGATGCTTTCTTTAGTAGGGCGTTGACGTCTGTGTGTTCCCAGTCCTTGGGGAAGGTGGCAGTGGCAATTGAGGTGTTGAACAAGATGGTGAGTACATTGCTGATTCTGGCTTTGCCTATGTTGAAGGTGTTGTGAGGGCATGGATCGATTGGGGCCCCTGAGTGCACCAGGTTTATGATAGAGGTGATGTCCTGTGGGGCGAGCTGGCTCCATTCGGTTAGTTGGAAGTCTGTGGTGGTAGTGGGGTTGTTGTGAAGCTTGAAGAAGTAGGTTGCCTTGGGCTGGGATTTGAAGTTTCTGTAGATGTTGCGATCTTGTCACAGAAGTTTGCAAGGTTGTCGCAGAGTTCCTGTGAGGGAAGTAATGTTTGTTTCAGCTGAGGGGTTGGAGAATTCTTTGACAATGTCGAAGAGTTCTTTGTTGTTACTGGAGCTTGATTTAATGCGTGAGGCTAAGGCCTTTTTCTTTGATTCTCTCAACTGTGGTATAGGTTGAGGGCTGTCTTGAAGGCGGTCTTTTCGGTTGTGTCTTTGCTGGTGTGCCATCTCCTTAGCAGTTGTTTACAGTGTCGTTTAGCATTTCTGAGGACTTAAATGTGTACCAGCTAGCCTGTTTGGTGGACCTTCTGTGGGTGTTGTTGCCAATAGGAGTGATGCTGTTGGTGCAGTTAGTGATCCAATTGTTGAAATTTCTGACACTCTGGTCTAGGTTGTTAAAGGAGATGGGGTGGGTGGTGTTTAGGGCATTGATCAATGTGTGCTTTGAGACTTTGCTCCAGCTGTGGTGGGGGCACTGGGCAGACTGGGGGCAGAGGTCTGTGAGCTGTTGATGTTGAAGTGGATGATGGAGTGGTTGATCCATGTGAGTTCCGTGGTGTGGCTGTTCCGTGGTGTGGGTGTGATGTGGTCGCTGGAGGTAAAGATGGGGTCTAGCCTGTGGCTTGCAGTGTGCGTGGGATTGCGGATGAGTTGGGTGAGTCCGATGTTCATGCTGTCGAGGAGATTGGTAGTGTTTATGTCATTGTGGTCGTCAAGATGAAAGTTGAGGTTGCTGAGGAAAATGTAGTTGTTGGGGTCTTTGGGGAGGGGGGCAATGAAGTTGGCCATTAAGTTGCAGAAGGCTGGATGTGGTCCTGGAGGATAGTAGGCAAGGGTTCCCCTGATGGTGGTTTTGCTGTCTGTTTGGAGTCAAACGTTGAAGCGTTTCATGGCTGGGGTGATGTAGTCATTTGTGGTGGTGCATTGGATGGATTCCTTGTATATGATGCCAGGCTTGTTGATGCGGTCCCAGTGGGTGATCTTGTATCCTTCAGGTACTGCGGTGGCAATGTTGAGCACGGAAGTGGGGTTCAGCCAGGTCTCAGTGAGGAAGAGGCTGTGAGGATGGAGATGAGGTCCCAAATGTCGGTGGAGTGTTTGCATAGTGAGTATGTGTTGAGAACGGCGCATGCGAGTTGGTATTTTTGTTCAGGTGGTGTCTGTGGTGTGTTCGGGGTGGGGCTGATCGGTGGGCTGGTTTGTGTGCTATGGTAGGTGAAGTGGCAGTGGGTGCAGGTGAAAGGTCCTATTGTGGAGCGTAGGTCGGTGCGGTGGCAGTTTTTGTTGAGTAGTCCAGGGTCGAGGGTGTAGAGAATGGCAATGGTGGCAAACAGCAGGGGCGGGAGGGCCAGGGGTTATGGCGCACATGCACGCGTCCAACTGTAAAAAGACTTGTGCTCTGGCTGAACGGTGGCGCAACTCTCATGTTACAACTGCTGGAAACCTCTCCAGTGAAAAAGAAGAGGATTGGCCACTGCATGCCAAAGAGAATTTGCCACTACATGCTGCAGATGATTGCAACTTGATGGCAAAGATGATGTGACACTACAAAATGAAAGTGTTGTGAGTCCCACCCATATCACTTCCGGCTTAACAAAACAATTGTGTGAGTAGGGTCAGAATGGGGCTGGGTAGCATGGCTGTTCTTTGCTAAAACAGGACTGGCCCTACTCATACTATGGTGCTACCCTGAACTTCCTCTCCTTAGCCTGGCCCGCAAGCCACTTCTCTATAAGTAATACATATGTAAGCAAGTCTAGATAGAAAGTAGATGTAAAAGATGTAGTTAATTCTGCAGTACTGATACAGTGCATTCAACACCTAAACACATCTTGCAGGGATCCCGTGTGGTGGAGAACAGAAAGAGCCCTGATTATCAACTCTCGAATCCTGAAGCAACAAGTAAAAAACATATGTGCTCCTCTGTCAGACAACCACACTCCTTTGGCATCCTACCCATCCTCAAGCCCCACACAATGTTTTTCTCTGCCTCTATAACAGCCACAAACTTGGTGGTTTACATTACTATGCAAAAGTGCATTTTAAATTGTGCCTGTCATGCTGATTTAATCACCTGGGTACAAAAGAGACTGGAGGGGGTAATACAGGAAGTGAACACTACTAGCCATCATTGAGTCGCGGACTGAGTTTTTGGCAGTACATATTCAATTGTTAATATTATTGCAGTGGATGAGGAAATGAATAGACAACAGGGGAATGAAGACAGTCTGGCCAAGGGAGAAATTCAGGTAAGGTAAGGTGGAAAGGAGATAGTAAGGTGTGGCAAATTAAATCTAAAGTTGCTACATTTGTTTGAAGGGACTGATCAACTGTACTTACAGTTCACCTCACAAACAGTAGACCATCATAGGGAGCATTAGGTGAACATCTAACACAACTACAGGCGTAGTAAGATTTACTTTGGCCTTTAATATGACCTTCACTGTCTAGCAAAGAACACTCTCTGGGGCATATTCTCAAGGACTCATCGCCGATTTATCGGCACTTTAGCGCCGCAAAAGTGGCGATAGATTTATCGCCCTATTCACAAGCTGGTGCAAACTGCCGATATCGCCAGTTTACCAGCGATAGCTGCCGCAAAAAACATCACCACGGATGAGTGCGACAACTAACGCTAATGATATGCAGAGTAGGCGTTCCCGTGCAAAAACACACGGAAACACCACTTCGCGAGATTCTCAACGACCAGTCAGATCTGCGATGCGAACCAAGAACAGGCGATAAGGCGCGTTAGCAGCAGGGATTTAACACCTGCCTTTTACTGGTGTTAAGCAGGACGACCAACTGCAGTAGAAAGGGAGCCCAGCCCAGAGCCACATCTGAAGACCAACAGATGCCATGGAGACACTGATCATGCAGCTCGGAGACCCAAGAGGGCCACAACACCCACCGCCACCACCCCCAGGCACCCCCCCCCCGGACTTCCCTCCCACCGGATTACCACCTAGGCAGTGCAGGACAGCGGACGACCCTAAAACGCACCAGCCCCAGAGACTCAACGCCAGAGGAAGCCATTGGCCAACACAGGCTCAAAAGGACAACCATCCTCCGCATCCTGACCCACATTGCCCACAGGCTGACGGTACCAACACAGCGGACAACCTACATCCCCCCGCAGACAAAGCTGCTGGCTGTGCTGCACCTGTTGGCCCCTGGTACCTTCCAACTAACAACTGCCCGAGTCGGAGGAGTCACACAGCCAGCCCCATCAAACTCCCTCACACATGTCATGGATGCATGTCCACAAAAGCAACAGCGGGCCCCTGTATCCGCACCTCACGATAGTTCTAATTCGTAGTGTACCTGCGCAACCAACCCCAACACCAGCCGTGCTAGACGCCTCCGTGCCCCAGACCCAAGATCGCAGTAACCGAAATGTGGGTGCGCCAGGTCATGAAGTCCAGCAGTCAACAGTAGTGTAAAAACAGAACTTTATTACAAACACATAAATCAACAAAACGAAAAGCTCAGCCAACGCGTTCCATTCCCAACGGGGAACTTCAACAGGGCAACGTGTCTTCAGAAACCTGTGGGAGAAATGGTGACAATGGTCAAACTTCCGTATAGTCACATGCCTAATCTGGTACAGTGTACTGCACTTGGAAAAACCGGAATGCTCACAGGCCTGATAAACCATAATGAGAAGACTGTAACAGAACTACGTGTGGCCGTAACCGTCGTAGGAATGAAGAGGAAGGTAACGACCACACAAACTGCTGTTACGGTCACATCATGCAGGACTAATGATACCTGAAAGCATCACGGTGTGTGTCAGCTCGATACCCCTGCCCCTCACTCCCACCACACTGCGCAGGAACATCTTGAGACCACGCAAGGGAACTACGCCATAGCTGGCGTCACGCACGTGTTGGGGGAAATTCACAGCACACGTGTATGACGTGTGCCCCCTGCCGACACTGCACACAATCACCGCAACAGCAACCACACGCATGCCATCACTGTGCATACAAAAGTGGACCACCGTGGCCTGTCCACCAATGTCGTCGCAAACTCCCCAGGCAGAGTGCATGATCCCCACATGTCCGCAAGTCCGCCACCAACCAGCGCTTTGAGGATGGCCCACATGGAAATGCACTGCCCATCGCAAAGTACCAACTGAACACACCACACACCTCAACTCCACAATCCCCCAACTCACAACTGTGGGAATGCACACGTAACCAATCCACCACCAAAGTGACTACTGCGTGTGTCTCAGTCTCCGCCACAACCTGTCCATAGGCCTACACACACGTGGCCGACCACCTTCAACGGGCACATTCACACTGGAGACGAGGTGGCTACGTCACAAACCAACCCACGCACATCACGATCATCGCATGCAGGGTCGTGTCAGCAAGGGTGGCGCCCCCCACCCAGCCACGAGTCCGCCGCCGTGACCGGTGGTGCCTGTGCGATCCTGTGCGCCTGATGCACCCCAGCCCTGGTCTCCAGACTGGTCCTCTGCCCAGCAATGACTGGCCGCCCCTGCGCACCCAAGACTCAATACTCACCAGACTTGCTTGATCACACTAGTAGTAGAGCGGACGCCTGTCCGCAAGGCTACCTTCTTTCAGATTTTGTAATTGAACACATCTAGTGTTCCCTAGCCAGCCTGACCAGGCTTACTAGGGCAGTCGATATGTCAGAAAAGGAAACACTATCCTTTAGCGAGGATCACATTCAGAAACTTATCTCAGACCCCACTTTGTTCGCCACAGTCTCACTAAGTAACACTGCCAAACAACAGAATGCTTCTGAGAAACTCATTAGACTACAGAAAAAACATATTAGAACAGAACTTCACGGGCACTTTTTAGTAGAACACCTAAAAGCGGGTACCATTCCCTGGGGACTTCAGGTTAAGAATGTCCCAGTAATTTTTACAGAGGATCCACAATACAAAAAGGGCTTCAGTTATATCAGCACCAAGTGCAGCTGTGACTTGATGGTCCATTCTGTTGAAACTGCTCGCAGGATTTGCAAAAAAGAGGCAGAGGAAATAGAGGAGCAATTACAGGCAATAAAAGACAACCACACGACAGCGGAGGCAAAAGCTCTAATCGAAAAAATCGAAAAAGATATTGCTGCCTTCAAGGACCATACAATCAACTTTAAGGTGAACAAAGAAATCCTTTAACATTGAGAGTGCATATCCATATCTTAAGGATGACTTTTATACAAAACCAGATTCTAGAAGATTTTTATCAGAGTACCAGGGGAGATCTAAACGTAACTTTTTGACTTTTTCGGAAACGTCATCCTCTGAGTCAACAGGAACAGAAGAAGTCTTTTTTAGGGGATGGTCAACAGAAACCCCCAGGGAGATACAAACCACAACCCTGGGAAATAAGAACATGGAGACAGTATTACAAATCATGAAGAAATCATCGATCATAAACCTTTCAGATATGATCCTAACAAAGGAACAAACAGAGGTTCTGGAACTAGGGCTTTCTTTTGTCCCTGGGGTCACCATGGATTTTACAAAGGTCAAGATGGAAATCTTAGAACTGTTCCGTAAGATACGTTTAAAGGTATTCTCTATCAATAAAGAGGACAATATACGTCCGGAGGCCTCTGGACTATGAAATAAATCCATGTTCTGCCCACCATCACACAGTTTACCGAAGAATATTGTTGCATTTGAACATGCAGTATTGTCCCTACTTGATGTTCTTGAAAAGAAGAGAGTGCATGTTACAAGAAACATCTTGCAAGAACATAAACAAGCTATAACTGCATTGAAGGAACAACAAACAGCAGTAATTAAGCCAGCGGATAAGGGCGGGGCCGTGGTAATCTGGTCCCTGGAAGCTTATCTAGCGGAAGGAAGAAGCCATGTGCAGAATCCTCTTTGGTATCGATGCATTTCACAAGATCCGACAAATGACATTTCTCAGGAAATTTCAAATGCAGTTACCGAGGGCATTGAGCAAGGAATACTAGGACCAAGAGAATCTGAATATTTGATCAAAAAACATGCAAGGGTGCCCTTACTCTATTTTCTCCCCAAGGTGCACAAGGACGCAACCAACCCACCAGGCCGTCCAATCGTGTCTGGGTGTGATTCTATTCTAGAACCACTGTCTAAGTATGTAGACGTTTTTTCAAAACCATTTTTGCAGGAAGTTCCATCATACCTGCGGGACACCATGGATTTTGTAAATAAAATTGAAGGTTTTCCTTTTGATCCGGATATCAATTTATTAGTTACAATGGACGTGTCATCATTGTACACACAAATTCCCCAACAAGATGGACTCGACGCGATGGAGTTATTTTTGGAATCCAGACCCAGACCACATCGGGTACCAACGGAGTTCATCCTAAAATTGGCATCGATCGCACTGAGGAAGAACTTTTTCAAATTTGATAATGAATTCTTTATCCAAGTCAAAGGTACTGCCATGGGCTGTCCATTCGCGCCGGAGATGGCAGTTCTGTATATGGCAAAATATGAAGAACAATTTGTGTATCATAATAATCCATACATTGCTCATCTCAAGCAGTGGTACAGATATATTGATGATGTTTGGTGCCTGTGGGAGGGGCCCCAAACTATCCTTAAAGAGTTCCACACATGGCTGAATGATTGCAGCCCGGATATCAAATTCAGCTTAGAATACAGCAATCAAAGCCTTGCATTCCTGGATGTTAATGTAAAAACTTCACCCAGTGGTCTGATCACTACATTACACACAAAATCTACAGATAAAATAATGCCCTTCACTACAGAAGTTACCATCCCCAAAATCTCAAGAATACCTTGCCATTTGGCCAATTTTTACGCTTAAGGCGTAATTGTTCACGACGTGAAGATTATGAGTTACATGCAGAAGCGCTTGTCAACAAACTTACGGAAAGGGAGTACCCTAAGAAACTGTTAAAACATTCTCTTAAAAGGGCATGGTTCACCCGTAGGGAACATCTATTAACTAAAAAAATCAAGCCTCCCACTGATCGCATTGTTTGCGTGTCCACGTTTGGGCCTTACACACAACCCGTGAAGAAGATCATACGTAATAATTGGCATTTAATTGAAGGAACCATACCCAATATCGGGCCACCACTCTTTGCTTTAAAGAAGAACAGGAGCATTGGGCAACAAGTGGTTAATTCATCTGGCCAACATAAGAGACCAGCCACACTTAGTACCATGTTCAATCTTCCACCGGTTCAAGGGCACCATAAATGTGGAATGTGCTCGGTGTGCAATTCAACCACAGACGGGAGCTTATTCACTGATGGCCAAAGATACTGGCGCCATAATGAATTTACGAACTGCAGATCAAAAAATGTGGTGTATGCCGTCACGTGTCCATGTAAAAAAGTTTACATTGGAAAAACTTCCCAAGAAGTGCGGCAGCGCATTGTGCAACATCGCTCACGACTCAAGAATAATATTCTTACTGCCCCAATGGTCGAACATTTCACAGCCTCAAAAACACAAATTTGATGATTTCACATGGACTGTACTGTCTCTGATAAAAAAGAACAATCAAAGAGGGGGTGACCCCGAAACACTACTGGCCCAGAAAGAGGCATTTTTAATTATGAAATTTAACACGGCCTTGCATGGCTTAAACGAGCTTTCTGAAATCACGAAATTGTAGACGAATAAGTATCATCTTTAATTCACACGAACTACATGGTCCACAATGCCCTGGGGCGCATGACCTTTGATTTCCTCTTCCAGGTCGATTTAATAACTGTCCCTGAGTCTGCCTCGACCCTGCTTGCTGAAATCAAATGAGCGTGATGGAGTGAGAAGCCCCCTTTTTTCCAAATCGTAAATTAGAGGCAAGTTATTTTCTGCCGTTCTGTTAGATACGCTGTAAGAATAAGTGGATGTAACAACCCTTACTGAGTGCACGCTTTGTTCCGTTTTGGAAACAGACAGGAATTTGTACACGCAGATTCGACAGAAGAGCAGTTTCATTCACTGACGGCGTCTGCCGAGTAAAAGGTAACATTGTATCTAATGTCAGCGTTTTAGCGCCGCGCACAACAACGTGCGCATGATTCTAATCGCACATAGAGCCCTGACAATTGTCTCACTTGTTGACTTTAGAAATCGGACACACACCAGACCGTTCCACAGAGTTCTAACACACTTGATGATTTTAAGGTAGGGATACCTGCACTTCTGTCTTACGCTCATTGTGATTAGTGTCTTTCGTTCCAATACACCATAGATCTAATGCCTCAATGTCTAACTCTTTGTAGCTTCACTAACGAAAAAGAATAGAAGTACAGACACCGGACAGCAGCTTCCTTTGATTAAATTCCACATCTCAACTAAGGTATAGACAACATCTATTTGACCCTTAAGTACTGGGGGAACACTGTGGGGTAGGTCTCACAGCACTGTTTGTTTTTTAATTTTATAGAGCCCAAGACCGAGTCCGAGCCCTGAAGAGAATCCCGGAATCACAAGGGATTCGAAACGCGTTGGCATTTGAGCATGGGGGACCGGCGATAGGGTGTGCCATGAGGGAATTGGTTAAATAACATTCCCTCCTAGTGTTGACAACACCTGGTAGTGACATCTGTATCCCCATTCTCTCACAGGCAGGACATTAGAAATTTATTCAAAAATGAGTTAGTGTCCGCCTAGTGTATCATTCCAACTTTAGGACTGGTTAAATTTCAGGCTTGTACATATAAGTCATTGATGTTTGTTTGTTATCATTTATGTGTTGTATGCATTTCTCACTTTCAAATTATGTATTTAAATGTAATGTTATTGTGTCATGTACTAATGTGTCATTCCTTTTAAAAGACATGTTTAATTGACTTTTGAATGTTTTTTTGAAAAAAGTAAATTAAGCTGAATAAAGCTTATAAACTTTAGAATTAATGGTCTAAGGTTTATCGGATTCTAATCGAATACCCTCCCTGGATACCTTATTTGTTATTCCAATATATGGGAGGTCCAGTCCAGGGAGTTACGGGCCCAAGCCTTGCTTGATCACACCTGCCGCCACCGGCGTGTCTCCAAGAGAGCCCACCACGTGCCGGTGCATCCTCCTCAGCCGATCGCTGGATTCCCCGCCACAGGCCCCCAGTGCACCCTGCGGCACCGCACCGCGGAGTCATGTGTGTGCTGACTGCTGCCTGCATGTACACTGCGGTCCAGCAGGGCACACTGTTCAATTTGAGTCTTGATTCGCTGGATGCCGTATTGAGGCCAACGCATCATCGCAGGCTGCACACCCGCTCAGCTCTTCAGGTGCCACTAACCCTGTGCAATGCAAGTCATCGTCACATGGCGGTAGGCCCCTGCCAGCCGCAGTGCAGCGGGTGCCACTGACCCTGTGCAACGCAAGTCATCGTCACGTGGCGGTAGGCCCCTGCCAGCCGCAGTGCATCAGGTGCCACCAACTCAGTGCGACACAAGTCATGGACCCTTCATGATTGGGTTGCGTGGTGCGGACGCCATCATGTCATCTCCGGCAGTGGGGAATGTGACGTGCTAGGCCCCTTTTATTGGCAGGGTCACATGTCCTGTGACGCCTGTGCTGGATGGGTGTGGTGTGGGTGTGAACCAGCCCTTAGGGAGTGGCTGTGGCATGCTGACAACTAGACCAGTGATCAGCAGATCACTACAGGGAAGACCTGGGACATGTAGCTTTGTCGTCCCCCCCTCTGAGCGTAAGCGGAGTGGACTGGCCTGGTGTATGGCAGGCCAGCATAGGGGTGGGAACAATGAGCCCGGGGCTCTGGGCGTGCTTCAGTTCTGGGCTGGACAAGGAAGTAACTGATGCTTGTGTCTCTGTTGTAGTGTCTACGCCACCCGGATCGCAATCGGCAATGTTGCAACCTGTGACTCAAGTCCCACGACATGAGCAACATGGACTTAAGGGGGAATCACTGATCCTACATTCATCCATACTCTCATACTTGAATGATCAAAGGCATGACACATCTGTGGGATTCTGAATGTTTAATTCACATCCAGTGGAGTGTTGCAGCTGGAGCAGTACAGGGCCATGCAAACCCCACTTCACATTATTGGCCCGTGGAGGGCCAGCCAGAGTCCTTCAGGGAATGACAAGTACATCGGAAGAGGAAGAGTTCAGTCCGCAGTCTGATCGCTGTGTCATTGGTAACCAAACAGAAAATGGCAGTCCATGTCGAGGTCCAAGGTGAGTGTCGTAGAGTGTATCGGGGGACAGTGGAAGGTGATGATGCCAAGGGCAGAACCAAGCAGAAACAGGCCATATGGCGGAGATGAATGCTACTGCCTCCTCCTTACCAGTAAGGTTGATTCACTCGCATCTTCGTCCTCTGATGTCACATGTGCCTCACACGTGGGTGGTGGTGGATTGCCTGCCGCACTGTGAGGCACTGACACATCAGGGGGCGGAGATGTGGATGTAGAAGCAGCAGCAGCATTCATCTGCGCAAGGCCTTGAGGCAGCAATGCCATGACGATATGCTGCAGGGCATGGAAGGTCCCAGTCACATCTCGCTGGTGTGCAGCCGTGGCAGCCATTCTTTCCGCCATCATCGCTCCATGTTCTCCATGAGCCCCCGCATCTGTCTCAACTCCCGGCTGACATCGCTGGAGCCACTCTGACTGGACAGTTGTTCTTGTCTCAGTATCATGACTCCAGCGATGTCAGCCATGGATCGTTGGAGAGCATGGAGCGGACTGTGGGTGTCCGTTAGGGACTGTAAGTGGTCCCTGATGGTACTCAGATACCCATGTATGGCATCAAGTTTTGCTGCCATGAGGTCGAACCCCACCCGCACCTGATCAGCCATCTTCTCCTGGACCTCTAACACACGGCGTTGGAAGGCCATTTGTTGTTCGTGGGGGTCCTGGGAGACAGCCGGGGTGGTAGGTGCTTCCTGCTGTGTGGTCTGTGCAGGGGGTGGGGTCTCCTCGATGCAGCTGGGCTGCCCTGCTCCTGGAGGTGAGGTGCCGTAGCTGTCCATGAACTCTTGGAGGGCGTCGGTGTCGAAGGTGTGGAGGTCCTCTTCGTCATCAGTGAAGAGCTGTTGGGTCTGCTCTGCAGGAGGTGTTGGTTCTCCCTCTGCAATGTGAAGGGGAGATGCAATTTCACATTGTGTTCACATGTATGTTGACGCATTGTACAAGTTTACATACAAACTGCATGGCAATGTACATTGTGACTGTTTGGGAGGAGGCTCCCTATTTGATGCGGGACAGTGGACATTTCGACAACATCACGGATGTGTGTTTGTACTTGTACATTATCACCTCACATTTCCCTGCTATGCCAAATGTGATTGACCAGTTTCTACACACAAGCGGCACCAGTTGTGTCATTTGTTCTGTTGTGAACGTGTTGCAGTTCATACCACATTGTTGTCAATGTTGATGTGCTCTGAATGTTATGTGTGTGTGCTGCATTTTGGGAGAGTTGCCCCTGCAGCTCTGATTTTGCTGCCCCTTATCCCTTTCAGGCAGTGTGCCTTTGACTTCTGTGCTTATACATTGCTGAGATGTTGCATACTTGGGTAAATTGGGCTCTTGGTGGGAGTCGGGACTCTGGGGCATGGTTTGTCCGCAGATGTGTTGTTGACGTCAGGGGTTTTTTGTGCACGTGGATGTGTCAGAGTGTAACCTGCTCCTTTACGGATGTGGTCCACACTCAGCCACCTCAGTGTCGTGGCGTGCAACATGTCATGATATATTGACTGCAGCCATGCTATTCGTCATGCAGTGTCACTTGCATTGTCAGTGTGGCTCACAGACACGCCGCTTTGCTGGGTTTGGCACATGTGCATGGGTTGGTTGTGGGATTGGTGATGTGTGGGAAGGGTCCCCTCTGGGCAGATAGTCGACGGGGGCATACTTGCTGTTTCTAGGTGTGCTGCAGTGTGCCAAGGGGATCAGGGACATGATCCAGAGTCATTGTGGGTGTGCACTGTGCTATACTTAATTGTGCATGTGTGACATTGTGCCCATCTCCCCCTGTCCCCCCAGTCCCTGGTTGTTGAGCAGTGTCCGGTGCCCCAACTCCTGCCACCGTCTCCACACTGATGACTGTGGACACCATTTCCTCCATCTCATCCAGCTCCTCCTGTAGCGCTGGACTCCCACCTCCAGTCTGCATTGCTGCCTTCTGGTTGTTTCCGAGTTTCTGCTTGGTCTTGCGCGTCACATCATTCCAGCACCTCTTGAGCTCTTCCATTGTCGTCCTTAGCACTCCGACTGCATTCACATTTTTTGTTGCCAATGACACAGTGGAGGTGACGAACAGTTGTTGATGGTGTTCTATCACCTCCGTGATCAGGATCCTGTTTTCCTGCGGACTGAACCGCGTCTTCCTCTTCTTCTTGTCCTTGCCCTTCCCTGTCCCCGAGGTCCCAGGCTGCTCCTCCGGGGGGCTTGTGGGGATCTGGCCGACCTCTGTACCTGCTCCGGCTGCCTCCATTGTGCTTCTCTGTAGTTCGGTTTTTGTTTGTGTTTTTTTTTTCTGCTTTTGTAGTGATTTTTCCCGCCTGACATGTGTGATTTGCAGACCTGGCGCTGCTTTTCGCTGATTGTCTTATCGCGGTTGGGCCCATCGCAACTTTTTTTGCGTTCGGGTTTGGATATTCATCGCCGTCCCGGTAATGTTATCGCGGACATTTGACGCGTTATCGGGAGACTATCGCATGTTACCGCCGTGTTGAAAATACGACGTTAACACAGAGTTATTTTCCCGCTATAGATGGCGATATGAAAACTTGCGTTAACCTATTTTGGCGATATTTATCGCACGTTCTTGAGAATATCCCCCTCTGAATTTGCCAGTGGTCATGTGCCTTATGACCAGGTAAAAATGCACATTCTGTTGTAATAAAAATGTTACCTGGGATTCAGGAAGGCACTTGAATTGATTCAGTCCTATCACACCCTCGTCATCAAAGGT
The DNA here is from genome assembly GCA_963921515.1 of Calotriton arnoldi. Taxonomy (NCBI): domain Eukaryota; kingdom Metazoa; phylum Chordata; class Amphibia; order Caudata; family Salamandridae; genus Calotriton; species Calotriton arnoldi. The sequence continues at coordinate 25,728 of CAWUFW010018930.1, read as the reverse complement.
CAATGGCCTTCCTGGAAACAGATGTGGAAGTGGGCACCATAAGTGGTCAATGGAGTTTGCTGACTACAATGCATATGAGGCAGCTTCAGATGGTGCTCTTGTTATCCTTTCGAAATGGTACCAACGTGGTCACCTTCATCTCTGACACAATACTATCATCCATTTACTACCCCCTGGAGACAACCGAAGTTGTGGATGTGAAGTGACTCCTGCACCAAGCTTCCTCGATCTGGCCAACTACAACTTCCCTATGGGCACTGGGAATTGGCACATTTCGTGGGAATGCACCTGACCGGACACTGCATTCTCAGCAGAGAGGGCATGAAGTCATGTAGGATTTCTACCTTGAGCCCAAGGCACCTTTTGTATAGGGACACTCTTTTGTCCACAGTCCCAAGATAAAACTGTGACTGCCTGGCAAATTCCCATGGACCCCATCCTGTACAATGATAGTGAAATAATAAAGACAGAAAACTATGTTGTGGGATTCCTTCTTCTCCTGGGGACGAAGGGGGTGGGGGTGTTTGTGTTTCCACTAAAATTGTTTCTTCATCAGTGGCGGCTCGCAAAGGGAGTGCTGCGGGAGGTGGGGCTGGCTGGGGGAGGGGCTGGGTGGGGGAGTAGTGGAGTCGAACATACGACGGGCAGGAGTAAGGTAAGTAAATAAATAAAACTATTTACTTTGCACTCGCTGCATCGCCAACTCGGCGATGCAGCGAGCACAAGGTAAATAGTTTTATTTATTCATAATGTTCTCCACAATCACAGTGCCTTAGGAAGTAACAGGATATATATGCTGTATGGCAAAGAAAGTGTTCAAGAGGAGCGGTCAGGGGTTTGTAGAGGAAATAGTGGACAGGAAGTGGAAAGAAAAAGAGGGGCAAAATGAAGAACTAGAGGGACTAAGGGCCATCGAAGATCCTTTCAATTGTGCTTGAAGAAGCACAAAAGAAGGGATGTGGAAGATAAATGAAAAACACAAAGGTGCCCATAAAAAAATTTGTGTTTGTATGTGTGTGTGTGCAGATCTAAACTTGCGTCGTATGACCTTCTGACCAGTGCTTCTCTCCTCAATTCCAGGAAAATCTGTCCAGTTCGCTTTTTATTCTGTGTTGATCCTGGAAGAATACAAACTGGTAGTTTCTGCTTTGAAGATTTGCTGTCCCTGCATGTTGTGTACCATATACCACTGCAGAAGACTGAACTATTAAGCATTTTACTTACTGTTGTGCTTTGGGAAGCTGGAAATGGTTGAACACCTGTTAAGCAGTAAAACACTATATTTGCTCAGGCCTCATCTTACGGCAACCCAGATGACTTCTTGCAGCAGAGACTTGTATATACAGTGGCTGTGTTTTTAGTCTCCGGAAAAGTCTGGTGGTTGATATTCTCTGTCATTCAACACACTATCTCAGCGCATCCAAATAAATGTGTCTTCTGCTATTACCTGACTAAAGTGATTTTAACAACACCTTGTTTCAGCTGCTATTTGGTCCTTGCTGCTTTTGCTGTACGCCCTCTGTCTTGCAGCTAATCAGATCTTCCTGTTATGGTAACATCCAGACAAAGTGTACCATCCCTTGAAACAGACAAAACCTTAGAGAGTGAACTCTAGTCCAGACTTTCTCTGGACGAGTCCACTTTAGTCCTCTGGTCCCTACTTCCTCTCTCTCACTATATTCCCTCAGGAAGGGCCCGTGCAGGTAAGAGCGGTGGGGCGGGTTGGGGTGAGGGGGACTTGACAGCTGACGATGAGGGAAAATTAAATAAATATTTAATTTCCCCTTGTCATCGTCTGTCGAGTCCCCCCCACCCCGCCCCACCGCCCACCGCTCTTACCTGTATGGGCCGCTCCTGCATTCCCTGTTTCTCCCCGTTTCTGTATCTGGGGATATGTTCTCTCTTGTTCATCAGCACAGATATTTAGAGACATTTGGGGCTTTCAGTGGTGCTTGGCACCACATGGTTTAGGAAACATAATCCTCAAATTGATTGGAATATACAAGAGTTAAAAACAGTTAATTCAGCTTACTGTGAAGCTCATTATTTCCCTAAGTCAACTAAGAAAAGACCCAGGGGCAGATTTACTAACAAGTCACGCAATGCAGCAAGACAGCTTGCTGTGCTCAGGTGCGTGACAGGGAGAGGGTTGGAATGCGCCACATCTACCAAAATATGGCGCATTCCTGCCCACTCCCTGTGCTGGCTCACTGAGTGCAGACTAGCGCTTTCAGTGGTCCCTCAATACAGAGACCTGACAGTTTGTCAGGCCACTAAATGGACCCATCTGAGAGTACCATTCAAATGATGACTCGAGCTATTACTAAGATCCAGCTTGAGGCTGTTCGTCAAGAGTGAACTATTTTGCTTAACGGATTGAATCAATTAATATTTAGTTCAAGTAATGCTACACCACCCTCAGCACATAACAACAACCCCTGAGTCAGGGCCATTAACGCAGTAAAAGTTGCAAGTAGTAACGCTGGAGTGAGTCATAATTTACCGGACACTCCTAATTTGGCATTTGTCTCTTTGGATAAATTGAGAAAGAAGAAGAGATCCTCATACTTTGGGATGGTTTTTTACTCTCATATCTTACTAAAGACACTTTGATGTGTGGTATGCCATTTACTCTGAATCAGAGTCCCCTATTGTTTAGTTGGACTCAATTCATGGTGCAATTTACCATCATTTTCAGAAACAAACATACAACCCAATCGCCACCCACTGGTTTGCTAATTTTAGACAGGGCTATGAGGGCCTAATGATTTACATCAGCCATTATCAACACCTGGATTCTGAGGCTGCCTGGATGAGAAAGTCAGAACCCTCAGACTTTTATCAGGGACTCAGAGATGAATTGAAAGATGCGCTAGTAGTGAAGTGATCAACCATGTACTGAGCATTGATTTAATGTTACAGATCAAGGCACAATAACTCAAGAAAATGGAGCATATAAATCATACTTGATCCTGGCGAATCAAACCACCTGCAAATAGTGAAAGTACATCTCTTACTGAAGAACCCATGCAAATTGGGAAATCACGAGAGACTCTGTCAATCGAAGAATGTGAACAACGTAAGATGACAGGACTTTGCATTGACTGTGAAAAAGCAGGACATTTGGCAAGAGCTTGCCCACAGTACCATGGAATTGATTCAGTCCTTCCCAGAATCATGGACCCAGTTACAGGCTCACACATTACTGAAGTGTCTGTTGTAGACACAACCCATTCATTTTTGTAAGTCATGAGTGCCACTTTTCGAGGAGTGATCATGGTACTAGCTCTTGTTGACTCTGGAACAACCAGATGTTTTATGGACAATCAGTTTCAAGCAGTTCGACAGAATCCTATGAAGGAAAACCAATAAAGGAAGAAATTCAAGGAATTGACCGCTCTCACATCCAGAGCTGTGTGCTTCAAGACTCTTCCATTACACATGGCTACTCAGACTAGGCATGAACAGCGCGGAGTCCCCCCCAGCCATCCCATCACCGGACGAGTGCCCAGGGGGAGGAAGGGGAGTCTGGAGGTCTGGAGCCCCGGAGAGGCCTGCGGGGCCGTTTGAAGCCCCCTAGAGAGAGGTTGAGACGCAGGGCCTGGCGGTCACGTGCTGACCTCCCCATAGGTGAAATTCTCGCTTGTGGCGATCTGGAAGGTGGAGAGGCAGCCCCGAGCAGACCAGACCCCCTGTCCCCATATGCCACCCAAAAAGGCCACTGGCAACAAAGTCTCCAACTACTTTGCTCTGCCTGGCGCAGGGACAGCTAAGGAGGCAGAGGCGCATTCGGGGGTATGGGGAGGTCGAAATGGGAGCTGCAGAAGGGGCGGGTGTTTATACAGTGATATATGGCAGTTAATTTTCTTTCCTGGAATGTCATGGGGCTCAACTCCCCTAACAAGAGACAGAGCCTATGGAAGTTCCTAACTGACCACCAGATTCTGATAGCTGCCCTACAGGAAACCCATTTAAAGAAAAGTGAGGAAGTTCGGTTGAAACACAAACGGTACCTGCAGATCTTTCGCTCCTCGGACCCCACGAAGCAAAATGGAGTGGCTCTTCTCTTCAATTCCTCGATCCCCTATAACCACCAAGCTACTAAAACAGATGCGGCAGGGCGTTTTCTGATGGTTCGGGGGGAGATCAGGGGTCGATCCTGCACCATTGCCACAATCTATGCACCTAACACAGGGCAACTGGACTTTCTGGAGGCCTTTTTAACAACACTAGAGGGGTTTGCCTTGGGAGACATTCTATTGTTGGGGGACTTCAACCTCATATGGGACCCCGCATTAGACACGACCCATCCTCACAGGGCAGCAGGAGGGACATTCAGTAGGGCCCTCAAAGTCTCTCTTCAGCGTTTGGGCCTACTAGACGCTTGGAGGGAAGCCCACCCCTCGTCAAAGGACTACTCTGTTTTTTCTCATTCCCACAGAACCTACTCTAGAATAAACCATATTTTTCTCAGCCAATCCCTTCTATTCACAATCGCGGATGCTAGGTTTCACCCGATTTGCCTTTCTGACCATGTCCCCCTGGAGATAATATTAAATTGGCCAGCCCCGTGTTCGAAACACAGGAGATGGTACTTCCCCAATTTTCTCAGCAGGGATAGACTCCTTAGGGACGAACTAAGAACGGCAATCACTGAGTACTTTAATACCAACGACCCCACCCTTACATCTTATGCAACCAACTGGGACGCCTTCAAGGCGGTTATTAGGGGCAAATGCATTGAGTTAGCCATCAAGCTTAGAAACCAGCAGAAGGGGGAGAGACTCCTATTAGAAGGGGAACTACAAACTGCAGAAAAAAAGCACCAAGAGTCACCGTCGATCCAATCTCACCGCACGGTCACTTCCTTAAAAGGTAAACTAACGGCCATTTACACCAAAGGGAGAGAAATCCATTCTAAGACTTCAGGCTCGAGGCAACGAAAGTGGCAACAAGATAGGTGCCCTATTGGCGCGGCAACTGAGGGCAAAACAAGAAAAAGAATTTATCAAGCAAATAGTGGATGACGCGGGCGTCTCCCATATTAACGAGGAGAGCAAAGCAAACGCTTTTGGGAAGTTTTATCGCAACCTCTACTCCTCCGACCCGCTAGAGGCCCAAGCTCAGGAAAGCTATCTGGCGCCCCTCAACCTACCTCAGGTCTCTGCCCACACCAACAAGGAACTTAGTCGGCCCTTCACCGGGGAAGAGGTCCAGAAAGCGATAGACGCTCTGAAACTGCAGAAAGCCCCCGGCCCAGACAGGCTCAATGCCCAATTCTATCGTACTTTCGTTCCTGAGCTGACCCCCCATCTGGTGACCCTTTTTAACGATATAGCAAATGCCCAAAAGGTGACGGATACCATGAGAGAGGCATTAGTCACAGTTATTCCCAAACCAGGAAAGTACCCTAAAGCGTGCGCCTCATTTAGGCCCATTGCACTTTTGAACCTGGATGCAAAATTGTACTCTAAAATATTGGCTCCGCCTTGAAAATCTCCTCCCTGAGTTGATCAACCCCGATCAGTCAGGGTTTATTAAGGGAAGACAGACCCACAACAATTTACGGAGAATAGCTCATATAATCGAGAAGGTACAGAAGAAAGGCATTCCTGCGGCCCTTCTCTCGTTGGACGCGGATAAGGCCTTCGATCGGGTCGACTGGCCCTTGCTCCTATGAACATTGAGACGATTTGGCTTTAGTGAAACATTTATTGGTATGGTGCGGGCCAACTATCACTCTCCTAGGTCGAGAGTCCTAGTAAACGGGGTGGCATCCGACGCTTTCGCACTCTCGTGGGGGACAAGGCAGGGTTGCCCCCTGTCACCCATGCTTTTTGCTCTTAGCATTGAACCCTTGGCGGAGAGGATTAGGGTGAACACATATAAAAGGGGTTACATTTGGCACCGACGACAATAAGATCTCCCTCTTTGTGGACGACATTCTACTTCCTATCACAGACCCGCTGACCTCGCTCCTAGCCATTCAAGAGGAGCTTGACCGCTTTGAACTAGTATCAGGCTTTAAGGTGAATCTTTCGAAGTCATTCTTGCTCAACCTAACTCTCCCGGGTGAGGTGTTGGATCGAATAAAGGAGACCTCCCCTTTTTGCTATACGGGCAAAGACATCACATATCTGGGGGTCAAGCTCACTCCAACATTTGCCGGGCTCTATAAGGCCAATTATCCGCCTTTGTTACGACAGATTAAGGCAGACCCGATTAGGTGGAAAGCTGCATATACCTCCTGGATAGGGAGAATAAACGCAATTAAGATGAATGTCCTTTCTAGACTTCTCTATCTTTTCCAAGGCCTTCCGATACCAGTAGACAGGGAACTATTTATAGATCTAAAAAAGGTGATCACTAAATTCATTTGGCAGGGACAAAGAGCCCGACTATCATATCGAGTTTTAACTAGATCGCGAGCTGAGGGTGGCTTAGCCCTCCGGACTTCTGGGGGTATTACAGAGCTGAGAAATACAATCAAGACAAAATCTCTCTGCCAGTAGGATATAATCAAAAAGTGCTAATGGTCACTGATGTAAATACACGCATATATGAAAACTGGCCTTCCAAAATGCAGAACACACGTATATTAGATACAAAATTATCAAATGTATTCAATAAATTACAGGAAAAAACAAATGTTTGAGAATTGATGTATAATAAACCATGAATAACCCAAGCGCTACCAACTCCACACACACAATATCGTTCATACAGACCAGTGCATACCCACACATACACATACGTCCTAAAAAGATAAGGGTTCAAAACATTCTAAATACAAATATATACAAAGAGCCACAAACCCCCTTTGATCATCACAGTTAATGACACTGTGAAATCCACAATGGTCGAATATATGGACAGATTGTCAATTCAGGGATGTTTCATAGATAAGGAACAATTGGTGATACAAATCATAGATGAAAATCAATTTCTTATTGACATAGTTGTATATATTGGTGGAAAAACAGATGAACATAGAAATTCCAGCGCCGACGCGCGTTTCGGTGGGTGACCCCGATGTGGGTCTCACCTTCTTCAGGGCGCAATATTTAAGAACAAGGAAGGAAGCGCCTGGGTTCAAGCAAGATGAAACACCTCAACCGGTCAGTTTGAAATGTTAGGAGTCACAGCCAGAGCCTACATCGGCGGACAAACGAAAGCCCATGGGTCCGGTAACGTGGATGCTAAGGTCCGGAGGTGAAGCACCTAAATACGGCATCAGATGGTCCGGATACAAAAGCGATCCCGGAACTCGGCCTGGGACCCTTCCCGGACTGGAAGAGAACACGAAAGTACCAGGTTTCCAGATAAATAGTCCTGAGGGGCCAAAAACAGGATGCAAGATGGCCCAATTCCCGTCTAGCGCCTCCGGTTGGTACGGGAATACGAACGACGAAATGAATTGAAGCGTCCCCGGGTAGCGGAGAGCTGTTCAGCTCCGGGTAATGACGAAATGGTCCCTCAGAGAGTCCAAAAAACATTGACTCCATATGGACCGTCAAATAACTGGCAGGACCATTTAGGACCTTCTATGGTTAAAGAAGCACCATAGGCCCCCAAACAACTACCTCAGCACCCCCACGGCCACCACGCTGTGGGTATGGGACCTACTCACAAAAACACTAGCACCGACAACCTTCCCCTCACCCTACACCCCCATTCACTTCATCCCAGAGTTCCCCCCAGCACTGCGGGATGGACCATTTAAGCAATGGAGATTAGGGGGTTGCCTTATGATCTCTCATTTATACAAAAAAGCAGAACTTCTGACGTTTGCGGAGTGCGCCAAAGCTTTTCAATTACAGCCCGCAGAGGGCTTCCATTATACACCGCTCAAACACTGGGGGCAGCAACCCCAGGTGCGGCTGGCTGCTACCAGGGACCTGCTTCCAATTGAGAAATTCGCCCAATCAGGGGCATCCACTAAGGGGACTATTTCTTTTCTATACTCCCTTGTTAGGGCGTTGAGCCCACAGTCGACTCCAAGGCACAGGGCTTTCTGAGACTCTACACTTTCTAGGCCAGTGGAGGAGAAACAATGGAGCCGCTTGTACAAGGACATCGCCAAACACAACCGCTCTATGCACCTACAAGAGGCTCACTATAAAATAATGTATGACTGGTACTTGCATCCCCAGAAATTACATAAAATATTCCCTAACACGACGGATAGATGTTGGAGGGGGTGCGGGCTTTTGGGAGACTTCCGGCATATCTGGTGGGACTGCCCCTCTATTCAACCATTCTGGAAGGAAATCCTCTCACAGATTAAACTGATACTGGGGGACCCCATCCCGGAGACCATGGAACACACCCTCCTGGGGCTCCGGGATCTGATACTGAAGCGGCAAACACATGGAGATCGCTCCATCATGTGGCTGTGTCTAGGCGCCGCTAAGATGGCTATCACAGCGGCCTGGAAAAAGGCAGAGGCCCCGTCCATTACACAGTGGCATGCTAGACTGTGGCGAGCTCTTGGCTCTGGAGCAGTTGACAGACATAACAGAGGGTTCAAGAAAGGGGTTTGAGTACATCTGGTCTCCGCTAGTGGAATATCTGTCAGAGGGCCTGCCCTTATTCGCATGTAGCCCCAGACTGCGAGCACTTCACCTTTTTCACATTTAACTGAAGGGAGAGCACTTCAGGCGTGCATAAGGTGAGAGAGGTCCGACCCCAGCCCCCGCCCACGAGACCACTCTACCTTGGAGCCCGCTTTGGAACATAATCACCATGATACACTTGTTCGGTTCACACTTAGTTTTTCTTTTTCTTTTTATCTTTCTGTTTACAATTTTTTGTCTTCAATTTTTCCTCTTCTTTACTTGCCCAACTTAGGGCTTAAAGTTGGGGTAGGACGCACTAGTGCACCCGAGCATAGGTCCCACACCACGGCAATTTTGATAAGTGAAGCTATGCATGATACTAAAGGTGTAGGAAGGGACATAATAGCACAGACACCTATGGGGCCGAGTCCTTGTTAACAAGATGTGTGTACCTGGAAGCTATCTGTAACTCTTGGCCTGTATGCTGTACTTGTTGCGACTGCCATGTTCTTTTTTGTATTGGTACAAACTCAATAAAAAGTTTTGAAACAAATAATAGATGTTCCCTCCTTTTCCATCGTGCTTGGCACCACATGGTTTGAGAAACATAATCCTCAAATTAATTGGTATATGCAAGAGTTAAAAACCCTTATTTCAGCTTACTGTGAAGCGCGTTATTTCCTGAAGTCGACCAAGGAAAAGTCCCAGGGGCAGATTTACTAACAAGTCACGCAACGCAGCAAGACAACTTGCTGTGCTCAGTTGCGTGACAGGGAGAGGGCAGGAATGTGCCATATCTACAAAGATATGGCGCATTCTTGCCCTCTCCCTACGCTGGCTCCCTGAGTGCAGCCTGGCGCCAACACAGGCACCCTTGCACCTTCTGCAGCGTTGTGCTTTGCTGGGAGAGGCCGGAAGCCTGAGTGCTTCCAGTGTTGTAGCATACCTGAAGAGGATGGAGGAGAGGCGGCGTGGCGCTGCGGCGAAGGAAAAGGTAAGTTTATTTTTTTTTATTCATTTCCACCTCCCTTCCCCGCCCGCCTGCCTCACCAACCCGTTTTGAGGCAGCCGCCACTGCTATAGACCTCTATCAGACTGCTGCAGTGTTACTCCAATGATCTGGACTGAGACACTATGGGGTCAATTCCGATTCGGGCCGGAAAAAGCACCGACCGACTCGGAGCCGGAAAAATTACCGACCGACACGTACCAGTGGCGCCCGACACGCCAAGTACGATGCAAGCCGCGATAAATCCGACCGACACGTCAGGAAACCAAGCCGACCGACCGAGCCGCTCGGAAAATAGCAATCCGGCCGGAAAAACACGCGAATCCAACCGACCGACACGCACCCGGAACAAATCCGACCGAATCGTACCCGCCAACTCCAACCCGCAAAGTACGATGCAAGGCGCGAAAAACACGACCGAGTCGGACGGAGGACAAGCCGTACGACCGACACGCATACAAAACCGAGCCGAAGCAACACAATACACCGCGACCGACGCGTACGCAGCATACAAAACTGCACAAACACAGCGTGAACGAAACGGAAAACACCGTACGAGACCAATGCAGGGTCCGACTCGGTCACAAGAACGTTTCCAACATATACAAACAGCACAAAGGAAAAATCAACCAAAAAAAGGCCAAACAAGCAATTACCAAGCCAATAAATACTGGGGGGGTGGGGACAGAGAACAAAGACACACCCACAACTCCACCTATATAAAGGACACAAATCACTACCATGAGCCTTTGCAAATGCCATTTCACTGCCAGCACCCAAGAGAAAGCAACCACACACCCACAGCTCATCCCTCACACAAGCCACACACCATCAGCACACCAACAAATACCTACCTCACATACACCCAGCACAACACACACCCACACACCCTCACCTGCACACCAACACACACATCACCCACCATCACCACCCATCACCATGCCCCCCAAGAAGAATCACAAGTTCCTAGATTGTGAATTGGAAGTCCTGGTAGACGAGATCCTCAGGGTAGAGCCACAGCTGTTTGGCACATTGGTCCAACAGACCCCCATGTCACAGAAAACCAAGATGTGGGAGAGGATCATCAACAGGGTGAACGCCCAATCACCATGTCGGCGCACAAAGACCGACATCCAGAACAGGTGGTATGACGTGCGCAGGAGGGTACGGAAACTGCTGAAGCAAGACTACATCAACAGCCAACACACCGGCAGTGGCCCTCCTGCCAAGCCAATATACCTCAGGCCCTGGGAGGAGAAGGTGCGGGCCATCCTACCGCCAGTGAGCATATATGGACTAGAGGACATCCCAGAGCCTGGTGAGTACACAACAAATGTACACAATATACTGCCACAAAACACACACATCACTGTCAAGGGGAGAGTCAAACCATGCACTCATAGCAATTACACAGCAACTAGAACAGAATCATCCCAAAATGTGTATGTCAGTCAGATAAACACAACACATGCCATCCAAAAAGTCACATCCAACTGTGCCAACACATGTACAAACACAACCACAACTACAGCTAGGCAGTGGCACAAATAGAACTAACACACACATCCACACATGTAGCCACCACAACAACACCAACACACAGTGAAGACCACTCAAAGGAAGGAATTCTGTGTATGCTGGCCAAGTCAGTGTAGCCAATAGCATCATGGGAGTCGCAGTCACACATATTGCCCCCCCACAACTGTCCCATCAACACCACCCTGAACCATGCTCACATCACAGGGAGTGGAGAAGGACTCACAAGATGGCTGACACTGGCTACTGCTGTGAGGAGCACAAGGCCCTGCTGCCAACTGTGCACCAACAAACAGCAGGACACCACTGACTGACATCCTGAGAGACAACTTACACTCCCTGCAATGCAAGCACAGTCCATGGTGGGATATCTGGCTGGCTGGGTGGGAAGGGGGACTTGCAGCACTGACCATAGTCACCAGCACCTCCCCTCACACCCCCCCCAACACAAACTCCACAGTACCCACCTGGTAGAATGCAATGCCCTCCATCCTAACACAAGATCCCACAAAGCACCACCACCCTGGGTTATGTTGTGTGAAGCACAGGGACACTCTTGGGACTCTTAGCCAAACAACTGCCAGGACAACACTCCCAGCCATCCTGTCAGCACAGCCAGCCCACCCCACAGGGAAGCAGAGTCAAAAGGAAGGAAGCATGGGCATGCTGGGAAGGGGGTGGAGGCAATAGCATGATGGGAGTCGTAGTCACAGACATTGCTCAGCCTCACAACTGGCCCATCAACACCACCCTGAACCATGCTCACATCACAGGGAGTGGAGAAGGACTCACAAGATGGCTGACACTGGCTACTGCTGTGGGGAGCACAAGGCCCTGCTGGCAACTGTGCACCAACAAACAGCAGGACACCACTGAATGACATCCTGAGAGACAACTTACACTCCCTGCAATGCAAGCACGTTCCATGGTGGGATATCTGGCTGGCTGGGTGGGAAGGGGGACTTGCAGCACTGACCATAGTCACCAGCACCTCCCCTCACACCCCCCCCCAACACAAACTCCACAGTACCCACCTGGTAGAATGCAATGCCCTCCATCCTAACACAAGATCCCACAAAGCACCACCACCCTGGGTTATGTTGTGTGAAGCACAGGGACACTCTTGGGACTCTTAGCCAAACAACTGCCAGGACAACACTCCCAGCCATCCTGTCAGCACAGCCAGCCCACCCCACAGGGAAGCAGAGTCAAAAGGAAGGAAGCATGGGCATGCTGGGAAGGGGGTGGAGGCAATAGCATGATGGGAGTCGTAGTCACAGACATTGCTCAGCCTCACAACTGGCCCATCAACACCACCCTGAACCATGCTCACATCACAGGGAGTGGAGAAGGACTCACAAGATGGCTGACACTGGCTACTGCTGTGGGGAGCACAAGGCCCTGCTGGCAACTGTGCACCAACAAACAGCAGGACACCACTGAATGACATCCTGAGAGACAACTTACACTCCCTGCAATGCAAGCACGTTCCATGGTGGGATATCTGGCTGGCTGGGTGGGAAGGGGGACTTGCAGCACTGACCATAGTCACCAGCACCTCCCCTCACACCCCCCCCAACACAAACTCCACAGTACCCACCTGGTAGAATGCAATGCCCTCCATCCTAACACAAGATCCCACAAAGCACCACCACCCTGGGTTATGTTGTGTGAAGCACAGGGACACTCTTGGGACTCTTAGCCAAACAACTGCCAGGACAACACTCCCAGCCATCCTGTCAGCACAGCCAGCCCACCCCACAGGGAAGCAGAGTCAAAAGGAAGGAAGCATGGGCATGCTGGGAAGGGGGGTGGAGGCAATAGCATGATGGGAGTCGTAGTCACAGACATTGCTCAGCCTCACAACTGGCCCATCAACACCACCCTGAACCATGCTCACATCACAGGGAGTGGAGAAGGACTCACAAGATGGCTGACACTGGCTACTGCTGTGGGGAGCACAAGGCCCTGCTGCCAACTGTGCACCAACAAACAGCAGGACACCACTGACTGACATCCTGAGAGACAACTTACACTCCCTGCAATGCAAGCACGTTCCATGGTGGGATAACTGACTGGGTGGGTGGGTGGGTGGGTGGGAAGGAGGTCTGGCTGTCAACCAAACACAATCAATGCAGACCATGTTCACACCCCAGAGAATACATAGAAATGCCCAAATAATGCAGGACAATGTGCCACACCAATATCAACCCCTGACTGTGACGACTTAGGACAATACAATGTACAGGCCCGCACCCCGAGGCACAGTCACAACTGTCAGGTGTGTCAACCACTGATGCCTGCAGAAACATGACATACATTGTTTGTGTCTCCCAAAAACAGGTGATGATAGGGACACAGCAGCAGACGCTGAGGAGTCCCAGTCCCAGGCTCAAGAGGATGCCGAGCTCACTGGCGTCGTACAGCCTCTGTCCTCCTCGGACGATGAAGAACAACCTGGCACATCCGGTGCAAGTCAACATGCTGCACCAGCAGGACCACCAGCTGCAGCACCAGCAGGTCCACCAGCTGCACCCCCTGCACCCACCCCTCCAACGACTGTCACCACGAATACCATCCCTGCCGACATGGACAGAATAAGGAACAACACCAGCGCAGTGACCCTGGACCAACCTGGGGCCATGGACACCACCACCACCACCAACCCCCAAGGTGGACCAGGGTTATCTGTGCGTGCAACTGCACACACTGCACATGTCAGCAGGGGTGGTGGGAGGGGTGGGAGACAGAGGTCGCTGCTTGCAGACGTTGCTGGTGTGCATGAAGACCCACAACTGGTACGCATAGCTGATGCGTACCAGTCCAGCACCGGAGAGCTCAGCCAGGTAGTGGGGCTCCTCAGAGACATCAAACAGCAGCAGGCTGCCCATCATGCCCGCTTGGACTCCCACATGTCCCACGTGGAGTCACACGTGTCACGTGTGGACTCCCACATGTCACGTGTGGACTCCCACATGACCCGCGTGGAGTCCAAGTGGGATGTACTACATGAGATGACGGCGGTGCACAGGGACATTTTACAATGCCTCCGCCAGATGAACAGCAACCAGTCCACACCTCCCTGTGTGCCAACAACATCTGGTACCGAACAAACTGCAACTGCCACAGGGAGGGAGGAGGACTCTGGCGGAGAGTCCCCTGCACCGCAGCAGCCTGCACTTGAGGGCCCCCCCAAGAAGAGGGGTCGTCCGAGGAGGGGAAAGTGAGAGGCTGATGGCCAAGCGCAACTCCCAGGAAGCCTGAACCTGTTCTGGATTTTCGCCTTTGTGCACAGACTGTTCACCCTGTTGATGGCAACACTACTCCCACACATTGCATGGGGAGTACAAGTTGGAACAATGTGTCAGACAACTGTGGCCCCGATACTGGGGATCCTGTCTACCTGGACTTTCTATTCATCTAGGAACTTGGGATTGCAAGATTCATGTACAGCACAATCCATCCTATGCACTATTATCACAGATGTATCACAATAAACACAATAATACACCATACTTGCCTCTGTCGTGATTCCAACGTGGGTGCTGTTATGGGGATGATGAACAGCAAAATTACACTGTGTATGCGAACTGCAACAGCAAGGACAACACAGGCATGTGAGTACAGGCAACGTGACACATATGAGGGAGACACACCACCAGGGCTACACAACACATACACACCTAGGCCATCTGACTCATTGCCTACACTGATGTTGCCAGGGAAGACGGTGCAATGCACAGACACCACACCCATTCCCAGTTGTAGTCAAGTAGCCCACAGGTGCAGTAAGCAAATGGCAGTCAAATGTGTGACCACAGACAACGCACATCACTAAGTGAAGCACAGGTTTATTACACAGTAGCAACATGCCGTAACCACTACAGATGCAAGGTAACCCCACCTGGTAGCGGGCACACAGTCAACAACTGTAGACAGAAGGAAGTCCATGGGTGTGGCGCACATCACCTGTAGGGACACAACAGCTACCAGCCTGGATGTGCAATCACGTCGTCGGTGGACACAGTTGACCAAACGAATCTGAAAGTACCCTGTGAAGGACAGAAATGACACACAGTCAAAAGCAATGGAGTACAGGACAGAACAGCAAAACTCATGCACAATACATGTTACAAGATACCCACCCAGAACCAAGTTAGCATGTGAACACTGTTGGGGAGTACAGCCCACCTGTAAGCACACATCGCAACACACATCCAGTCAAGTAGCCCATGGACACACTCCAACAGCACCAGAGCACCACCCACACATCATGCCAACTCACATCATTGACATGACACCTCAGGATACTCACATTCAGCTAAAGAAGTTGGTGATGAGCTGTGTGCGGACATCACCATCACCATCATCATCATCATCGTCACTGGCATCGTGGTCCAGGCCAGGATCCTCCACAGGTGGCGGATGTTGGTCATCGTCATCCTGGATGAGAGGCAACTCCTTCCGCACTGCCAGGTTGTGGAGCATGCAGCAGACGATGATAATCTTGCACACTTTCGCAGGGGCATATGGGAGGGACCCTCCGGTCTTGTCCAGGCAGCGGAAGCGGCTCTTCAGGAGACCAAAGGTCCGCTCAATCACTCTCCTGGTCCGACCATGTGCCTCATTGTAGCGCATCTGGGCAGGTGTCACAGGGTTCCTGAGGGGTGTCAGCAACCACGGCATGTTGGGGTATCCCGAGTCACCTACGGACAGACAAGTGCACATCAGCTGACTTGGAAAAGTGGGCGGAATACTACAGATCAGATCACACACAATGGCACAAAGTCAGTACACACCGACAAGCCAGGCACGCTGGTTCTGCATCTGTGCCATCAACCTGGGGATGCGACTACTCCTCATCACAAAGGCATCGTGTGCTGAACCAGGGAAACGGGCACACACGTGTGTGATGGTCATGTCTGCAAGACACACCACCAGTGCATTGACCGAGTGGTAGTGCTTGCGGTTCCTGTAGGCCTGCTCCTGGGCCTGTGGTGGTACCAAAGCCACATGTGTCCCATCAATGGAGCCAATGACATGCGGCATCCTCCCCAGGGCATAAAAGTCACTCTTCACGTCAGTGAGTCGTCGCAGTCTAGGGAAATAGATGTACCGGTTCAGGAAGAGCAACATTGCCGCCAAAACATCGCGGAGCACACGGCTGAACATGGTCTGTGACATCCCACCAGCAGACGCCACAGTATGTTGGAAGGTACCGGTGGCAAAGAAGTGTAGGGCTGCCATCACCTTCACCTTGGGGGTCAGCGCTGTAGGATACGGCCGGCCAGGCTGCAAATGTGGGGACAACTGCACTGCAAAATCCTCAATCAGCTGCCTGGTGAAGCAGTACCGTCGGATGCTGTCCCGTTCCACCATCGTTGCCAGGTCTGGGAATGGCCGATGGACAGCAGGAGCCCTGCAGTGCAGAGGAGAAGTAAGCAAGATCGTCAGTCACCCCACATATGCGGCATTGAACACACTCAAGATCCCAACATACATCATCATGAGGCACAACTACATGAAGTGTGCAGTACCGGAACGACATGTATGGTACATACATGGCCAACATCTGTCAACACGGTCCTACAGGTGGCATCAATTTGTCCCAGGTTGGCCCATTGGATATCATGATGCTGTGTCACAGTCACCCCCCAGTGACATGTGAGGACAGATGTGCCCCAGGCACCACAGCTCAACGACAGGCACATTCCCAGGGACCCTGTAATGCCACATGGACACTGGCATCACCTGGAGTATCATGTGTACACCACAACAAAACAAACATGACCCCCACAGGTAGTGGCCACACTTGCCATGGCAGGAGAGCCATGGACGTCTGTGACACACACGCACAACATCAGAGTCCATGCACACACAACGTGGATGTGGAGACTGTCTCCCATTGTGCACATGAAATCAGAGACATTGTAAACACTACATGCACAAAGACTGTGGAGGGCCATCACTATTGTGCCACTGGGACACCCTGGCTCAAACATACCGTCCCACATGGGACTCACGGGGTATGTGACATGACATACACAAACACCACTGTGAAATGTGACCATGACACATGCACAGATATGAACAGTTGCACATCACAGTGGTCACGTACACGTAACACCCAGGATCCTGTCCCCATTAACACGTGCACAGCCTGGGGGTGGCTGCCCACAGGTGACACCCACAGGACAACATGTACACCAACATACACACAATAGGAAATGCAGCCTTACATGCCTTATGATAAGGTTTGGACAGGCTGTCGTGATGTAGGTGTGCCCCTCACTCACTGGGAGCTATCTGTGGCTGGCATATGTCCATCTGAGATAGGCATGCTGACATATGCCAGTCACATGTACAGTGATGCGTTGAACAGCAATGGACCGATCGGTGTCTCCGGCCGGCCCATTGCATTCAATGTGTGCGGGTACGCGTTGTACCCCTGTGCGCGTTGTACTGCAATGGACCGATCGGTGCCTCCGGCCGGCCCATTGCTTTCAATGTGTGCGGGTACGCGTTGTACCCCTGTGCGCGTTGTACTGCAATGGACCGATCGGTGCCTCCGGCCGGCCCATTGCATTCAATGTGTGCGGGTACGCGTTGTACCCCTGTGCGCGTTGAACAGCAATGGACCGATCGGTGCCTCCGGCCGGCCCATTGCATTCAATGTGTGCGGGTACGCGTTGTACCCCTGTGCGCGTTGAACAGCAATGGACCGATCGGTGCCTCCGGCCGGCCCATTGCATTCAATGTGTGCGGGTACGCGTTGTACCCCTGTGCGCGTTGAACAGCAATGGACCGATCGGTGCCTCCGGCCGGCCCATTGCATTCAATGTGTGCGGGTACGCGTTGTACCCCTGTGCGCGTTGAACAGCAATGGACCGATCGGTGCCTCCGGCCGGCCCATTGCTTTCAATGTGTGCGGGTACGCGTTGTACCCCTGTGCGCGTTGAACAGCAATGGACCGATCGGTGCCTCCGGCCGGCCCATTGCATTCAATGTGTGCGGGTACGCGTTGTACCCCTGTGCGCGTTGAACAGCAATGGACCGATCGGTGCCTCCGGCCGGCCCATTGCATTCAATGTGTGCGGGTACGCGTTGTACCCCTGTGCGCGTTGTACTGCAATGGACCGATCGGTGCGCACCCATTGACAATGGGCTTGCCTGGCAACGGACGCGTTTTCGAATATTCGAACGAGTCGGTTGCTGGAAAATCAGTTGGTCACCCACAACAATGTTGCAAAATCATGTATGTCATGAAGTTGAAATTTTGAAGGATGCTGTGGGCGTGTTTTGGTGCTGCTATTCCATGGATTGGCCAGATTCAGAAGATGCAAACGACTTGGACCTATCACTTTGGACACAAGGGACAGTATCTGCCTCTCCAGCACATATATATTGCTGCATGTTCCCCTGAGAGCCCACTTGCCTGCACTACATGCTCCAGGACGACATCTGCCACTGCACTGCTGCTGTCTCTGCCCCTCTGGACCCTGCAATGGCACGTACTGTGGAGAGAGCCCCAGCCTTCAGCCTTGAAGAGAACCAGGCCCTGCTGGACAGCCTACTTCCACAGTACAGCAAGCTGTATGGGACACCAGGGGAGCAGGTGAGTGTTCTGTGCACTGCCTTTCTGAATGTGCATTTTGTCTGACTAGCAAGGCTGAGAGTCAGCACACCACTGGCTAGCAGGCTCACTGAGTAGTTGTCACCCCCCATAGTGTGTAGTGACTTGCACTGGACAGGTATGGTGCAGTGACAGTGCTTCTGAACAGGGTTTTACTCCCCATGCAATGATACCATGTAGTGACTTCTGGAAAACTGTCCATGGGCAGCCGTGCACTGCCTGGGTACACCATGTGCCCCTGTGATTGCGACATGTATATGCAACTGTGTCATGCACGGATATGTTGCATGTGTAGTAATGGCCTTATCACTTTGTCATCCTGACAGGCTTCTGCCCATCGGAAGCATGAGATCTGGAAGGACATCGTCCGGGCTGTCCGGTCCGTGGGGGTCTACAAGCGCCGGATCCGCAACTGCCAAAAGAGGTGGCAGGACCTTCGGGGCTGGACCCGGAGGATTGCACGGGTCCAGCTGAAGCTGTCGCCTCCTCGCAGGAGGGGCGGAACACGGACCCTGACCCCCCACATGCTCAGGATCCTGGCGGTGGTCTTTCCAGACCTGGATGGGCAGCTGAAGGCCAGAGAGCAGCAAGGAGGGGGTGAGTCAAAGACTGCACTGTGTACTCTGTCTAACATGCTATGTGCCCTCCTCGGGCCAGGTTGAACTGCCACAGTACAGCAGTCATGTTGTCCAGGAGCCATGTCCCTCTATTGTGCACTGCCCACTCCTCATCTGATACCCAGGTGTGGCCCTTACATGCAGGGAATTCTGTCACTTAGGACTGTGTCCTTGCAGTTTGCTTGACTCAAGGTGGGAGACAGCATCTGTTT
Organism: Calotriton arnoldi; assembly: GCA_963921515.1. NCBI lineage: Eukaryota > Metazoa > Chordata > Amphibia > Caudata > Salamandridae > Calotriton > Calotriton arnoldi. The sequence continues at coordinate 6,163 of CAWUFW010018930.1, read as the reverse complement.
CCCTGACTCTGTGGTGGGCATCATGGGTGGGTCCATTGCTTACACAATGCCTGTATTCTGACATGTATTCAGCGTGTTACTTTGATCTGTGGTCCAATTGCTGAGCTGATCCACCACATGTGGCTGGGGTACCTGGCACACACCCATGCTGCGGGTGGGAACAATGTTTGGGCCCCAGGAGTATGTATATGACGTGTGTCACACATACTTAGCCAGCTGCCTACAGTCCAGGGCTCATCCCTCATTCATGTGGGGCGGGACAGTCATGCCTACTCCAGGCCATACAATACACTCTGTACTCCCACTCCCGTGTATCAGAGGACACATTGTGCACAGTGATTTGACCCCTCAGGTGTCTGCCTCTGTGTCAGTGTGCTGTGGATTAGTCGCCAGGACTGCTGTGGAGTTTCTTGGTAGGGGCTCAGCATGCCACTGGAGATGTGACCATAGGAGACGATACTTGTGTGACACATAGGTGTCTGATCAGCTGCCCATGCAGACTGGGGCATGTAAATGTGAAGTTCAGGCAGCTGTTCCCCATGCACAGCAGAGTGTGAGGGGCTCAGGTTCAGAGGGTAGTGTCACAGGTCTCCCATATGTCCAATAGGTATGACCTGGACAGATGAGGGTTAAGAGGATGTGTTGTGGGGGGGATGTACATGTGCACTTGTGCAGCTCCAGGACTTGCATTCCCCATGACCTACTATTGTGACACAGTGCAGAGTGTTGTTGTCTGGCTGCAAAGTCATACATCACTGAGACAGTGATGTATGACTTTGCAGTCATGCCTCCGCCATGGCATGTGTCTACTGATTGGTGATCCTGCAGGGGAGTGACATGTGCTACATGCACACCATAGTGGCGCTGGCTATCAGGACATGGCTGCATCATGGTGTCTGTCGCTGGTATGCATCACATGCATTTCCTATTTGACTCTGGGCATCCCTTACATCCGTAAACCTGTACTGACTCAGTGGCAAGAGCTGTGATGTGTCCACACCGTGTCCTCTGCACTGTCCAACTACTGTGTACTTGGTGCATGTGTCAACACTGGGGTGTTGCAATCCAACAGACACCAGACAGATGGGTGCAAGGCCATGTGGGATGTGAGTGCCATGCTTGGCATCAGACTGACAATTGACTTCTCCTGTTCAATTAGGGCACTTTTAGCAATGTACAACTAATGATGCCAGGGCTTGCTCTGTAATGTGCTGTGCTCACAGTGGTGTGTGCGTTTGGTGCAGGTGACTGATGTCTGTCTGTTTCCCCATTGTTTGCAGATACATCCACGGCCACGGAAGGGGACAGCTCCACGGACCAGGAGGAGCCGGAGAGCCAGACTGGGTCAGCAGCCGAGGAGTGGTCGGAGGGACCCAGTGGCACGGAGGGCGAGGGGAGCCACACCGAGGAGTCCTCAGCAGCATCCACCTCAGCTGAGGACCAGAGCAACTCGGAGGATGACTCCCTTGTGGAGGCGGGTGTCAGCAGCCACCACACCCCAGCTAGTGTTGCTGTCCCCGCCACCACCAGCACCACCACCGCCCTCCCATCGGCTCCCATTCCCCAGGTCCGTGGAGGCTCCCATGTCCGGGAGCGTGTCTCCTTTGGGCCAGGCACCGCACCCCCTGCCCCTGTGTCCCCTGCTGCCCTGAGTGAGGAGTCTGTGTACCTCCTTCGCCAGCTCCATGTAGGGCAGACAGCCATGCTGAGTGTCCTCCATGCGCACACCGCGCTGTTGACTCAGCTGGTGTCGTTCATGGAGGGCATCTCATCGGGCATGTCTGACCTACAGAGGGGCAATAGGTCCATGGACTCCTCCCTGACGGCAGCAGTGTCCCTCCTCAAACGGTCCCTCACCCCTCCTGCCTCTGCTCCATCCACACTCCCCAGCACCTTACCCATCCCAGGCACACACACACCGGCACAGGCACACACCAGCACACACACATCCAGCACACTGACACACACGCCAATGACAAAACGCACACGCACGCACATTCAGGGGACTGAAGCCAGACTCACAGGGGATGGGGCCCTGGAACACACACACGCATCCACATGCACTGCGCAGTCCTCAGTTCCCTCTCCCTCCAAAGCACCCTCCCTTGCCTCACCTGCAACCCCAAAGTCACAGCAGCTCTTCCTCTGTGACCTCGGCCTCTTCCCCACCGATGAAGCTGCTCCAGCATCCCGGGGGAAGAGGAAGCCCACCCACACGGAGCAGAGTGCCCCTCGCCCCCGGACACCCTCCCCCAGGCGCAGACGGACTGAGGCCCCCACCCGCAAGTCCCCCCGGAGTGCTAAGAGCAAGACCCCGCCACCGCCCTGCAGCTCAGGCACAAGGTCTCCGTCCTCCATCCCTCAGGCCCCCACTGCACAGGTGCCCCCACCACACCCTGCCCCAGGTTCCCCCACCCACAGATATACCATCCCCAAGATGCTCCGGCCTTCTCCCCCTGCCACTTGCTCTCCCAGCACCACACCCCCGCTGCGCTTGTCTGTGCCACTGATGTGGTGAGGGTGTCCTCCCCTCTGTCCAACCCACCTTGCCTGTTCCCCATTCTCCTCCCCTGGAGGTAGGCACTGCAGTGGAGTCCACTACCGCCCTGTCTGACTTGGGCACTGCAGTGGCGGACCTGTCCACCCCATCTGCAGGGTCCACTGCAGTTGTGCCGGCACCCACGACATCTGTGTCATGCCCCCCAGTTGTGCCGGCACACACCATGTCAGACACCTCCACTGCAGTTGTCAGTGGCTCTCCAGCACCCACCACCCCTTCCCTGACTCCCCTGGTGAGCCCTGATCCTGTCCCTGCGGTGCCTGGCCTGCCCCCCGGTTGCCCCTCCTAGTGGATTGTCCCTGGTATTGTGCAGGCATGCGTAGGGTGACATCTGCCAGTGTCACCCTGTTTGAACTTTGACAATGGACTGGCCATTGGCCTTTGCTCTAATTTCTTCTGGACGTCGTTATCAAACAACACATTTGCTGAATAAAGCAACTTTCTTTTCTCAAGTGCTCATGCTTCAGATGTACATGTTGTTGGTGCAGCTAACCATGCCCTTGCTGCAGTGATGGTGATATCTGGTCTCATGATTATGAAGTGTTACTGTGCAGGAACCCATGTGGTCCAGGGGGAATGTGTCCTATCATGTGGTGTATCCATGTCATCAATAGCAGCATCTGAGGGTGTCATGTGTTCAGTATTTGGCAATGGGTTTCCTACTTACATTGGCAATTTCATATCTGTGGCTTCCACCCCTGCACATCTGTTGTGCCTGCCATCGTTGCATTTGTCTACTTCCCTGACCGTGTTGCCATCTCCAGTGGACATGCAGGTTTGGGCATCAATGGGGAGGGACTCATCCGTGTAGTCAGTGCAACATTGCCATACAAGTGTGTTGGATCTGTGCTGATGATTCCGTTGGCACATCCATGACCAGGCTGATGTGATGGGAGCCCTCATTTGGTGCTAATTGTTGATTGTGTGACCAAGTGCTCAGCTGACATGATGGGGCCCTACTGAGGCAACATATGGCACAGCTTTCCTCACACTGGAGTGGAGTCCCCTCATGGCAGTGTGTACACGTGTGACATTGCCTGCGCCCAAGGTGTGTGTTGTATGTGCATGTCTGTGTGTTCACTTCCATTCATCTGCGCATGCTGTGATCCCTAGTGTTGTACCTGTTTGTGATGCTTGCTGACTTGAGCTATGTTCCCCCAAAGTCTTCTCCCTGTGTTCTCTGTGATGTGGGTGCATGGCACATTACTGGTCATCAGGGTGTCACCCATAGGTGTGTTTGCTGTCAGGGCAGAGTTTGTGTGCAGACGCAGATGGGTCACAGTCAGGTTTCCCTTTGGCACTTGTTGTTTGCCCCTGTCATGTGATTTCCAGTTTGTGTTATCTTTCAGTGATTGTGACACGTTGTGTGTGTGACTGCTGGCACTCCTTAGGGTCCGGGCTGCAATGTTGGTTGTTGTCTATGTGTGTTCTTTGTGGGTGACCTTGGCTTCTTCATTGGTGTGTGACTGTGGCTGGGATCCCATTGGTCGGTGTGGTATTGCCGTCATGTCCATGTACAGCGTAGTGTGCAGTGTGTCAGACATTCAGGACTCTTGTTGAGTGTCCATGTGTGATGTGTTTCTACACCTTGGTTCCCACCCACCACCCTGGAATAGTCATGGGTGCATGTGCAATGTCACCAGTGCATGTGTACTTCACTGCTGCACATTGTTGGAGGTCGAGGGGTGTGGTGTTGAGTGTGTGCAGATGAGAGTTGTTGCCCGGCTAGGCCCCTGCCTCCATGTTGGCCTTGGCTTACTGGCCATGCTGATTGATTTGTGCTTGTGTAGGTGTGATGGTAGTTAGTTGCTCAGGACACCTGACTGTGGTTCACAGTGTGATCGACATTTAGCTTTGTCATCACAGTGGTATTTTTATTCAGCCCAGGGTCACCACATTGTGGGGGCCCTGGGGGTGGTGCTGTGGTGTGTCTGTGACTTGCTGTGTCAGTTGTTGTTCCTACGTGCCTGTGTGACATGTGTGTTTTGTGCTCCCTCTCACCTGTCAATGCCTGCTTGCCTACATAGAGGATTTGGATCCATGAGTTACCTTAGTGTGGCAGTGTATGCACATCTGTATGATTGGTATTCAGCTCTCCTCATGTGTTGTGTTGTTGCCTGGGGACACTGGCACCCCCACCCCTCACCTGCTGTGTATGATGACAGTGTTGGTCTGCCTGTTTGTGTTTGTGCATCTGCACCACTGCATTGGCATATCTTGGGTGTGCCATTGGCTGTATGTTGTTTGGTGTGTTTCCCCTGCTGTCCCTGGGACTCCTAGGTCATCGGTCAGCACAGTGATCATGGTTTGTGTGTCCCATTGCTGCCATGGTATGGTATCTGTTCACCTCACATCTGCTGTCTCCACAGGGTATCTGCATTTGTGTGCCCATTGGTGCAAATATGTGGTTCTGCATTCTGATGGTCACTTCTGTCATTGTGTCATTGATGACTGTTGACGGTCTCAGCCCCCATGGGTGTTGTTTGTCTGCACATGGCCAAAGGAATGTTTCATTTGCACTGCAGTATTTGGCTCCCCCAATTTATGTTGCAATGGGACACATACACTACTTTGCCACAGATGAGTTTTTGGTTCTGTGACCAGGAATGATCCATGCAGTTTGGCAGTTGCAGCTCTTTCTTTGTCAACAATTACCTTTTGGTCACTGTGATGATGAGGGTGTAGACCCCATTGCCACAATGGTCAAAATGTGCTTCAGCTATGGACCCCACACTTACCTTTTGGTCACTGTGATGATGGGGGTTTAGGCCCCATTGCCACAATGGTCATGGGCTGCTTGCATTGTGGGTGCCACACACATATATGTGTGGCACATGTGCTAGGGGGTCACATTGTATGTTCAAAGTCATGTTCGGTGTTGTAGGCATTTGACACAGCCTGCTCACAAGCTTGTCATGGTGGTGGGGGGATGTCTTAATCTTGCATTCCCTAGGTTGTGGTGTGCTTGTTGTGTCATGCATTGTCCATCCTATGAGTGGGGGTGGTAGTAGTGGTAGGCATCCAGCCCCCCTGGCTAAGGGTGGTAGTAGTGGTGGGCATCCTGCCCCCCTGGCTAAGGGTGGTAGTAGTGGTGGGCATCCTGCCCCCTGGCTAAGGGTGGTAGTAGTGGTAGGCATCCTGCCCCCTGGCTAAGGGTGGTAGTAGTGGTAGGCATCCTGCCCCCCGTGGGTGAGGGTGGTAGTAGTGGTAGGCATCCTGCCCCCTGGCTAAGGGTGGTAGTAGTGGTGGGCATCCTGCCCCCTGGCTAAGGGTGGTAGTAGTGGTGGGCATCCTGCCCCCCTGGGTGGGGGTGGTAGTAGTGGTAGGCATCCTGCCCCCTGGCTAAGGGTGGTAGTAGTGGTGGGCATCCTGCCCCCTGGCTAAGGGTGGTAGTAGTGGTAGGCATCCTGCCCCCCTGGCTAAGGGTGGTAGTAGTGGTAGGCATCCTGCCCCCCGTGGGTGAGGGTGGTAGTAGTGGTAGGCATCCTGCCCCCTGGCTAAGGGTGGTAGTAGTGGTGGGCATCCTGCCCCCTGGCTAAGGGTGGTAGTAGTGGTGGGCATCCTGCCCCCCTGGGTGAGGGTGGTAGTAGTGGTAGGCATCCT